>CM060859.1:21312648-21912648 GCA_030737845.1 Acorus calamus
GCATAACTCTGTCCACCAGTATATATTATCTTTATCGATGAGTTAGTGTTCTTATCTGTTGAAGCATATTCATCTTTGTCACATGTGCACATGCATGCTCACATGGAACACAATAAGCCAAAGAGCAAGGAGGAAATGTACTTATAATCTACAAACACTATAAAACCATGCATCAAAACGTGGTAGTGGAATTCCTTGTTTCACCCATGATTATGTTGGAGTTCCATGCAAGTGTACCCAAATAAGCCAATTCTCAGCTTGTTTTGAGTTTTATCATGTATATGCTTTATGCTTTGCTATGTGTTCTTGTTTTTGTTGGGTTGATATGCTGGATATAGGTATCACAACCAATCCTTGATGTCTTGACAGAGAAGTATTGCATAAAGGAAAGTGTTAGGGACAACAATTTCTGTAGTCGTTTTTACGGTCTCAACACGTTTTGAATTTTTTAATAAGGTTTACTATATCAGAGATATATACTGGGTTAGGACCACTGGAATAGTTGCAGGAATAACTTAAGTGTATTAGCGCCCTTACATAAAATGGAGCATCGGAGCCGCGTATGTATGGACTTGCAACAATTTTTCACTGATACTAGTACTAGAAACTAATTTTTGTAAGACTGGAGTTTGGCTTAATTATTTGGTCTCCACTTTGGATAAGCTGTTAATCAATGACTATTTGGCATTTGATCAATCAATTTTTGTTGTCCAGAATCCTTGTCTAGTAAACAAGTCTGGACTTTAAAATCTTAATATACACTTCAGTAGCATTTGAAAATTCATTTTTGTAGAAATCATACATGCATAATTAAATACAAAATTACATATCCTGATTATCTAATTTTAAAAGCAACTTTCAACTGAAAAGTTCATTTCAAATCCGTTTTCCAACTCTGTATTATCTGTGAAATTCAACATAGAAAATCTCATCACAAATCAAAAGCAACCCTGCCATTTGTTCTTCGAAGCTAAGAAAGCATTATTACAAGGATAATGTTAGAATAGGATCCCGCATGCAGTATCTACGTACATTAACTTTTTTAAAAGCGTGTACTTATCAAACATGTACGTACATAAAAACTAATATATATACTCAGATTGATTTATATACTCATTTATGTAAAAAAGAATAATGAAAAAAATATGCATTGTAAGTGAAATACTGTGTGTGTGTGTGTCACAACACCTTATCATAAAGTTATCCAAGCTGGGATGGACCATGCAAGGCTAAACTTCAGCAAGTTTCAGAGAGTAAATGAGATGGGCAGTTTCTTACAACTTTGCAGTCATCCTGATCAGGTGTTTAAACTCTGATTCTGTAGTGCCGGGGGCATAATTGTTCCTCAAATAAGACCATCATTGAAATATATAAATTTCTTAAATCCGGACCAGGGACATTCTGGGAACACTTTTTATTTATTTTCTACTGGACTGGGTTGGCAACCTAACTGTGTTTGCACTTGCAGATCCTAACTTCTCGCGAGTAGTAGGTGTATTTCGGGAATAACACACACATGTATATCAATAATGATTTATAGGCCCCAATTTCACAGACTCCAAATAAGTTCTATGAGGTGGCAACAAGACATTACTCATTATACTATTTTATTGATTATTTCCTTATAATATGGTTTACGGTTTTGATTTATCGATTATTGTGAAATCTCATTATTCTTCTTCATCAAGTCATCTGAAAAAAAAAGTTTTGATTTATCAATTCTAAGATCTCGTAATTCTTCTTCATCAATTCGGAACTAATCCTTAATTTAATCACCTTTAATCGATTATGATTTCGATCAGCAACACCGATCGATCTTGTTTACACACACATATATATAATTCAAGGCTTACCTTTAACACAAATAAGTCATGAACCGTTGTGAATCACCAGTATACTCTTTTTTACAATTTCATTTACAATTATTAATACAGTATACTCTTTTTTACAATCTCATTTACAATCATTAAGGGGGGGTAGTCGATACAGACTTTGATGGATTTCTGTGGAAATTGTTAAAGTGATGGACTTTTGTAGACTTTCACAGACTTTTGCAGACTTTCACAAACTTTTGTAGACTTTCACAGATTGTCAAACTTTCACATATTGACTCTCATGGACTTTCACAGACTTTCACATACATTTGTAGACTTTCACAAATCACTCTCATGACTTTCACAAATCACTCTCATGACTTTCACAAATCACTCTCATGAACTTTTATAAACTTTCACAGACTTTAGCATTCTTTCACAAATTAACTCTTTTCACGTATGGATTTCTATTAATAAACATAATAATGTTTTTGGATTTTTAAATAACAAATAAAAAACTCATCATACATAATATAAAATGTAATTTAATATAGTAAATATCAATCTTCACTTATCTGAAATGCATATTGCTAGAATGTCATGATAAAAACAAGTAATGAAAATAATTAATTGCAACACAAGCAAATCCATAATTCTTACATTCATCAAACATATGAGTCGATATTAATATTTTATACACATTTATATTCATCAAAAATTCTTCTTCATTAAAAACAATCGATATAAAATAAAAATAAAAAGAAAAGAAAAAAACCTTATATTGAGAAAAATCCATAATGAGCTAACATTTTTTTTTGTTATAGAGAAAAAATTTCATAGAGGGGAGGGATGAGTTTTTAATTAAGAAGACAATAAAAAATAAGGAAATATATATATATAAAAATCATATATTACATCTCTTCAAATATAATAAAATAAAATCATAAATTATATTACTTAAAATAAAATAAAATAAAATAAAATAAAATAAAAGTAGTCATTATATTACTTTAAATAAAAAATGAAATAAAAGCAATCAGTATATTTAGTCATATATATACATATGCCTAAATATATCTTTTTATTTTTATATATGTCTGAACATTATAAAAAAAATATGCATGTATATTGTATAAAAAATAGAAACATCTTCAAATAAAATCAAATAAATTTTTTTACATATAATCAAATATATGATAAATCTATATTTTAGAAAATAATTGTGGATGATATAGGCATATATTATATAATATATAATAATGAAATGATTGATTGCAACACAAACAAATCTATCATTCTCATATATTCATCAAACATATGAGGTAATAACAATATTTCATACAAATGGACATTCAGAAGAAAAAAAAGATGATAAATAAAGAAAAAAATATGAATAAAAATATGGAAGGCATGAGATAAAAATCATAAATGAGTTTTGTTAAAAGAAAAAAGAAGAAGAAATATTCACAATACTGGAATAAAAGTCCATGAGAATCCCACTCATTTTAATGGGATTTTGAAATGACTTTTTCCTTTGTATTTCTCTTTTTAAAGTCCACAAAAGTTCACAAAAATCCATTACTTATGAAAGTCTTCACAATTCCTGTTTAAATTGCATAACGCATGACAAAATATCTACTATGAGGAGTCTCAATCGAATAACGCTGGACTTTTTGTCCACGAAATAATATCTCCATCAAATAACACTGGACTTTATGTCTACAAAATAATGTCTTAATTGAATAACACTGGACTTTTTGTCTACGAAAAATGTTTCAATCGAATAACGCTGGACTTTTTATCCACGAAATAATGTCTCAGTCGAATAACGATAGACTTTTTATCCACGAAATAATGTCTCAATGGACTTTTTGTTCATGAAATAATGTCTCAGTTAAATAACACTGAACTTTTTGTCTACGAACCAATGTCCTAATTGAAAAACACAAGATTTACAAATCCATGAACATGGACAATTTGTCCATGAAAATCCTAATCCACCATAATACAGTTAAGAAATCATCTTTTATGATATGTTTTTCACTGTGTTTTTTTCTACAAATTCTATCATAAAAAATAAATATATATGTGTTTATTTTTTATAAACAATAATTTATTAGTCTAAGTATATATATTTATAAAAAAAATCTTACAACATGATGAAAAAAAGATTTAACATAAAATCTTTTCTGTATTAATCAGTAATTATAGTAAAAAAAAAATATCCCAAAACCTTCCAATAGAAAATTCAAGAAATATATCAAAGTCGGTCTATGCAAAGTTCTCTCTTTTTTTTCTCTCACAAACGCCTCCGCCGTGGAAGATCCAAACGGATCATCCAGACATCGATTCAAAGACCCAAAGATCCAATCTTTCATCATCCGATCCCCTCCCATCGAAAACCCACTTCTATCACTGAATCCTTTCACAATCATGGCGAAGAGGAACCTCACCTACACCAATCCAGAACCCTGTTCGCACCTCGCGGAGTACAAGCAGAACCACAGCTCGAGAGGCTACAATTCCCTCCAACCCAGCCTGAAAACCAACCCAAATGGACGAACAACCATCAAAACCTCCCAATCTCAGATACCCAGATGCGGTTCCTGCTCCGCCGATGAAGGGCGACTCTATTTCTGCCTCATCTGCTCCGCCATCCACTGCCCTGATCACGCGATCCTCCATTCCCAAGTGGGTCACGCGATCGCCGTCGACGTCGACCGCGCCGAGATCTTCTGCTGCGTTTGCAACGATCAGGTCTACGATCCCGACTTCGACAACGCGGTCATGCATAAGCAGATGAAGTTGAAGAAGAACCCCCAAAATGGGATGCTTGAGACGCCCAACAAGAAGAGGAGGAGGAAAGTTGCGATCTTGGAGCGGGAGACGGAGGCGACGGAGGGGGTTTCGTGTTTTCCTTGGGGGTTGAGGGGATTGAACAATCTGGGCAGTACTTGTTTCATGAATTCGGTGCTTCAGGCGATGCTTCACACGCCGCCACTTCGGAACTACTTCTTGAATGATAGGCATAACAGGGAGATCTGTCAGAGGAGGAGGAGAATAGGCAGACGGAGGGGGCCGCCGGAGATGTCGTGTCTCGCCTGTGATGTGGACGCGGTGTTCTTGGCGGCTTTTTCCGGGGATCGGACGCCATATAGCCCCGCCCGGTTCCTTCACAGGTCTGGCATTCGCGCGATTTTGGATTATTGATGATCTTTTGGTGTGTTGAATGAAATTTGATGTCTTTTTGGAGGAGATGGATTAGATGGACACATTGAGAAAAATTAAGTTTTTATTGGCAAGGGAGGTTTTTGATCTTACGTTGATGTGTTTGATATGGAAGATTTTTTAAATATAGTCATTTCTGGTCTGTTTTTACTGCATGTAAGTACAATGTGGATGAGATCAAGAAACTTTGGGAGGTCTTTTATGCTTATGGTATTTATTTTGATATTTTCTGTCTTGATTAATGTTAGAATTATGGTTCTTTATGAGTAGAAATGAAGTTATAGATTGAAAGTGGATTATTTTGGATGAATTAGTGGTTCTTGTAGTTATAGACACTTGCAGTTAAAAAACAGATACAGGGATGTAATTTGTTAGGCAAAACAGTGAAAATGTATATCTGGTTTGTGTGGTTTGCTTTAAAATAATTTGCCCATTTAAAGGTGTTTTTTTTTCGTTACTATTTTTGTTTTCTAATTTTTTTTTTCTTTTCAGATAATCGATAGTATTTTTAAACTTTAGCTTTTCACTTCGGATTTTGGTTTTTGTGTTAAATGTAAACAAAACAGGTTTTATGAAAAAGCTGGTTGAGAGCAAGCTCATATGAGAGAAACAAAACGGGACCTTGTTATGCAGTGAAGGATTCATAGCATTTGTTTAACATAATCATCTGACATGACACATTAAATGTTATTTCTAGGCAGACTGAGACCTATACAGAAAATGAGGCTTTGTTATATAGGCCTCCAAGATGAGAAATGCAGTATGACTTTCAGATCCTGAAGTGATTGTTTCATAAGATGTGCCATTCTCTTCAAATCACTCATAAGACTAATGAATAATTTACAACAGTTGGTTGACATAATCATCCCACACTCCGCATTGTACCATCTTAACTTTTCTCCATTAGTTTCAATTGATGATCAAATATTCCTTGAAATGCTTTCATTACTAACTGATAAAACAGTTTTACTAAAATCTACAAATGTCACAGTTGGTGGCAGCATGCCGCAAACCTAGCCAGCTATGAGCAGCAGGACGCCCACGAGTTCTTCATCTCGATGCTTGACAGGATCCACGAGAAAGAACAATCCACGCTTCAACCAAAAGGTAATCACACACAACATGGATTCTCTTATCACTTACACCAAATATACAAGACATGGGTGGTGTTACACACATTCCCCTTTATAGTCCCCCGTGTAGTCCCACATATGTCCAACAAAGTTTCTCTCTCGTTAAACAAAGCATGTAATTTTTTACTTCTGTAATTGGGTCCATACAATTCATGAAAGTATATGTTTTGTTACATATATCTGACATTATTCGTAAGGAATGCTTGATTAAACCATGTGCTTCATTGCTTGCCAGTTGTTGGTGGGGACTGCCACTGCGTAGCCCACCGAGTATTCTCCGGTGTCCTGAGATCCGATGTCACATGCACAGTCTGCGGGTTCACATCGACCACGTATGACCCGTGCGTAGACATCTCCCTCGACCTTGACCCGCGAAACATCGCTTCCACTCTTACGGGCTGCTTAGACCTCTTCACTCGGCCCGAGAAGCTCGGCCCAGACCAGAAGCTCCACTGTGAGCACTGCGGGCTGAGGCAGGACTCGCTGAAGCAGATGTCGATAATGCGCCTCCCGTCGGTCCTCTGCTTCCACGTGAAGCGGTTCGAGCACTCCTCGGCCCGCAGGACATCCAAGAAGGTCGACCAGTACCTGCAGTTCCCATTCTCACTGGACATGACACCGTACCTATCGTCGTCGGTGATCCGAAACCGGTTTGGGAACCGGATATTCGCGTTCGAGGGCGATGATGTGTGCAAGGCACCATCGGAGTTCGAGGTGTTCGCGGTGGTCACTCATACGGGGAAGCTCGAGTCGGGGCACTACGTGACATACGTGCGGCTGAGGAACGAGTGGTACAAGTGTGACGATGCGTGGGTGACGCGGGTCAGTGAGGCTGTTGTGAGGGCTTCGCAGGGATACCTGATGTACTATGTTCAGAAGATGCTGTATTGCAGAGGTGGAGAGGAGATGAATTGCATGGCAACGTCGCCACGCCACTGCTGCTTGTGAGTTTTCTTTATATCATCAGTTGATCTTTTACAGTGTCAGCTTATGAGTTATTATTGATTTTCCCTTCACAAAATTTGAGTTTTGTGTTGATGACTGATGTAACTTAATGAATAACAATAAGTTTATTCAATGATGATTTGTAACTCACAATTCTGAACTCTTTTGAATTGATATGCCCGGGTACCAAAGGGTCCATCAGTTTTTATAAACAGGTTTTTAATGAACAAAATGTGTATTGGATTCGCGTATATATTACCCAGTGTGAACTACATCTGTTTTTCATTTTTGAGTTTGTCTTTCAAGAGGGCCACTTTTGTTCTTTTGAATAGTGTTCATGGGCAAGCAACAAGAAAGCTGGATCTAAAGTAAGTTGAGCAACAAAAGTAAAGGTCCTTGATTTACATTTTCAGCTATTTCTTTTACATTGCTATGAGAATAAGAGTTCTTGAAAAGATTGGATAGCACAATTAGTCCCTTTTACAGTGCTGCTGCACTGAATCATCCCTGCACAATGTTGGGCAGAGATATTGTGCCAGAGAGAATGGTCCCAGCATGGTTAAATATGTACATTTGCTCTGAGATCTAGCACACAAGGAAAATGAAAATGCACTTCATACAAGATTTGATTTTTCTAAAATATATACTTTGATATTGAAGTGCATTCATCTATAAAAAAAAATGTGCACATACTCATACAAATTAAATATATTTTTTTGACATTTTTTGTAATGGAATATATATATTGAAATAGTATAGTACGTGCATCGTCAGAAAATTTTATACATTGCACTAGTGATGTGATTACTATAAATAAAATTATAAAATAAACCGAGTGTACGAGTGGCCAATACAGAAGTGGACCTTTCCTCCCACACTCCATTTATCCACTCTATCTTGATTTTTTTTTTCGGGTTGGTGTGAATGGGAGGGTGAAGTGGAGAGATGAAAAGAGAAATAGAGGGGGGCGACTCCACCCTCCCCGTCTATTTCTCTTTATTTTTTTCTTTGTTCTCATCTCCAACCCGCTATAAAAAAAAAAAAGAGTTATGTTATACACACTACTTTTTCTAAAATTAATTACAGTCTCATATGTTTCGTTAGTGTAATATATTCATATTAATGAGGTATATGCCTTGTTAATTTTTTTTTATTCTTTTATAAATACGCCTATGCAATTTATTATAGTATATATTTTATTTTTTTATAAATGCATGTACCTTGTTAGATGAAATATGTTATTTAAAAAAAATGTATGGACTGTGCATAACATTTTTCAAAAAAAAATTGGGGAAAAATCAATACAACTCCATAGAAACTCATGAAAATGGAAAAGATTATTGTAAAATCAATAAATCCTCTCGGGTCCGTCTTAGTTAATGGTTTTAGTCCCTGAGTCAATATTTCGTCAGTACAAATAGCATATTTCAAGAATATTTTGTTTAGTTAATGGAATCTCTACAAATAGTATTTGAATAAGTCCTTGAACAACTAATAAAATCTAAATTGGTCCTTTTTATGACTTAAGTACCCTTCAAACATAGAAATACCGAGAACGTCCTTATCACCTCCGCTAAGAAGCCTCCTACAATATTTTTAAATTAATTTGTTAGAAAAAATGATATATAAATTTTATAAGATATATTATCTATTTAAAATTTAAGATAAGATTATGAGAAAAAATAAATGTTTAGGATAATAAAGGATTTTAATAAATTTGTAACGGTATAAATGAGCAAAAGAATTTTGAACACAAAAACACTTGTGGTTAGTATAATGGAAAGATAAAACATTTGTTCTCAACATAGAGCATAAAACAGTTTGTTCTAATTATAGTCCATCTGTAGAGTACCTATAGTAGTTTTGTGGAGTATATTAAAAGTTTAGTTATGGGTATGGTAGGAATTAAAATATATTTTGCCTAATAAAATAAAAAATTGAGAAGATTTATTTATGTACAGGGATCTTCTCGATTTTTACAAGTTTTCAAAGAGTTACATCGATTTTTTTCAAGAATTTTTTTTTAAATGTATTACAAGTAATCTATTATGTATAGTTAGTGATGTAGAATGGACAATTAATATGTTATGGAGTGATCATACCATCAAAAAAGATATAGGAAAAAACTGTGAGAATAGCAGGTGACAAGAATAACTGAGACAGTCTCAGAATCTCACGAAATTCAATGTGCTGAATTTTTTCGTAGAGATATTTATTTTTTGCTATATTTTATCATTAAAACCATTAAATAAGTAAATTTATCGTATATGGTAATAATTAGCATGGTTGTTTTTCTTTCCACAAATATCAGAATCGATAGCCATAAATTCTGATCGATATCTAGAATCTTACAATAAATAGTTATTATATTTATTTAATATTTTTCTATTTTTAGTAAGTTTGTAATTAGGTTTAATGAGATTCTTCATTGGTCCTCATTGAGTTCATATAATAAAGACTTATTGCCTAATGACATAATCAACTCTGGATCAATTAACAAAATTATATCTTTTGATTTTTTTTCTTTGTGGATTCAAGGATTCTGCTGATCTGATTAGTTTTGGTTATAGTAGAAACTATAATAAATATTATCTAATAAAATAAGGATTTGAAAAGATTTATCCATTTTATATGAATTTTTTCAATTTTCATAATTTCTATAATTATAGGGAGCTATTCCAAAAAATTTAATGAGTGTGTGGTTGCAGCTTAATCGGTGAAAATAAAGGCCCCAACACACAATCATAAAGACCCAGATCAATCCGGCCCATAAATGGCGGTCCAATGTTTCCCCTCCAATTCGCTCGCCCACTTTGCCGCCAAAACATTTCGCGCTCTTTTTTTTTTATTAATCCGTCAATACATTCGTGTCTCGTAAGCCTTGAAAGATTTTGTTTTTCCCTTAAAAAAACCCTAACCGTCTTTTCAATTCCAACCCAAGAAAGAAGAAGAGAAGAAGAAGTAGGAAGGGGAGGAGAATAAGAGGAGATGTTTTATTCTCACACCTTCCTCGCAAAGAAGAGCCCCCTTGGGACGGTATGGATCGCCGCCCACCTCCAACACAAGCTCCGGAAATCTCACATCGCCGTCACTGACATCCCCTCCTCAGTCGGTCCGTTCTCTCTCTCTCTCTCTCTCTCTCTCTCTCTCTCTTTGTGTCGGTTTGTTTGGGATCCTGATTTAGGGTTTTTGTTGGTGAAATCTGATCTTGGTTTGAATTTGATGAATGGGGCTTTTTTTTTTGGTGATTTGATTTGATAAAGTTGGTTCTTTTTTTGTGTGATTTGGACATGCGATTCTTTAGTGGTTAATGAATGTGAAACTTGCAGATTCTTTAGTTGGGTGTTGCAAATTTGTTCAAAATCTTGCATTTTTAATATTCGAGTGTGCATAAAAAAAAGTCTGGCCATTACAGTACAGACTGCAAAAGAATAAATTAGAATCAAATTTGGTTTTCGATCTTTTCTTTTTTCTGCTTTGTTTGATAGAAGAAAAAAAAATGCTTTCTGTAAGTAGATTAAAGAAATCAAGTGATTGCAGTTCTTGTTCCATTTTGGGTTTTTAAATGATGTTTTCCAAGAAGTGTTGTGTGGTTTGTTATCTTGTAAATTGGGTCTGATTGGATTAATAATTTGGTGCTTGTTTAGATTATGTTATGCACCCAGAAGTCCCCATCGCATTGAGATTATCAGGGCATCTCCTATTAGGCATCGTTCGGATATATTCGAAGAAGGTTGACTATCTTTACCATGACTGCAACGATGCCTTGACAAGAGTTAGGACTGCATTCACAGCGGTAAATGTCAATTTGCAAGAAGATGAGAGCATTGCGCCGTTTCATGCTGTGACCCTGCCAGAGACATTTGACCTTGATGCATTGGATATGGAAGTTGTAACATTCAGGGCAGAGTAAGGGCTCATTGAATCTTCTATTCACCATTGAAAATGCTCATACTGTTTGTGAAAGTCTCAATTTTAACTCCATCTTAATTATGCTCTCAGGGGTCCAGATGATCACCTCAAAACTTACGAGCAGATTACACTGACAGGCATGCTCGTCCCCTTCTCTCCCCAATTAGCACCTCATCTTTGATTTTGACTTTAATATTTGGTTTATCATGTACACAGGTCAAGTTCCTGGCGAAGGAGATTCGTATGTTGCTTTTGTCATCAGTGAGGTCAAACCTTTCTTTGCTCATCATATTTTCTCAATTTATATGGACGTGGTGTTTGTTTAGACACATACACAATTTTTACGATTTCTTAAGTTATAACCTCAATGCTTTGGTCTTTTTCATTCAATCTATGAAACTCAATGATTGAATGTTACTTATGTATTTGATTTATTATGGCTTTGCAGGATGACAGGTTGAGTGTGTCTCCTGGGCAAGATCGATCAAGCAATGGTGTCAGATCAATGGAGGAAGAGTAAGCTACTCATCATTTTTGGTTATCCATTCAAGGGACTCAATCAGTCTAACAATATACCTTCACTTATTTTAGTGTCCTCCCCCCATTTCCTGAGGAGGTTGCTCTTGATTTTATGCCTGTGGATGGTGGTACTGGTGTACGAGAACCTGGTCCAAGCAATCAAGCAGAAGTACCTATTCAAAATCTGGACATGTCTGATCTCCATGAAGAGGTTCCAGAGATTGAAGTGCTGCGTGATGGTGTGCATAATTTTTCACCTGAAGGCCTCCCAGATCTGGCTGGTCTTGATGACCACCCCGTACAGGATGAACAATCCAGCCATACGGTGCATGGGAGGGTGAGCCTATCCCCTATCCATGAACACATATCATTATCTGGAGGAGACTTTTTGCCATCACAATTGCCTATAAACCCTCCGAGCATACCATCCTCTCGGGCTCTTGGTGATTTGGACCTGGGAGTTCCTTCGGGTATTATTACACTTTCATTATCTCTGCCTACCTTTTATCAAAAACTCATTATACGCATGAAGCTTATGTTTTGTTGTTGAATTCTTGAAAGGAATATTACAATATTTATAGAGTTTTGTTTCTTATTATAGGAACTGCTTTACCTGACTTGGAACTCCAGCCTTCTCCACCCGCTGTGGAAATTGCACGACCAAGAAGGAGAAAGAGAGAGCAGTTCTTTGATAAGTCCTTAGTGTTGACTAATGAGTAAGTGTTGACTTCTTTTGTAGTTTGGAGCAATATCATCATTGGACTACTCTAATTCTGTTTCTCATCTCTTTAAATACTCAACATGTTAGTACTTAGTGTATGACTAACCCATGTTGGTTGTTAGATCTCTAAAGTTGGGTTTACATGATTAACCATTCTTTTCACACAAGAACGTGAATTATGTTTGATAACCTGTTACATCACCAACACCACCCACCCACACACAGTCCCAAAGTACTTGGAACAACTCTGAATACTCAGAAATATCATCATTGGGTATCTCTCCTACCTATCATCCGAACATATTTCTGTTTATCAAATTATGCATTTAGTATCTTCAGCTTTTGGATATTCATTTAATTAGATGGTTTACCACATTTTTCATAATAATAAAAAAAGCTCTAAATTTGTCTATGAATGTACATGTATTGTATCAAATGGAACTTTATCTGAATGTTTGCCGAACATGAACTTCGTTACCGTGCACACATTTTTCTGCCTTCTTATAGTGAAAAGTGGCTTTTATATGAACAAAACAGTCAGATGAGGATGGTTTCTTTCATTAGCTTGTAAGTTTGCAATATCTGGATGATTTAGGTTTCTTGTACATGAACCACGAACGTCAATCAAATTGTATAGACTTTATCTTTATTATCTCTGCTGCAACTATGAACATATATATATTAGGTTAATCTTCTGGTAAATGCACATCAATTGTTCACAATTTAATTTTATAAATCATCTGAAGGTATTTGGGCTTCATGTTTGAGAGCTGAGTTATTCCTCCTTTTGGCAGGTGCATGAGAAAACAACTACAAGATACTAGTAAATTAATACGCAAGTCGAAGAGAGTCCCTTTGTCAGCTTTGGATGTTTGGCGGTATCACAGGATCAAGAAGGTTGAAGATGTGTTTTCTAAGCTATTGATATCTGGTGAGTATATTTGTCTGCTAGTAGGTACTTTCTCATTTCAGTGTGCCCATGGCGTTTCTATTAGACTGGAATATTTGCTTGTGGTATAATGATACATTGTTCAAACTTCAAATGTTGAGGCTTAAATATGTCTTTGCAGGGATGTGCACTAATCTACAAGAAGCTTTCAAGAAAGCACGTATTTCTCCCATGGTAAGTGAGGTTCCCTTGGAGGCGCCTCTTGATGCCATGAATGAGCATTTTCCCGTTGATATGCCCCTCATTGATCAATCACCAGTGGGTATGCCACACATTGAACAGTCTCCCACAGGAATAACACATATGGAGATAGACATTGAACAGTCTCCCACAGGCATGCCTCATATGGAGATAGAAATTGAACAGCCTCGGTTTGGAGGCCATGAAGATGGTTCTTTTCATGATTTCATGCCATCGCCGTCTGGAAGAGATGATGCCACTGCTTCCTTATCCAGCAAAATAGGAATGACTTCTCAGACAGGAAAGAGTTTGGAGACTGAGATACCACCAAGCTTGGGAACAAGAGCCTCCTATGAATCAGATTTCCCTCGGTCAGGAACATTATTTAGTGTTTTAGAGGAGCAACATCAACCAGATTTTGATGATACTGTTTTCCCAGATATCCCAGATCTGCAGAAATCTGCTGATATAGAAGTGAGAGTGTTACCATTCTTGAAAATGGATTTTTCAATATGATTAAAATCCATTCATATTAACAACTAAAGTTTTCTCTATTGCAGGATCTAAATTTTCTCGAGGCAGATAACACACCACTTGGTAAGCTACAAAGCATGGTTTCACCTTTTTGTTTGACAATGATTATTTCTTTCATTCATGATGCCGTAACTAAGAAACTTGATTAATGATGCATGTCCATCAAATTTGATAGGGCGTGCTGAAGATAGTTTTCATAATCTATCTGCAAGGACCAGGTAAAACATTTTGTCAGACTAAACTATGAGGTATTCTTATGTTGTTTCTGCTAGACTGTAAGAAGTATTCAATGATGATACAAACTTGTTGCAGGGCGGTTGCACAGTATCTTAAAGGGAAGTCTCCTGCAATGTCAGAAGATCAGCCAGGAAAACTGAGCTTGAACAGGATGCTCGAAGGAAAGACGAGAAAACATTGTGCTCGGATGTTCTTTGAAACAATGGTAATTGTTTACTAACTGTAGCTCTTATGAGTGCTCCATTCGTTATAAAGACAGCAAATCTAATCGATACTTGTCTGCCAATATAGGCCTTAAAGAGCTGTGGCCTCATTGATGTAGAACAAGAAGAAGCTTATGGGGACATCAATATATCATTAATGCCTGCCCTTTCTAAAGCCAACTTTTGAAGCTTCCTTGAACTTTTTGGAATCACCTTAAAGTACAAGATAAGGTATATATTGGTAAAATTTCTGCCCCATGTCTTGCATTCTGAGTGCTAGTCATACCTTACATTTAAATTTAAATACACACAAAAGTGATCTCGACTTGGATCATAAGAAAATTCTATAACTCCCATTGTTTATTTTATGACACCAGACATTGAAGCTTATTTTCATTGCTTGAATCAACTGATTATGTTGCTTTTTGTTGCATGCGTGTGTGTGTTTGTGTATCAGTGTGTTTAGTTGGAGCCATTGAACCTACTTCACATTCTTACATTTGTTTACTTTCTGCAATAATGTTGTTTTTATGTTTTCAGTAATCTATATAAGAGCATGTTTGTGCACAAGAATTAATTTTTTTCTTTTTTTTCTTTGAATGCTGGTTGCAGCTTTTGAGTATTATTTGCAAGGAAGTTGATGAAGATGCATCCCAAGGAACTCATGGGTTTGAACTTAAGTGACTAATGCTACTAGAATCTGACTACCTTCGAGGATTTGTGGATATCTATTGTAAATTGTAACATAAATATTTTATTTTTGGCAGCATAGAATGGCATGCAATTATATGTTTTTTTTTTGTTATCTCCATCCATCTATTTTTTGTAATGCTACATCAAACCATGCTAATGGAGATGATTTGATAAGGTCATTTTTCATGATCCTCAATAAGGAAATCGTTTTGACTTGTGGCCTGTGGCCTGTGCCAGGGCTGCAACTGGGTCGGGTTGAAATCTGAGGGTTGAACTCGAATTTTTACATGGGTTGGGTTGATCAAATTGGGTTCGGGTTGTTCAATTTGGGTGACTCACAAATCGGGTTGAGTTTGGGTTGGCGTCACTCCCAATCCGCCAATCCGAACCCGTAAACTAATGGTTAAAAAAATATTATGGCCGTTCATTCTGTAGCTTCTAATATGGTAGTTCAAATTTTAGGTAAACTTAGCTATTATTTTACGGTTGGGTCGGGTTGATTTATTTAATTTATACATGATTTTAGAAAATTCAAGTGGGTCAAGTTGGCCTCACTCTCAATCCGACCCAACAATCTGTAAACTAATGATTAAAAAAAGATTATGGCCGTTCATTATGTAGCTTCTAATATGGGTAGTCTAAATTTTAAGAAATCTAATTAATCTTACGGGTTGGGTTGGGTTGATTTATTTAATTTACACATTATGTTAAAAATTCGGGTTGGGTCAAGTTGGTTCAATTAGGGTTGAAAATCGGGTTGGGGTCGGGTTAGTTCAATTCGGGTTAAAGTCTGATATACAGGTTGGGTCGGGTTCGTTTATTTAATTTCGGGTTGGGTTCGGGTTGAAAATCGGGTTGGTCAGGTTAGGGTTGAGTAGTTTAGAATTCGGGTTAGGGTCAACCCGAACCCAACCCGCCCGAGTTGCAGCCCTACCTGTGCCAATGTTAAATGAAAAAAAGAGGTGAGTGTTAGAGCCACCACTTGAGAAGGGTTCCATATTAGGTTTTGATTTTAGTGCACAAACAATAATAGAAAAACTAAATATCACACAATAAAGTCTGAAAATTGTTTAACAATTTGCCTTCATCCACACAGAAGAAAAGGAATCAATTCACTAATCAAGTGATTGGGATAAACCCTTCAGTCTCTCTGTCATCATGCAACTTGCGTATGGGGTCGTCCTTAAAAAATAAATATAATATAATATTCTTTGAATACAAATATTTATTTGGGGAGTGGATACACAGTGTAGGAATCTATTCAGATGTAATCTATAAACATGCCTTAGTACTACTGATTTTAGTTTGAGCTACTGTAGTGACATTCAACAAATGACAAGTCACAAACAAACCATACTTCAACTTATAATCATCCAAACAAAGAAACAAACAAATAAAAAAACCAAGAACAAAAAACAAAACATTCTCAACCAATCCTCCAATAGATGTTACAATTCCAACCCACCCCACACCCCACCCCACCCCACCCAACCCCTGTTAATCTCATCTAGCTGTAACTACAAGTCTCTTCAGCAAACCCCACCACAGACTGCTTAGTATCATAAACAACTCTCAAGTTCTTCTGCTGATAATTCCCAATGATCCCCAAATCATCCTCATAAGCCAAGCTCGCCAGCGCCAGACACACCTGCGACGCATCCCTCTTAACAAAGTAAAGCGCGCCCGAAACATCCACACGAACCTCCACGTCCCCCTCGAATCGCATCCTAAGCGTTGGAACCTCCACTTCATCGTATCCAGTAAGGTTAAAACAAGTGTCCAGTATCGAAAATCCAGGCGCGACCGGGTACGCCGAAAACTGCCTCAAGAACTCCCCCCTCACCGCCTTGTACACCGAAGGCGGGAGCCTAGTTATGACTGTCCCCGAATCGATCAACACACCCCCCTCGCTCGCCACTGCTATCCCCACTCCACCCACGCTCATCCCGGTCATGTTAAGCATGTAAAAGCTCCGAACCCGCGGATTCAAAACCATGCGCGTGAACATCAACTGCGTTTCATTCCTAAAAACAGAGTAGTCCGCGCCGAGCGTGAGCGAGCCGGACGAGTCATAAGCCTTCGAAGGGAGACAGTACGAGAAGACCCCGCCGAACCTCGCCGAGGTCTGCGAGACCAAAGAGAGGCTCGACCGCCCGAGCCCCACGAGCCCCGACGCGCCGCCGAAGAGTCCGCGGTTGCTGCGCCCGCACCCGAACACGAAGCCTTCGGCGGTGGCGTTGGCGATTGTGAGCGTGTCCCGCGCGAGGTCCCCGCGCGTGTAGGAGCCGTCGCCGTAGCTCAGCGCGTACGCGCAGGTGGAGGAGGGGGTTGCGCAGGAGGGGGAGGGGGAGAAGGGGAGGGTGGTGCAGGTGGGGGAGGAGCAGGGGATGGGGTGGTAGGAGGGGGAGAGGGAGGGGTCGAAGAGGGGGTCTTGTTGGGAGTAGCAGTACGAGCAGGGCTTGCATTGGATCCATGTGAGGTCGCTCCCCGTGTCGACGATGAGGGTGCGCTTTTTTGCGGCGAGTTCGATCGTTATGACGTAGTTTAGAGTCTGGAGCTTGACGCCTGAAGTTAGGGGGACTTGGGCGGATTCTTCGGCGGTGGTGGTGGGGCGTGATTGGATTGATTGTGCCCGCGCTTCGTCGGAGAGGAGTTGTTGTGATGGGCTGAGGTGGTGGTGGTGGCGGCGGCCTTGGTGTCTCATTTCTAGTGTTGTTGTGGCGCCGTTCTGTGTCTCTGTGTTTGAAGATTCTGTCATGATTAGATTTCATTTATTTTAGTCTTAAAAAAATGTACTTATATATCTATTTCAACTCAAAACAAATTAAAATAGATAATGTTTGAATTGAGGATTAAAAGATAGTAAACCAGAGCAAAATAAAAGCATACAATGAAAAATTGAAAAAGGCGCTAGCGCCCACACCCCCTGTTGCATGCTGGAACCTGGTAGAAAAGACTTCTACCCAATTTCCACCAAATATAGGCCCCTTGCACCCCTTATTATGTAATCAGCCTATTCTGAACCTAGCATAAAAGACTTTGACTAAACAACTTCTTTTAAGTTCTAGTCTTTTAACTGACTGACGAAATCTGATTGGATCAGAATTTATAGAAATAGAAGATGTTTGTCTTACTTGATTTATGGGGCGGGGAACAACGTCGTGAGTGACCACCGACCTCTCCATGCACATCGCTATGCTTTAACACGAGCAGTCTCTTCTCCCCATTGACATTCTCTGCAATAACAAGAGTGATAACAAGAAAAGGAAGAAGAACAAGAACAAGAAGAAATTTAAGACTCTCCATTAGAGAGGGAGAGTTTTGGCTCTAGAAATACAGAGAAGTGTGTGGAAGGAGGAGGAGAAGAAGATAGAGAGCGAGAGAGGAGAAAGAGAGCTAGGGAGATTCGAAGGTAGTAGTAGAGGGAGATGTGTGAGAGAGAGAGAAAAAACAAAGGAGAAGGGGCTGGCTGGGTCTGGGTGATGGACCCACACGTGCATGAGAAATTATTGGAGCTTCACGTGCATGTCCTCATCCACGGACACTGCTCAGCTTAGCTTGATCTAGAAAGTCAGCTGGCCTTCCTCGTTTGTATATGAAAGTGCTGTATTTTATTACATCTTATTACACCAAGGACAGCATATGGTATACTCAAAACATTTCTGCAGTCATTTTTACAACATCCGTAGTATATATTATATATATTATGTCATTATATATACTCTAGATCTATCTACTCACATATATACATAGTATATGCTTTATTTTTATTTTTTTTGGTATATGGAAGTGATATATTTACATATTACTGGTACACACTTCTGTAGCCACTTTTGCAACACATTATGTGCTTTATTATGGGGATTTTTGTGTATACATCCTTATTAAAACCATTTATACAAAAATATTACAATTATTCTTTGAGTGAGTGCATCGATGCAAAAATATGTGTTCACTCTATCTAAAATTGCGCGTGTTCAGTTTATCAAATATATTCCATTTTCTTTTAAATAAATATGCATTTCGTTAGTCACTTGTATACACTTCAAATATATTATAATATGACGTTAATTCTTATTCTTTTTTATTGGGAGTCTTTCATTTTTATGGTTATTTTTGAATGTCTTAGACATAATATTCTGATTTCTTTATCCCATGTAATCTAACATAAGAATTGTCTTTCTAGATTAAAATAATATTAAATATAACATTTTTCCATAGGAGAGAAGACATGCACGAGTAGTGATATTTGTGTTCACGGAGTCACTGTTACAAGAACTAGAAAACAAAAGGATTGTGAGGAGCAGAACCAAAAGAAAACTAACACTAGATTCTTTTTTTGAACAGTCTGAATCAACTTTTTTTTTTCTTTTTTTTTAACAATGGAGGTTTCATTTTTGTTTCAAGTCTCTTGTTTTTAGTTTCACAAGATTCTCGAGGGAAAATAGTACGGATTCTTTGGAATCCGGATTTTTCACTGAACTGGATTGTTTTAAAAAATGATTTTAATTTCAATGGAGTTATAAAAAAATATATATCTCAGTGGTTCCCCTTGATCACTGGTGTTACAACAGTTATTTTAAACAGTATCTAGGTTGTAACTCTGGCAAATTGGTCGTGTTGGAAATCAATCCAAACCAATACCAAAGTTGGATTGAGTTTAATCTAAGTTCAAACTTTGAATTTTAGTTCAAACTATTCATTTATCTCAAAAAAAAAAAAAACTATTCATATTTCACAAAAATTATAATAATATTAGTTTAGGAGTGCATTTGAAAACACGTTGGAAAAATATGATTTTGAATGAAGTAACTTAAATAAACTCTATTCCTAAAAAGCTCATTTTCTACGATTATTAAAAAATATACCTTTTGTTTTAAAAGATGTAAATAACTTTTAATTAAGTTTGTTTTTCAAAAAACGTTTGAAAATACATTTATGTTTTTTGTATTTTTAAAAAGCAAAAACATGTATAAATGCGTTTTCAAACTCTACTTAAGTCTCCTGTATAGTAGATGATAGAGATGAAAATGATGGACAATGAAGATAGATAACAAAGAAATTAAACATGAAGGTAAAATAAAATGGAGTTTTGATCTTCAAACATATTTACCCCACTCCTTATTAGATTCCCAACTGATATACTAACAGAAATATAACAGAAAAAGATTTTAGATTTAAAAAATATAATAAACATATAGTTTGACCTTCCATTCAATTAATTTGAGTTTGTTATTTTTTTATAAAGTATTACATTATACAAATATTTATCTTTAAAAAAATTTAAAACATACTAAGGATGACAAAATAACAGTAAAGATCAATTTAACATTATTTTCGCTCGCCTACTACTGAAACACTTAGCAATACGTTGAAATTCTTCATTCCCATATTAATTTATTCATGGATATTACAAGTAAAATTCTTGTTCTATTTAGAGTAAGAATAACTTTTTGAATTAGAATTTTTGGACTGACCCAAGCAATGATTATCCCTGTATTTTTCAATCCTAGACTATTGTTTTTGTATATAATGATATTGGTTGCTTGTATAGTTGTATACTTATATATACCATGGACAACCAATACCTTGGAATATACTTTATTTATTTATTTTTGCATACGTGGAACCCTACATGCTGAACGGCTGAGATTTTTCCTAACCCACCACCGCTCACGTAATCAAATCTGTCGTACACGATCTATTAATGATGCTATAGAATATATATATAAAGTTATAATTAAATGATGTGGACAGTCAGTCATTGCAATTTTATAATCGATATCTAATTTATAATTTCCCCATTTCAACCAGTAGGATCGATATGTTATTCTTTTTATAATCTTGTATTTTAAACTCAAATTTTTTTTTAAAATATTTTATTAACTTTTTATCATATAATTTTTTGTTAAAAAAATGATGGTTTGAAAAACTAAATACTGAAAATGCATGTGTTTAGATTTATATTTGAAAATTTTAACTTTTCAAACATGAAATCTATTCAAATGGAACTTAAATTAGAAAACAAATGTATTCAATCTATTGTGTATATGTTTTCTTTAATAGATGTATGTAGTTCATTAGATAAATATGTATATCTATAAAAGAATTAGAACATATTAGAATTGCGAGATTTGGAAGCTCTGGTTTTGCTTACTGGTGAGAGCAATTCCTTCTCCCATTTTATTTCTCTCCTCCTTTCAAATTTCTATCTCTCCTCTCCTCTTTTTCTCTCTCTCTCTCTCTCTCTCTCTCTCTCATTTTTGAGACAAGATTTAAACTATTGTAAATTTTTAATGAGTTATACAGCTTATCATTTCTTCAAAAAAATAAAAATAGAATTGTAAAGTTGAATGTAAAAACGAATGCATTTTATTAACCTAATTTATGATGATAAAAAGATCATTATTTTATCCATATTTATATTTGGTAATGCATTTTGTTATCCCTATTTTTTTGTGTTTTTATTCTTAATTTTGTATTTGAATAACATGATGTAAAATATGGGATAACTTTAAAAAAAAATTAAAATTACCAAGTCTACAATTTCTATTAAAGGGACATTAATATTGTTTTTTTTTTATATCGGAGGAACCCCCCGTGGCTGATCTTACGGTTGAGCTGAGAATGTTACCTCCGCCTGTTTGCCCCGGTCCCACATAAAATTCTTTGAGCTAAGAATGTTACCTCCGCCTGTTTGCCCCGATCCCACATAAAATTCTTTCAAATAATCGCCAACAAACATATGGGTAAGTCAGCGTCAAGACTCGAACCCAAGACCTATCCATAAGACCGCTAAGCCATGAACCATTGTGCTATGATCACTCGTTTTTGTTTTATAAAGTTTTTAGTTTTTGTTTTTTTAGGAAGTGCAGTCATAAATGTTATCCATGTTTTACAAAATGAGGTTAAAAAATATGGATAAAGTTTATTCCACATTTACCTAAAACAAAATATCCCCACTTTTTTTTCTTAAAATACAGACAATTGTTCGTGCTTTATCCCTTTTTTCTTATGCCATATGAGATAACATGTGATTTAATTCAATTATTTTCTTATCCCAACCCCTTATCCCAATATCAAACATGACCTAAGGGTACAACGATGATGACTACTTTATAAAACACAAATTTCAAGGCATAGTCATTTAACAAAATCTTCTAATGATAGTGCATATAAACTGACATATTTGATAACAGTTTTTAGCTTGTTAAAAAGCTAAAATCTTCAAAGTTATTGTTGCCAAACGTTTAATCTCTTTTAAGGTTAAGTTTTGCTGTATGTATTTTGGGTAAGCTAAAGTATTTTAACCTAGTAAAAAAATTTATGCGAGATGAGATCTATTGAAATTCCCTAACTTTTTTCATTTCAAATTTTTAAAATTTTTAATAAAGGAATTATTGTTGTGCTTTGATGGATCAGACAGAGAAACAGTAAGATAATCAAGAGTTCGTGAAAACTTTTGTATGGGTGCTTATATAAAAATCTGATTTGCAACCCCGTAGAGTCACATGTACAATTCACTGGATTATATTGTATAATGTATATTGTCCTAATGTGAGTGTAGTATATACTCTATCAGTGTAGTGTATTAAAAATTAATTTTTTATTTATTAAAGAAAAATATGTACGAATATATCTATGTGTATACTTTACATATTATAATATTATGTATTTTATAGTGTGAGTATAAATTTATAAATAAATAAAACGATTGTGTCGATGTGGATTTTTCGACTGTTAAGGGTGTCTATCTGGAGTTCTTTCGAACTTGGTTCCGATCCGTACGCGACGTATCGAATCATCATTCGAATGATTGTCCAAGCTCGCTCGACTGCTTCTAAAGACGTTGTGGTCGCCACTTGTTTTTCCTCAAAAGTAAGAAAAGATGATGTTCTTCTGTTACTTGCATGTATCGAAAAATTATGGATTCTCTTTACGTTGACACAGCCGACCACGCAACGCGGTAAAGCTCAAGTACCTCGCATTAAATTATTAAGATCTGGTTAGGACAAGAGTGTAGTAAATTATTCTTAAAATAAAAAATAAAAATAAACTAATATGTGAATCTTGGAACGCACCGCATTGATTGATTTGGGGAGGGGACCGACAATGCTTTACTAACCCCTCTTTAAAAGATTTACCCCTTTAAAATGCAATAAAAAAAGTTCTGATTGATGCTCTATTCTCTGTTCACACTCCCTCTCAAGCAAAAACTTTTCCACTCACTCTCTTTTACTCTCTCTCTCTCTCACACTCACACACACACACACAAGAAAAAAAAAATAACTTCTTCCTTCCCTTTCTCCCTCTCACTGTTCTCTCTCACTCACTCACTCACAGACTCTCCCTTTTTAATTCCTTGCAAAACAGCCCCAAAAACCTTCCCTGAAAAACTGCCGACCTTCCCCTCCTTTTATAGCCTCTTTTTTTCTTTTTTTTTTTTTATGACGGAGGGGCTTTCCGTGACTGACCTTACGGTCAAGTTGGTAAGCTACCTTCGCCTGTTTGTCCCTGGTCCCACAGAAAATTCTTTCGAATTTCGTCTAACAAACAGGAGGTATAACACAGCGCCAAGACTCGAATCCAAGACCTACCCTTAACACAGGTAAGCCCCTCTTGAAAGCAACCAAATGTCCATCGTTTTCCAACCCTTCTCCCTCTAATGAAAACCATCTAAATGCCTCTGTCACTTCTCCTTTTTATCTCTTGTACTTTCAATTGAGCACAATCACTCATTCCTTTCCTTAGCCCCTAAGAAAACATTTTAAAATAGCATTCCATCCCCTCCCAAATCGAACATTTAATACTATATTTCTTTGTTTGAGTTTTCACCTTATGCATGACCATTTTTTTGTACGTGGGGAGTAAGAGTATCACATAAGAAGTGGTGTTGGATGTCATATGATTGGTGAGGCATGTATGTATATGATTTTTGATGATTATAAGTTTGGATGGGTGATATGCATGGCTAGTGACTTGTGTGCATAAGAGACATGAAAGAGTATAAGTGATGTATGTATTTATATGGATGCATGACATAGTGTTGTACACTTGTGAAATTTTAGCATACTAAAAAAATAATGTATTTGGAACAAATATTGAACTGATTTGGATATCGTCTGGAATATGTAAATTGGATCCTAAACCGCTCAAAATGGGGTATCTACAGATTGGAGATTGCACACAGAGTTTGATGTATCATTTTCCTTCAGGTAAAAAAATACATTGATATTTTAGGGTTTGATAAAAAATAATAGTAAGATAGGAAGATAATAGCCAAAAACATGTTTGGTAAAGACGGATAAAATACTTAGATGAGTTAGCATATGTTGGTTTTTTGAAATGTTTTTTAAAAAATAATTTTTTAAAATTTTATGTTTAATATGAAAAATATATTAATATATTTTGACTCCAAACTTGATCCCTCACATGCTTTCAAATAATCATCAATTAGCTAAGTATAAAGCTTGGATACAATATGGATAAGGGCTATATATATGGATGTGAATTTGGCATGTGAATATGGACTTTGCATGATTCATGTATTTTGGTGGAGCAAGTACATTGGATTCTATTCATTGTTGATTCATGTATTAACTTTGCAAGATTCATGTGTGTAGTATTTCTATGATGTACCTAGGTTGGAATGAACCACATTTATGACAATGAATGTGCATATATGAATTTCAAGGATATACCTAGATGAATACATGAACCTTTGCATGGAAAAATGAAGAGTCTTCATACATGTACTTTGAATTTGCCACCACCATTGATGATGGAACAATAAACGAATAATTACAAGTCCATTATTTTCTAATTGAATGGGTACCTTGAATGGAAGAGACTCTTGGGCAACTAGAGGCCTATATAAGGAGACCCATGTATGTCATTTCATCCATCGAAGTGATAAAGTATGTATCCACTCAACAAGAGAGAGTCTCTTGTGAGAGTTTGTGAGAGATAGCCCTGACGTCCTATTATTCTAATAGCCCAAGTGCTTTTGTGGTGATAGAATTCTAAGTCAGTTTCTGATTCTACATAAGCGTGCACTCTGTGTGGGCTTGCTGGATCCTTGGGGCGGTTTGGTTTGTGACTTCTGCACCGGGAGGAGCCAAATAACACCTTAAGCAACGCAATGGGCTTCGTCTATACATTCATCTCTCACTCCTTCCAATTCTCTCTATCGTTTCAGTATTTTATTGTGTTGATTTTTTGTATTTTCACCATATTTTCATCTATTCCCTTAACAACATAAACCAATGATAATAATTTTATGGTGGTTGGAATAGCATATGATGCATATCCAAATCTCACACAAGCCAAAAACACACAAAAAATACAAAAGTATGTAACCAAGTAAAACTTCCTACAGTTCCATTTGAGACAAATACTTTGAAGTCTATCCTGGATCTTATTATTTTTTAAAAGGTATTACACACTGTGGCGGATGAAATCTGGATTTTCCCTCTTGGGTTGGATCGTCACTGATCCGGGCTTTGGATGTGGACCCGAGGTGGTGTGGGCTCGAACTCTTCTCTGCAACGATCTACCACAAGCCTTCAGCTCTCGCCGTCGTCTTCCTCCTCTTCTTTCTTCCTCCTTCGGGTTCCTGCAATTCACGCCAGTGTGGTGCCGGCTAACGCTCCTCCGACGCTCAAGTCAATGATCCCTTCCTTTCCAGAAGAAGGAGAACTTGGAGTACTTGAGAATTGGTAGAAGAAAGAGTCAGAATCCACATACCTTGAGAAGGAGGTGAAGTCCCCCTTTTATACTAAGCAGGGGCGTGCCGAATTTGACCTCGCAGGGTAATCATATCATGATATGGAATCTCCACGTGGCTTTGGGATCTGTGGACACGTGTCTCCTAGGGCTCATCATTATTTTATAACTGTTTTTCTAACATTATGTCATTCTCTAGTGTCAGAGAATATTCCCTCTGTTAACTGCTCTTTTGCAGGGGAGGGCTCATGGCCGACCTGCCTTTTAGTTTGGACATTGCCTTTTGGATGGTTTATACTCAAGGTCGGACAATAGGGGGTACCCATCCTTAGGGCTTCAGCGTACAACTATCTTAACCTGGTCGGGCATAAGCTATATCCGACTTATCTTGGTCGGCCATAGCATTTTCCTGACTTAGGGTGTGTTTGGTTATGCGAATGTAAAACTGATTCTGCAGGAATCTGCGATTGGAAAACTGATTTTGCAGGAAATTCACTTTCTTAGCTTTTTAAAATCGCAGCTTTTGAACACTATTTGTCTGCAATCGCTGGGTTTAAAACTGCGATTACAAAACTGTTTGGTTGCACGATTACAAACGCAGCTTCCTGCAATCGCAAACGTTGCGCAATCGCGCAACCAAACGCACCCTTACTCTAATCAGGTTTGATCATTCGCCCAACCAGAGAGGAAGATGAGCCGACCAGGCCGTAATAGAGTTTTGGGCCCATGGGCTTTCCTTCCACGGGCTCATATTGTAATCGTCATGGGCTAATATTTGTTCAATCCTTGCATTTATACAATCTTATTCAATTTTCTAATTAACTTGGTCTCCTACACACATATTTTATGAGTGGGTGCTGCAGCTAGATCATATTTGGATAGCGGAATAAATTATTTCAAAATAGATACTACTACAATATAGATAAAGGATATGTAATTTTTTAGTTATTCTATTTGAAAAATGTAATAATGAAATTTTTTTTATTTGATTGATCATGAATAAGTTGTGAATAAAAGACAAATAATATATGGACAATTAATTATAAAACATAAAAAATAATTTACATGGAGATTCTGTTATTTAAAAAGTGATAACAGTTGATTTGACACGTGAGACCTCCTTTATATCAATAGAATAAATTGAGTAAAACAACACAATTATAAGGAGATCAAAAATATTAATATCAACTTATATTTTCACATATTATGACATAATTATTTTTACTTAATCCTTGCAAATAAATAGATTTTTATGTTTATGCATGCATATTCCACCCTATTACCAATCTATACCATTACCGAACAGGAACAGGGCCATTAACCTCACTATCCAATTCCAAAACCAAACCCCCCCCCCCCCCCCCCCCCCCCAAAAAAAAAAAAAGTGGTGGTGGTGAGATAGAGAGGGCGGAGGACAATGGTCATTCTCTTTCTCCATCTCTGTTTATCTTTTCTCCTCCACTGCTCCGCTTCCTCCCCTCCGCCCCCTATCTTCCACCTTGACGACTCCCTCCCGGCCTCTTATCTTTCTCTCCCCCCCTCCAACTCCTCCTCTTTGGCCTCCCCACCGTCCATTGTCCTCCTCCACCATCTCATCCGTCCTCCACCCTCTCACATCGTTGCCCTGTGCGTCACCGCCGCTGTCTCCGACCCCTCCTCTCTCTCTCTCTCTCTCTATCCCCATATATCCCGTCACATTTTTTTTTTGTGAGGGGTCAATGTTAGAGATAGTGGGATAGTCCACCCCATTATTTTTTAATATAGTAAATGAATATAAAATGCATGCAATTTCATTAAAAAAGTACTGCATTCCATTCATTCAATCATCTATTTTACATTTTATCATTTTATTATATAATTATATATGTTATAACCCATAAGTTGAAATATTTATTTATATATAAGTAAATAATTTTCATCTAATCAAATTATATATATATTTTAATTAAATCACATGATAAGCGTCACAACGAACGCCGGAATATAAAAATGGCGCTCTTACACCCAGATTCATTTGCGTCGATAAAAAATTAACGACGCATATGCTCACGTTAACAATGCATATGTTTCGAAAGATTTTTTTTTACATTTTCTATAAATGCATTCATGCAATTTATTAGAGTATATGTTTCATTTTTTATAAAAGCATATATCTCATAGATTAAGTAAATTATTTTTTAAAAATTTAAAACATATGTAAACTGGAATTGAAGCTAAAAATGAAATGAGATGTAACATTATCATGTAAAAAAATAGAGAATCGTTGCTCTCCATCAAAAAATACAACCTGTCACCCGTTTATCCTTTTTGTCGCCAAAATAAATAAAATAAAACGTTTTTAAATTCCAGGCGGACAGAAATTATAATACCAGGTCTATCCACTTATTAACAGGTGGCATCTCCTTCTTTCATCCACCTGTCGGTCATCTTTCCTTTTCTCCCATGACACGTGTCGGTTTTAACCAGTCAAACCCGCAATGACCATAAAATTGTGTGAAAAATGAAGAACCCCCCCCCCCCCCCAAAAAAAACCCAACACAAGGACAGTTTGATGTAATTTAGAGCATCTCCAATGGACATGTTAACTCACTAGTTAGTGTCATATTTTTATAAAAGATGTAAAAATGGTGCTCCAATGGAAGTGTTAAGGGTATGTTAAATGTGAGTCCCACCTGTCATATGTTAGTTTTCATGTTAATTTTAGCTAGTGCTTTAGCCAACTAAATGTGGGTCCCACTATTCAAAATATTCAAAAAAATATTATTTTGGGTGGGTGGAGAGTTTTGAGTGGGTGGAGAGATGGATCCACTATTGTTTTAACTAGTTATTTAGCTAGTCCATTAGAGCATCTCCAATGGACATGTTAACTCATTAGTTAGTGTCATATTTTTATAAATGAGGTAAAAATGGTGCTCCAATGGAAGTGTTAAGGGTATGTTAAATGTGGGTCCCACCTGTCATATGTTAGTTTTCATGTTAATTTTAGCTAGTGCTTTAGCCAACCAAATGTGGGTCCCACTATTTAAAATATTCAAAAAAATATTATTTTGGGTGGGTGGAGAGCTTTGAGTGGGTGGAGAGATGGACCCACTATTATTTTAACTAGTTATTTAGCTAGTCCATTGGAGCAACAATCACCAACTAAATGAGAATGTAGTAAATGAGAGTCTAGTTGATGGATAAAGTGCTGACATGTCACTTTAACATCTTAGTTAGTTAACATGTCAATTAGAGATGCTCTTAGAGCAACAACCACCAACTAAATGAGAATGTAGTAAATGATGGTCTAGTTGATGGATAAAGTGTTGACATGTCACTTTAACATCTTAGTTAGTTAACATGTTCATTGGAGATGCTCTTACAGCCATAGAAAAGAGAAATTGTATATAATAGATTATTATTTTCTCTAGGGAAAAGAAAATTTGTCACGTAAACTTGGTTTGAAATTAATTTAAAAAATAAGATTTTGAATAAAGTCGTTTAAATAGACTTTTGATTAATGAAAAATACATTTTTTGTGTTTTTAAAAATAATTTTTTTTATTAAAAGTTGTGAGTAACTTTTTAATTAAGTATATTTCTTAAAACTCGTTTGATAATACATTTGAGTTTTCTGCTTAATTAAAAAATAGAGACAACCTAAAACGTGTTACCAAATGGGGCCATAGTTTGCGTAGAAACAACGGATACGAAAATTGAATAAATCTATGAACGGGTAATGTTCGAATCCAATATCTTGATATATGTGTTATGCATGCCTTGTATCATTAAGAGGGCATTTGGATGTGGGTTCGAGAAGATTATAGGTTTGTAGGAATCTGATTTCTCCAAACCCGTTTTCAAACAAAAAATAAAGCAGCAGTTTAATTAAAAGTTATAAACATATTTATGCAAATAAGTATCCCAAAAGCTAACTTTTTCATGATTTGTGAAAAGCCAACTTACTGCAAACTCAGATTTTAAGGAAAAGTTAATTATCAAATCCATATGGCGTTTCGATGTGCGATGAAATGCTGAGATTCTTAAAATATTGCGTTTTAAATTCAACTTTTGAATAGTTTTGTTTTGTTAGCTTTTAATCGCTAGATTCTTAGCCTGAAAAAATAAGATGGTGATTTAAAAAACTAAATGCTGAAAATATGTTAGGATCCGTGTTTGAGAATGTTTAGTTTTCAAATGCGAATCTATCCAAATACAGTTCCAAACCGGGTCTTAGGCTTCGTCTCGGAACGGGTTTGGGAAACTTTTGGGGTTGACAAGAAGCTAAGTTTCCCAAACCCTTTTTGAAATAGTTAAAATTAGCATTGTCCCACGCATGCATGACGTGCGTGTAAGTAAAAAAAATATTTTAGAAAAACTGATCACAATCAATAGTCCCTAAATTTTTCAATTAATTTATATGTGATGTATATATCATGTTATATATATACATAAATGATATAGTAAATTTTTTAACAACGATTAAATATATTATGTTTAAAATTTAAAATGAAATATAAAAGAGATATGTTACAACTAAAAATGAGTTTTTTACATATATACCCCTCCACTAACCTTATATTATAAAAATACCCCATTTGAAACTCTAAAACCAACAATATCACTTGAATGGATATAAAAAAATAATATTTATATACAATTTAAATCCTTTAGAATCAGTGGAACATTGTTGTCCTTTAATATAAAATCAAATAAGGGTAAAATGGAAAAATGAAAATTGAAAAGATAGATTTGATGAATATCTCATCTTATCCACTAAAATATTAAAATATGTATTTTTCATTTTTACTTTTAAAATAAAATCAAATATCATAAATAAATAATGATAAAATTTGAAAATAAAAATGTTACACACACACACAAACAAACACGAAAGCTAAATAAACATTTTTTTGTAAGTATAATAGATAGAAAAATTGCAATTTATTTAAAACTCGCATACACTTTTTTTTACAAAACAAATGCTTAAAAGATAATTTTTTTCATAATTTATGGTAAAAGTTAGCTTTTTCACAATCTATGGAGAAATAACTTTTTATAAACTCTAGTTTTAAACCTAACTTTTGAAAAAAATTAACTCTAAAACTCGTTTCCAAATAGACCGATATTAATAATCGGAATTCAAATAATTCAGATACTGATTTATATAATAAGTGATATGTTAGAGCGAGAATATAATTAAAATCAAGATTTAAAGTTTATCTTTCATTCTAAATATCACACATAAAATTACAATCCATATTTTAGAGTACTATTTAACACCTTGAACCATATAAAAATATTTATTACTATTAATTAATTCAGTTCTCCATTGTTAGATTGATCTTAAAGATTAAAACCTTTTATTTACAATTAAACATTTCATATGTAAGGAATGTCCATTTAAGAATTTTGTCCAAAATCTTATGTAGTTCACCTAAATTCAAAGATCAATCCTTGAAGGGGTTCTGAGTACAAAGATAATCAAAACCAATTTAGTTTGCAATAAAATGAAAGACATGTTTGTGACATGTCCTTTAATAGAATTGAATGAATAACCAAAAAAATCCATCCGAAATTATTGGAATAAAATATCGGTGTTATTATTTTTATTTATTTATATCATCGAGTACTATTTATCACACAATGACCTATCTCAAAAATATTTATTACCTACCAAATCCACTTCTCTAATATTAGATTGATATTAAAAAAACTTTTATTTACCATAATTTTTTTCATATCTTAGGAATGTCCTATTTAAGAATTATGTATAAAATCTTATCTAGTTCCCCTAAATTCAAAGATCAATCCGGCGCTCTAAGTACAAAGAAAATCAAAACCAATTTAGTTTGCAATAAAAAGAAAGACATATTTGTAACATGTCCTTTAATAGAATTTTTTTTGTATGTCCTTTAATATAATTGAATGAACAACCAAAAAAATCCATCCCAATTTCTTAAAATAAAATATTGGTGTATTACTGTATTGATTATTTCTATTATTTATATCATCGAGAACTATTTAACACACAAGGATCCATGATCCATCTCAAAAATATTTATTACCTACAAAATCCAATTCTCTAATATTAGATGGATATTAAACAAAAAAAATTTATCTACCATATATTTTTTCATATGTAAGGAATGTCCTATTTAAATATTTCTGTCTAAAACCTTATCTAGTTCACCTGAAATTCAAGGATAGAAGGGCTCTAAGTACAAAGACAATAAAAAGAAACACAACATTTGTGACATGTCCATTAATAGAATGAATGAATAACAAAAAAAAAAAAACATCCATCCGATTTTCTTGGAAGAAAATATTAGTGTTAACATTTTATTTATCAAAGAAGATTAACCCAAAACTAGAAACTCCAATTCCCTTAATCCGAACCTCCACAGCGAAAGTGGGGGTATAATCGTAATTTCACCATAGCACGTGCTCACCAACCAGAATCTGACACGTAGACCCGTGCACACGTACGGAAGGTCTTTTTAAGCACTTGTTTTTCGTTTTATTTTCATTATTTTATTTATTTATTTATATAGTTTTCGGTCTTCTTCGTGGAATTGTCGCTTTCGTTGTCTCTGCGTCTTCTTCGTCTGTCTTCAACCGTGTCAAATTTTTTTTTTTCGGATCAAAAAAAAAAAAAATTTCATTAGTTGAAACGCCACGCCCGCGAAATCTTTGACCAGTCTGTTAGGGTTAGGGTTTGCTTTTCTCGGGATCCATTCGATCGAGCTGTCTGTCTCACCTGTTTTAGGATCCCTGTCGGTTTTGGTTAGATCGGATTTCTGTCTCTCTCTCTCTCTCTGTCGATCGAGGGAAACTTTCGATTTCATGGTTCAGTTCCCGAACACCGGCAATCTTTCGCCGGTATCCGAATCTTCGACGCATCTATCGGCGCCGCTGACGGCGGCCGGGGGGGTGAAGTTGGAGATCGAGGACCCGACCGAGGAGGAGCACGGATCGCTCAACAAGCGGTTGAAGATCGGCGGTCAGTTTAGTCAGGTTTGATGGCTACCGATCTGCCGCTTTTTTTGGTTTTGGTTTCGATTGGTGATCTGTTTGAGATGGGTTTTTTTTTTGTATCAGATGGAAAGGGAGATTTAGGGTTATTGATTTTCACGATTTTCTTTTTCGGATGATATGTTTATCATCTGTTGATCGGGTTTTTTTAGGGTTTTGTCACTGCTCCTGAACGATAGAGTGGTTTCCATGTTTTTTGTGTTTTTTTGTTTCGTCTGATATATATGTGTATGATTTTTATGTTGAATGGGTTTGTTGGATGGTGTTTAGATTTTTTTTAATCATTGAATTAGTCTTTGATGTTAAAGATGACAATTTTTAGATATTAGAAGGTTTTTATGTGTTTTTTCTGGGTTTAATAATTATACAATGAGATGTCTAGGAGAGAATGCCCATTGATTGCAAAAGTGTTGTTTTATCTGAATTTGCAGCTTTTGTAATTGTTATTGATATTTCTCTACCACTCTGCTTGTCGCAGCAATGGGGCACTGATGATAGTATGGTTCCTTCGCAGCCTGATCAGTATAATCCTCTTGATGGACCGAGTCCCCTGGGTCTATCACTGAGAAAGAGTCCTTCGTTGTTGGATTTAATCCAGATGAGGCTCTCTCAAGGAAACACTGCTATCTCGGGATTCACGAACAGCGGGGGTCTTGAAAGTGGGAAGAAGAAAGATCTTAAGCCGACCGCCACCGCTGCTTCTGCAGCTGTTGATAAGCTCAAGGCTTCTAATTTTCCTGCTTCGCTTCTGAGGATTGGTTCTTGGGAGGTAAATATGATTTCTTATAGTACCTTATTATTTTTCTCACAGGAATTGGTCATTGTGGGTTGTCCTCTATTATTATGTTATAATAATGATGTTTTGCTGCATGTACACAATTCATATGGTTTTGTGCCCTGTATTATCTGTGGTTTTTAATGTCATGGATACACTTCCCCACTTAAGTTTGCCTCATCTTTTAATTACATTTCTTATACTAGGTGTCACATCATTAGGTTTAGGTTGAGTTTATGTTATTTATCCCTGGGATGTAATACTTTGTTTTTTTTGAAATTGAGAATTGCTTATTAGTGTATACTGCACTGAAAAACATCAATGTGCATTTTAACATGTTTTTCTCGATGGATTGAATACGGGGCTAATATACCAATATTCGAATCTGTATCCAAATTTGTTACCAAGTGTCCATATTTGAATCTGTATCCAAAAGATGTTATGCACTATCCAAATCTGAATTCGAAAGAGATTTTGAATTCAAATAATTATCGAATTATCTGATTTATTATATTTATGATATTCTAATAAGCGTTTTCTTTAAAATCCCATGTTTTTATCATATACATTTTCTTACAAAGTCATACTTATAAGTTGTAATATAACTTTTATATATGTGTAAAAAGTATTTATAATTAAAAATATATAACAATATAATTTTTATCAGATATGGATATTTTTCAAAAAGGATATTGTGATATCTGAATTTGTATCCAAATTCATATGCTATGCATTACATCCGAAATGTGTATGAAAATTTTAAATATTTATCAATCGAATTTTCAAATTTTTGGAGTTTGGATGTGGATTTTTTGAAAATATTTTAAAGAACTTGATTTTCTTGGTCGTTACTCTTTGTCTAATTTCCTTCTCTATCAATTCGGTATCACTGATAAAATCTCAACATCTATAATAGCGTGTGTCGAGGTATGAAGGGGATTTGGTGGCAAAGTGCTATTTTGCAAAGCATAAGCTTGTGTGGGAAGTTCTTGATGGTGGTCTCAAGAGCAAGATAGAAATTCAGTGGTCAGATATAACAGCTCTAAAGGCAAGCTGCCCTGAAAACGGACCTGGGACCTTGGATATAGTGGTAATGGAGATACATATTTTTATTGCTCATTTCATTTTTCCCCTTTTTATGAATGATGATTAATTTTCATTTATTGTTCTATTTAGTTGGCTAGGCAGCCTCTTTTCTTCAGGGAGACAAATCCACAGCCTAGAAAGCATACCTGTGGCAAGCAACTTCAGATATCACTGGTGGACAAGCAAGCATGCACAGGTGATTGGTCCTTTCATGCTAAATTTAACTATGATATTATTGCAGTTGCATTTGGGAATAGAAATTCTCTTTCCCATTTTGTGTATTTCTTGCTTTAAAATCTTGTCAGTATACACTATTCAGTCACAGCCAGAAGTTGGCATATTAACTTTAACGTGTATCAATCTTGAGTGCAATTTTTTTTTGTTGAATAGGAGTCTGATAGTGAAAGTGAAAGTTGATTTTTCCTCAAAGAAAAAAGATAGTTAAAGTTGATAAGAATACATCTTCGTGGCATCCAACATTTAATGGTTACCCATGTCATATTTCGAGCTTAGGCACCACCATTTTATCTAGTACTGTGTTTGATACTTTTACATTAACTTTTTGCTTAGATATAAGGAAGCTAGTAGTAGGTTTTAAATTCTTCTTATAAAACTTACATAAACTATTACTGCTCCCTATTTAGATAGTGCCTTGCTGACCCTTTTTTTGTTCATTTCTGCTGCTTTATTTTGCTTTATGTGTTTGGGCAATCACTTCTCTTTAATAACATTGGTGTAGGATGCCTACGTTTTTTTCAAAAAACTTATGCAACTATTACATTGATCTGATAAACTTGGTTAAAGAAATAAGATATAATGCTTGTAGAAATATTAATTGTATAACAAAGGATGTGGGCATTAAGTTCTTGTTGGACACACATACCAAATCTTGGTAGTGGTTATCTGATTATATAGTTTAGAAAATTATTTTCTTTTGTAATAACTATGGAGATCCCTCGTTTCCTTTTTTGTACAGACACACTTTTATTTTATGAGGAAAGGTAGACTAGCTACCATGATTCATTAAAATCGGGAAATGAGTCAAATTATTATAAGCAAAACACTGCGCCACTGCGGCGCTCCACACTGGGAAGTAGTGGAGAGAACTACTGTCCCAACCAGGTCCCCCCCCCCCCCCCCCCCCCTCCCCCCACACCACTCCTCAATTACCAGTCTGCCATTTACAAATTTACCCGAAGCGTGCCACTTCATGCCCCCACTCCTTTATGAAGTTTTGGACACTCCCAAATTTTCTCAACCAGTGGTGTAACCCTTTAAAAAATTGTTTGGTTGCGGGATAGCCACAAAGCCACCGTAGAAACCAATGATTGCGTAGTCTTGGCCTTCTCGCTCTTGTCCTATTTTGGTTTAAGTATCTTCCTCTTCCCAAAGCTGTTCAAGGTTGACCGGGCTCCCATTGAAGATTGTTGTACTGCGAAGCCAGTCCCACAACTCTCTCACCAACAGGCACTCAAAGAACACATGAGATGTAGTCTTCACCTCCCGCCACATATGTGACATAGACTCTCCCTGTGTCCATCTCTCTTGATAGGTGTGCCTTTTATTAATAAGATGTTCTTATCCTTTTCTCATAATAAAAAAAAAAACACTATGCCCCTTTATTTTTTAAAGAAAGGAAGTTGTATAACTTGTATTAAACTTTGACAGATTTATGATACAATTGGAACTGATAGGTCTTTGGATGATCTAGAAATGGAATTTTGTGGTTGTAATTGATTTATGATCCTCAAATAAATATAATTCATTGATTCCCCTGAGCTCGTAGACTTTTGTTGCTTAGCTTTAATCTTTGTTTGTACCTCGATCATATTAAGAAGTTGCATTGAAAGGAGCCATCTCCATTGTGCTTGGGATATTTCTATATCTAGTTCCAATTTCTTTGGTTGTTAAGGGCATTAGTAATGTGATCCATCCTGGTTCCATCACAGTGAAATAGTGTTAAGAACCCATCTTTTGCAAGATGTTTGGCAAAAATCAGAGTTTGATATAAGGGAATGTGTCTTGATCTCTCATAGAGTGCCATCAGAAATGTACCTCTTTAGTTTACATAATATTTCTTCTATTGGCGGCATGTGTATGATAGGGGAAGTTTTGCACATTGTTATGTCTTTTTTTAGTATATATTGTTGTGCCCACTCTCTATATTCCAATAACCTTGACCTTTCGGAAAGTAGCATGAGAGCTGAAGATGTTTCATGATGTATATTGATCCATCATTACCGTAGCTGGCGAAGCCTACAATTTATAGTTTTATATTGATCCTTTTGGACTTGAAGATCCTTTTATTATATGCATGCAAAATGGTAGCTACATGGTGTTTACAATTGTTTTCCTGCAGACTTATGTTGCCTTTATTGATCGACTCTATGAGTAAGATAGGATGTTTAGTCTGCTTTTAAATTGAAGATCATTTCTGTATGTATGTCCATTACCGGTCCTAGATTTCAGATTTATCTGCCATCTAGGTAGATATGGTTGATTTCATGTCTGAAATTGTTGGCAGTGTTGCTTGTCACATGGTGCATATTATACTTTTGGGAGTTAGAGTGAAGCTTTATCTAAGAAAACATTGTCCTGGGGCTTTGCATCCTTTTTTTTTTATTGTACTTGACCTGTATGACATTCATGTATACTTGACCAAGGATGTTCATATTGAAATTGATATGGATAATTTTTTATTCATGGAATGTACAGTCATATAGCCAGTTTCTTTGATATCTCACTGCTCTATTGGTTTCTGCTCACTCTGGGATCCTCAGTTCCTTGTGATTTCTGCACACGTTACATTGGCTTTTTATTGTTGGATTTGATTTTCCATTCTTGACTCTAATGGAAATCAATTGTTTTGTTGTATTCAGGAAGCATTTTTTACAATGCCCACAAGGTTTATTAAACAAGCATTTTGAAAAACTCATCCAGTGTGATCCTCGTCTTAATTTACTGAGTCAGCAGCCGGAGGTTATCTTAGAATCTCCGTACTTTGAAACTAGATGTTCTGTATTTGAAGAGCAACATGAATCCAAGTGCCATGAGTTTGGTGTGAAAGGAGAGTGTGTGTCCACCTTTCCCGGTTTTCAAGATACAATGTCATCGCGAGCTGCTCTATCGACTTTGTGTAGCAGTGAAGTGCAGGATCCTCTCCGTAGGACACCGGATCCTGTTTCCCAGGAAACACCTTCTCCAAGCTCAGGTATCTACGGAAATATGGATTTATATGCTTATTGCACTATTTTTGTCTTCTCTCGATGATAGCCTTTGTTACTTCTCTCTGACTTTTTCCCTGTATCTTTTGGATGTTGGTAGAACCACTTTATTTTCTGTCTCGACTCAATTTTTTTGTTCAGTTCCATTTAACTTTGAAGATTTGCTTTTAGTATTATTTTGTTAAAGCATTCTGAACAGAGAGTTCACTTGGTTATTTTGTTGGTGCTTGCTTCTTGGGTTCACATATATCCACTCTGAAGAGTGTGCTGATATGCTGTAATCTGCTGCTGTTCTTTTAAACATTAATATAATGAATTGACATGGGAATTTGGATCTTGCGCTGCCCTCTGTTTCTGAGGCATGTGTGTATTGGTATGATGTTTCATATCATCATAACCATTTCTTTTTCTTTTTTTGATAGTTAACCAACCAAATTTGTAGTCTGTGCTAACACTTTTCTAATCGATAATCTCTGATAGAAATTACCATGCAGTACTCCAGCAATCTTGATGAATTCTCTGGGATACCATGAGCTTGAGCTTGCTAGTAGAGCATATATTTCAGAATAATATACTTTATATGGCTTGTGATTTATTTCTGGTAGAACAGTCTCATGATTAGATGATGTTTAGTCATCCTTATATACTTCCTGTTTCAGTGATGGATTCACGTGTCATTGAAGAACCAACCTGCAGTGAAGCCGAGGAGCTGAAGGAACCGAACCAGTGGAACTCACTCGAAGTGCCTCCGGTCTTGCACGGATCTATGTCAGTGAGTGAACTAATGGACCAGATCGGTCATTGTTTATCGGACCAGAGGAACTCGGAAGATCCACTTTTCTCCGTCATGGGCCAAAGCAGAGATGATCTGATGCAGGAATTAAACCAGTATTTGCTGAGCGACAACCAACAATTGTCTGCTTCCGATGAGAAGTCGCTCATGTCGAGAGTGAATTCCCTTTACTCTCTCCTGCAGAAGGAACCGTCGTCTCAGAACCTGTTGCAGATGAGGAAGGCAGGCCCATCCGAGGCCGACGGTGATCAGGACCTGGAACCAGCGTCCGAGACCAGGCCACCACAGCCGATCTCAAGAAAAGATTCTCTCGGGGATTTGCTGCTTCATCTGCCCCGGATCGCGTCGTTGCCACATTTCCTGCATAACATCTACGAAGAAGACTGTTGAAAAATGGAGGGCTAAACAGGTCTTTCCATTTCCATATTGTGTGATCTTGGTGTACAAAGTTTACCTGAAAGTGTGATCTGTTTTTTTTCATTTCCTTCTGTGAATGATAAAGGCTTAGGTTTATGTTTTTTTAATAGCTTTTGAGAGTTGCCTGTGGATTCAGAGAATCACTGGTGATGGTGAATCCTGGGGCAATCGATCTGACTGGATGCTTTAGTTTTTATATATTCGCTGTGAAGAAGTTTTATTGGTCTGAATGGGTGACTCAATTGTATAATTATGTGGTGCTGTGTTCTCTTTTTTTTTCCTTTTTCTTGGGTATTCATGTGTTGTGTTCTTGGTGCAGTTGGTTTGTGTGATGTATACTTTGTTGGATAAATTTTTTAAATACAAAATAAATTTGATTGGCAGAGATTGGTTCTTAAAATTTTCTAAATAAAATAAATCTGATCCGACTCCGAACAAATAAATTTTTTTTTTAAATGAATTAATTTTGATTGGTGTTCTAAGTTGAATTGAGTTATAAAACTCTTTTATTAAGGACAAATTTATTTTACCCTAACAAACATATATCAATTCAAACACCCTAACAAATATATCTCAAATAAATAAATAAACTAGATAAATTAAAAAAGTGAATCGATACATTACCCCGAAACAGATAAATACACAACAGGCAAACATCTTGACTTGCATATATCTTTTCAATGTGTGTTCATATATTTACAGGAGTGGACCCATTCAAGCAATGCATGTGTCATAAAAAAAGAACAAATATGATCAAACCCAAGCAAGCTATAGACTACATACATGTATAGTATATAAATAAATGAATTGCTATGCTCTTGCTCTCAAGAGTCATGATCATCTGCAGAAGGGTCATCTTCAACATCACCATCAGTTTCCTGCAGCATGTTCATGAGCATATTGATCTGGTTCTGAAGCATCAAATTCTGCCTCTCGACATCCGCTCGCTTACTTCTCTCCCCCAGAAGCTGGATCTGAAGGTGTTCCAGGCACCGCGCGTCCTCCTCCAGCTGCTCATTCAGTCCATCGATCTCTCGATCCTGCGAGAGACTCATTTCTAATTCAGATCTCTAATAAGGAGAAAAAAAAGGCAGTCAATTTGCAGGTATAACGCGTTCTGAATATTTTTGGAACGCATACTTTCACAAAAAATGAATTACATGCTTGAAAGAATTGAATGAATACCTCCTTGTATTTTTCCTATTCAAGTATAGACCTGCCTTAATGATTATATATTCGATTTGAGATCTCATATACTATGTTAGGACTACGTGAATTACTCGATTAAAGACCCCAACTCAAGACCTTTTCATGACAAGGGGTACAAAGATGTAGTTCAGTAGGAGTGCAGCTTCTAATTGAATATATGATTTCTCTAATAGAGTATATACTCGGTTATGACAGTAAGAGTAATTGTAAGAACTACTCTGTCCCTGACATTTTCATAAAACCAAAAACTAAGTTAGAAGACAACCAGACCTTTCTGTTCATCTCCTGGACTGCAATCCTTCTCATGCTCTCCACAACATCCACATTTACGAGCTTCCTCTTCTTCCCCACCAACCAGCCTTTCGGGTACGAGGCGGTGTCGAAATCTGGTGGAGGCAGTAATTCTTCAGCTGTCAGTCGATGCCCAGTCGAGTTCTGTATTGGCTCTAATGGTTCAAACAAGGCTTTCCGGCGGTCTGACAATTCGGGTTTGGACTCCGTTGGGTTCTCAGTGGTGGCTGTGGATTCTTCCTCCTTGACCGGTGGTCCGGCCAGCTTGTTGGCTGTTTCAAGGTTGTCTTCCATCATCTTATCTAAGCTACGCTTGTTGGCTACACAAGGCAGAGAGAGCATGCATAGTCACAGAGTTTATTTGGTAAGTGATCTCATTGGTACTGTATGTGTACATTCATATATCATACATGATAACCATGATAATGGAAGTAAAGATTTGTCATCATTTTCTACGTGTATTCTGTTGTTAAATGATGGAGTATATGATAAATCATATATAAACTAAATAGATATCTAGATGGATATGAAAGATATATAATCAGAGTACTTTGTGATGTGATGTGACATGGGTCAATTAGTTAGTGCTAGGTGAGATTTTGTTGGAATCTCTCTCTTGATTTTCATTGCTTGAAGTTTGGTGCAGGTGATCAAAATATAGTCAATGGTAGGAGACTTAACACTTCAGAGTAGCAAATGAAATGGAAGTTGTGTGTATAGTATATAGAGATTTCAATGCACGTAAGCTTAATAGGGTAAAATGTGATAAAAGAAAAACAAACCAACCAAACAGACATAGCATATACAAGATATTCTCATCCATCAACCAAATCTCATTTATTTTTTGGTTAACTTTCTTTTGAAATTATTTATGATCCATGTTTATAAATTATAATGATTTTCATTTGATCATCTGAAGTAGTTGGGAAACAGAATAAAAGCTTAGATGCACTAAATCAAGACCGTCAGATGAATTTTTCATGTATTTTGATTAACAGCTAAGATTGATGGATTAGTTTCACAACATAAGCGCCAAAATGTTGTGCTTTACCTATTCATCCATTTAACTCAAACATAACACCTTGGAATGCAATCCTAAAGTCTGTATTTTTAATAAGTATGTTTACAAGTCACCGATGGTCTTGTGTAGTTTTATATATGTCAAACAAGATATATAAGTCATTAAACAAAACATTTTTTTTTATATTTCTATAAGCAGATTCTTATAATTCATTGAAATACATGACTCATTTTAAAGAATATATATGTTTTGTTGTATGAGATTTACAATTAAAAAATAATAATAATAAGTACATGAGAACTATACGGGAGACTATCTTTGTATGTGGCCTCTTTCATAATCCGTATACAATTTATTGTTTTTCGTGGAAATAAAAACATTGAATTCATTGCGGTTTGCATTTTATTTTTATAATATAAAAAATACACACTTCTCATTACCTTAATAATCCACCTTAAAAATCAAAATAAATTGCAAATAAAACTTCTTTAAATATCATAAACATTAAAAATCAAAATAGCTGGAAAACAATCATAACCGCAGGCCTTTTTTTGTGCGGTTGTGATTAAAGCAATGAGAGGATAACCCGAAATACCGAAAACGCCCTCCCGACAATCCCATAATCTCATTTTCTAAACTGGATCCCAAAAAAAACAGAATAGTCTTTTTTTCCTCTTGTGGCAGCCGAATATCCTACACAGCATAACCCAATAGCATATCCCTCTCACTGTGCACTTTATTCGAATTTTACAATCTTCTTTGCTACCAAAACATACATTAACCCTCCCCCTTCTTTTCTTCTCTCTTTGGTTCCCTCGATTCAAAAGGCTTGGTTAATAATAATAATATAATAATAATAATGATTGAGCATCAATTCTGAGTACTAATTCATAGGGAGACACACAAAACAGAGGGGAAAAAAATTGATGAAAGATTTGGGATGGAATTACCGGATCTCTTCCTCGAATTCCAATGAATCCTCGTCGGAGAGATTGGAGAAAACCCCTCCATGACTCTCCACCTGAATTCGAATTCCCCAAATCCTCTTCAACTGATGAATCACAAACACATAGATATAGAGATAGAGATAGGGATAGAGAGATCTCCCAACATGGTGTCTTTTTCTAGATTTAAAAGCACCAACAACCTCTCTCTCTCTCTCTCTCTCTCTCTCTCCGGATCCAAAAGAAAAACAATCCCACAAACAAAGATATATATATAATAGAATATAAAATGTGGCTGTATTTCACAATCAACAACAATGGGTCCCATCACACCTTGTTTTCTTCTTCAAGACTTCAAATCCACCCATCCTGTCGTTTTCTTCACCATCTGACAAAAAAATACAGTATCCAACGCCAAATCTACGAATCTGCCATCCCTCGATAAACACGTGTGACAAATATAGAAATGAAAGGGAGGGGCAATACCCGTAATTCCCCACAAAAATAACGGCATTTTCATTTGTCCGAGTCTACCCGCCAAAATTCCTGTTTTATGAACTTTTACCTTTCTTTCTTTCTTTCTTTTTTTAGAATTCTGTACAGAAAGAATCTTTTAAACTAATTCTAAAACAAAATTGATTCCATGACTCTCTTAACTCTTCGGATTAAAGATGAGGTAATACTTACGGCGGTGGCGGTTGGGAAATGCTTTCGGCGATCCCGCAGGAAATGCAGGGCGGGTCGGATGACATTTCGTCGGGAGTGATCTCTTCCAGGCAGTAGGCGTGATAGGTGTGCGCACACGGCAGGACGGCCACCACCGGGGGGTCGTTGGAGTGGTTGCTCGTGGAACCCCCCGGCACGAATAAGAGATCGTTGTTGCATAACCCGCACTTGCTCCCAACCAGTTTGATGTCATCAGGTTCTGGGACCAGTTGGGGAACAAAAAGACATTAGCATTTTGGAAATGGGTTTGAAACCTTCTCTTACAACAGCTTTTGAAAATAGTTTTTCAGGAAGCATATTGTCTTTCATAACCAAGGTAGCGTTTGGGAATGAGTAGAGAGCTTTTGGAGACTTTTTTTAATTTACAAGAATAATTTTCATTCAAACTTGTTTACAAATTCCCACAACGTTCCCAGCTTTTAAAGAAACCAAAAAACAGCTTTTCAAGAATCTAACGAAAAGATGTTTTTTTTTCAAATAAAAGTTTAAACTTGTTTGCAAACATAGATTGAAAGTTGTTTTCACATTTTTTTTCAAAAGCTGGGACCACTGAGAGCGTTTGGAAACGAATTTGAATTAAATATGATCCTTGAAAAAAAAAAACAGAACATATAAAAGTTGTCCAGACCCATTTCCAAACACTGGTCATGCCTGATAAAGTTTGGCAGTAGAAGAACTGAGGAACAGGTGGATGATACCTGTATGTCGGATGTGCTCTTGCGATGGTTTGACGAAAGAAGACGGGACTGGTTGGGGAACAAAAGATATTAAAAGAAGAGGCCTGAGAAACTTTGGCAGTAGAAGAAGTATTGAGGATGAGGTGGATGCTACCTTCAGGTGAGAAGTAGATTCCCTTTGTTGGTTTGGGTTGGGTGGATATGTCTTTGGTTGTTGTTCTCGGTTTACGAGGAGCCCTGGGCTTTGGTTGTGGTTTGGCAATCCTTGGTGGTGGACCGAGGTTGACTGACTTTGCTTGAACATTGAACTTCGCACTCTGATTGCCTGCAAAACAAAAGAACATATTGATGTCTGCTTATCTGAGCTCTCCATGCTGGAGTTTGGCCAGGTTTCCATGAAAGGCGTCAATCCTTAAAATAAGATGTGTTTTGGCTCAGGATTATAACCTCTGGCACAAGTAAATCAAAATCAACATGACCTTGAGTTCAGTTTTCAGAGTCTAAATACATATCATGAATCAAAGCAATTTATGTCATCATTGCTCTGATAAACATGATAATGTGCATAAGGAGACGAACAGAGGAGCAAAGCCCTTACTAATCCCACTACACGGAACCAAGCAAAGAAAAAAAAGATGTGGATTTAGAGTAACCGTTGAATAAAAACAGATATTTCTTGTCTGTACATGAGAATTATCTAACATCAATGAAAAGAAAGGTATTAACTAGATGCGCATGAATGCTATATTTGATCTAAGAACTTTGGTCATATTTTGGAACTCTGGTATTAACCCCATATACCTTGCAGCACTAACACGATACCTTGCAGCACCAACACGACTAAATCTTCTCATATATTCAAAAGAAATTCATACTCTTCCACATAATAGATGCTAATGACAATCATTGATACGTACCTGTTAAAATACAGACAGAAAGCCCATGGACACACGTACTTCTCAACATAAATGTAAAAGAGAAACACAACCTATTACAATGAAGTTGATACTTTAGAAAACAATGGAATAATCCTGTAAAGGGCCATCAATAGTAAGGACTATGAAAAACCGAACAAGAACAAGTAGTAGAAATCCTGTTATATGACTTAGTAGACATATGGGTAAATGAATTTTATCCTTCAGTTGAAATATTCTTCTGACCCTAGTATGAGCTCTGCATCCTACAATGGATAAATGACCAGCTGATGTCGATTCAACTGCATCCCCAATTTAAAATAGCATGTCCATTTATCTTAAGTATTTTGTAAAGTAACACTCCTATAGTGATCTTTAATTCTTCAATGTAGATCGTCCCACTTTGATTGGCTTGCTAGGTGCTTGTTCCTTTTGCAACACAAACATGTTGCCCCACTGATGGAATCTCACTGAAGACATCAAGAAGCAACAGGATAGAGACATCTAACAAACATGTAAGGATTTTGTCCAACAAATCTAAAACAATTTGATTGGATTGCTTAATGTTGGACTAGCACCAATATCACTAGATCATAAGATGGAGACTCAAAACTTTACTCGGATTCCTCAAGATTTATTGATTTTTTTCTGGTAATGTTGTTTGCAAAGCAAATGTATCCCCCAGAAAAAAATTTGGATCCTCAGAAACTTTCCATCCTTAACCAGAAGTATAGTATATCATAACTTGGGAAAGGACCTGCCACAATTGATGTGTGGTGCCTGGTTTTATAACTTGTCTTCAAAATATATGTAAATATTTAATAGTATACATACACTATGTATTGGTGAGTATACATCAACATATACTGGATGTCAGACATCTAAATAACACTACAGGCAATATAATATGTACTTTATCCTGCAAATATATCATAATGTAAGGCGCACTATATATTAATTGATATACAGATGTCAGACATCTAATGACAATACAGGCAATATAATATGTACTCTATCCTGCAGTGAATATCTGCAAATACACAATTGATGCGCTCACATATAAACTTGCTTTCTACTGATAACATCGAACAAACATGGCATATTTGTATGTACATGTTTTGAATTTTAGTATTCCACGTACCATCTGGATACTCCGTATAATCATTTCCTTGTTATGTTAATATGCAGACTTAGATGGTTCTTAGTTACTAACTCAAACTTCAGTAAAAGATTTACATTAAAAAGATATAAAAAGGAATGTGATATATGTTAATTCATCATTATTTCCGTGAATCAGAGCTCAACAGTTCATAATAAGAAATCTGACTCACAGAATATTCAGCATTGGTATAAAAGAGGGTGCTAAACATCTTGAAAAGACTTTAGCACACATATCCAATATATGCTGTCTCGAAAAACATGCCAGATGAAAGGAAATGAACTCAACTAAGATATATTTCTTTCCAGGGAAATCAGTAGCATTGGTTTTCTTTAAATGTGTTGGACTAAACTTATGTTCAAATTTCTTAGAATTGGATTCTAATTGTTTCCTATAAAAAAATGAAAAACTGAAGAACTTGGCAGACGACCACAAAAGAATATCTATGATATAAAGGAAGATGTTGAGAATCCATTTATGAAAGATAAATTCAAATATCCAATCCAGAACTCACAATTTTTTTAGCACTAAAAACATAAATCCAACACAAAATGCCCAGTTGTTGGACATACAAAAAAAACTTAGATGGGGTGTCTTTTGAAGTTGAAAATAGATGTTTTCCATTGATACAACAAATCACTTGTATTAAACTTAAACAAATCCATGTTATCTGCTTTAGTATAATTTAGAGAATAAGAAGAATAAGTAAATGAATCATTGCATCATGGCTGTGTTCTTAGAATGTATGCTTCAAAAACTTCGCGGAGATTCAATTTTAGCTTTAAAAGTACACAAGCATTAATGGTAGAAAAAATTTCAACAACAGCTCAAGAAACATCTAGTTATATCAGATTGACTCCAACCACTTAATACAAAACCCAAAACCATAAAATCATAAGTGCACATGAATACAATTATTAGCATACAGTTAAATATCTATCTAATATGTTTGAAACATAGCTATTCTGAACAGCATACAGCACCAATTGAAGAATAAAGAAAGATCTTGGCTACTTTAACAGCACTGCTAAAATTACTTAGAGGAAGGGCATATGAAGGTAGAGATATGGCATAAATATGAAACATAAACTTGGAGCCAAGTCACAAATCTTCATAGCGCATTTGTAAGGCACATAAGAATATGGATTCCATTGTGTGCCACATATTATAAACAACCAGGAATACACTACAAGCAATACCCAACTATCATCTTTTTGTCTCATGTATACCGCTTTGCTCTGTTTAGTTAATACATGAAAATAGCCCAACTAGCATCACCCTACTCTGATTTTTGTTCACCATAGATTCCATTCCAGAGCTATTTTGAAAGGCTTCATAATTGTTATAACTGTTCTGTTTTAGTGTCTTCCCATAATTTCAATAAAACTCTGCTCTATTTTTTCCCCTTAGTTCCACCTCTATAATTCTTAGGAAACATGCCAAACATTAACAATTTAATAATCATCTATTTAGAATCAGTTTGACCCAAAGATGCATGCAACAAAATCAAGCATACACATCAGAGACCATAGTAGTTAAAAAAATCACTTATGCAATTGCATGTGGCAGTCATGCATGCAGTCATACAAGTGATTATGCAATAGTCTTCTTCTTCTTTTCTTTTCCCTTTTTTTGGGTGGGGGGGGGGGGGGGGGGGTGGAGCGATGGAAAAATAGGAACAATTAGTATTTGAAACTTACCAAGAGGATTTTGCTGCGTAACACCACCTGCAATCTTAGAAACTTGAGAAAATGGTGAATAGTGTATTGGGATGCACCCTGACATGCTCTGATCAGCCAAAGACCCAGAAACCTTGGACTTTTCAAATTTCACAGGATCAACTTCACATCTTGCACTAGAGTCGGGGGGCATGACTGATGTGCTTAATGGTCTGAAGAGTTGCGATGGATGTGCACGAGGATATGTGCATCCAACATTGTGTGAAATACCTTGAGGCGGCACAGCACGTGAGCTTGCAATAACATGCGGGTAACCTTGAAGCATTTGCGGATAATTTGATCTAAGACCTGCAGGAATGGAAACAGGAGGCCCGACATTATTGGGATGACCATACGACCCAGGTGTCCTTGCACTGGACAAGGTGGTTGAGAATCCACTGGATGGGCACAAAGCAGTTAGAGGATAACCATACTGTAACTGATAGGGATGTATAGTTGCTTGATGTGCGTAGTTTGACAAAGGAAAGGTGTATTGAAGATGATTATATGGTCCATGTGATGGTAAGGCATTATAGGTTCCTGAAACTGTATTGATGTTGGGATAAGGTTCTCTGAGGTTTGTATGCCCTCCATCAATCTGCATGGGCTGTATACAATTTGGATCAGAAGGAACACATGGACCATTCTGATTGCCACTCCAACCCTCATCATCAACCTGAATCACTGGAGAAATATGTGCTCCCAACCCAAGAGTCAAACCACCTCCAACAGGATCAGAGATATTCATCCTTGTAAGGGCACCTGACATCCTTCCATCTGGAATTTTAGTGGCAGCTACTGTATGACCTTCATAGCTGGGGCCTGGGGAGCTTCCAAGAGGTTTCATCATATCGGCCCCAATATCAGGCATCCTTCTAGACTGGTCTTCTGTCAGCATCCCAGCAGTGTTATTACCTCCAAGACCGAGAGACAGAGATATTCCATCAGCTAGCTGTCCAAATGAATTTGAACAATCTGGATTCAAAGAGATACCATGCTCCACCTCACTGACAGCACGGGGCTGTGTGTTGGACAATTCATCCGGAGCAAAATTCAAAACCTCGTCACTGTTGTACACTGTTCTGTTACGGTAAATCCTGTAACCAGTTTTACCTTCCCCGTGATTAGTTGACTGAGATCCTAGGGAAGCATTACCTCCAAAGATATTATGCTGAGGTGAATGTATGTATGGAACTTGACTGTGCAAGGCATCACTACCAAATTTGATTCTGCTCTGATTGGTTGACTGGGATACAAGAGGTCCACTGCTCATTATCCTAACCGGGGAGAAACCTCCCATGCCATCACTGTTGTACACTGTTCTGTTATTTGCCCTGATCGCAAGTTCCACCGAAGTTAAACCAGCTGCAGAAGCATCCATCAACCCACTATAACCAGGTTCATCTCCTGCGGTGACATTAATATCCATGTCGGTTGAACTCTGTCTGATACTGTTTCTAGCTTCTGCACCTTGATCTCTTCGGGAAGAATTGAGCGATTGACTGAAACCATCATCCTCCATAGGTAGGCTTTTAAACCTCTGTTCAAAATTTTTAAACAATATGGAACAAAGAGTGAATAAAATAGAAGACACATCTAGCTAATTTGTGGAAGAAAAAAAATCAATTTATTCATTCAAGATATAGGTTTCAGAACAATAATTTCTTTATGGAAATTCAAAATAGTTAACCCCTGCAGATGTCGAATTCAACCATATGGTCACTATTAATCCCAAAATCTGATCATCCTAAAAATATATAAACCTTTTTAATCCATTCAACTTATAGTAGACAACGAATACAATGAAACAAAAATTTCCCAAGTTCACGATTTCCATAATAGAAGATAACATTATGAGATTTTTATAGACTAACTGTAAATATAGATTTTCAACATCACTAAAAATCTCTAAAAATAAAAAATAAAACAATCAAAAAGCGCGGATGAGATTTTTACCAATCAAAAAAAAATCACTAAAAATCAAGCTTTCTCGTACTCAACGGTCCACCAATGAGAGTTCCCTCTTTTCAAGATCAACCGATATTTAATCAAAACAACCGATCTTTAATGTAAAAAAACACACATTAGTGAACAAGAATCCAACCTAAAAAAAAAGAAAGCCCCAAATCGACACCCAAAAAAAAAAATTAAAAAAAAAGTGAAATAAGAAACGATTGATTGTGAAACAAAACAGAGAACTATTAATCAAACAACATAAATTGCAGATCGAAACATCAGATTGTGCGGTAATCAAGAAATGGAAACCTCAAACCGAGGAGAATTTCATGAGATTCTTCGATTACCCGAAAGAGACGGCGATGAAGATTGTTCTGATCCCTCGAAATCAAGAAATCGAAACCGTTTTGGATGGAAAATAAAAAGATTGAAATCGAGAGAGAGAGAGAGAGAGGAGGAGGTGAGGAGGCTCGATTGGGCTCGCGATGGAGGGGGTTGTTCTTATATAGGCTTCGATCGGGGGCCCATTAGGGATCCCACTCGGAGCCCCGAATCCGACGTGGATGGTGGAAAAGACACGTGTCGTTAGAATGGCCGCAGATGGGAATTGTGATTGGAGGAGTAGGACCGTTCAATTGATGGACCTTTTAAAAGTGGGCCCGCGTTTAAACGGTATGAACTTTTTGACCTGATTAGCGGGCACGAATAGCTTACTTGACCCGATCTTCATTAGAACCGTTAACACACACAGCTGTGAACATAGGAAGGCGAGTCCGGGTCTAATCAGGCCCAGTATCATTATTACTATCAATATCAAATTGTAAATCGAACTACACCTATTACATCTATGAATCGAACTATACAGAGAATTACACTATACCTAACAATTGGTTGGACACGGTTTGCGTTTTTGTTAGCTCTTCTAACATGAGGCGGCGTGCGGTTTGCGTTTTTGCTTTATTTTGTATTGTATTATTTTTTCTTCCACATTTAGAATTTGTAATTTGAATTGAAAAATGAAATGGGTAACAAACATCTATCTTTTATTAAAAAAAAAAGACGATTGACTGTGTAGTTCGATTCATAAATTGTGCAAATCAATACTAACCAGACTGATCGAATCCAATCCTGACTGAATACGGACTCAGAAAGACTGTCTATATTTGCACCCCTCAATTATTTGTGAACGCTCATGCACTTTGCACATCTGGCTATAACATTTCTTTCTCAAGCCCACTTTTAATCCTTATTATCATGTTAATGGACCTACTCATCTTCCTTACAACTCCCTCCATCTGAATCTTGCTTTCATTTGTGCGTCTAATTAAGAAAGTCTAAAACAAGGAGAACATATTTTTTGAATTTTAATTGAGAATGGGATATGAACCACACCCTTTCAGACCAGAACCTGCATGTTAAAGTAGAAGCACTACAAACCAAGCAGTTAAAAAGAATTTGCACGTTACGTTGCTTGCATCTTTAGAAACAATCAAAGAAAAAGCGTGAAAATTAGCATGATCAGAATCAGAAAGCACAATGAACAAGAAAATTTTACTGGGAATTTTTTCAAAGAAAAATCTACTCCAAGGAGAACATACTGCATTAGTTATAGTAAAATTGTAGTGCTATAAAATAAACAACAGAAAGAAATTGCACCATGAGAATCTTTAAAGACAGACAGCAAAATATGAGCATTTAGCATTAAAGCGAAAGGGAACAAATGAACTCAAATATTAAGTGTTAGTGTTGGGCCCATGTAAATGACTCATTTCTTGATCGACTAAAAATTGGGTATACCCATTTTCCTTTTCAACACTTTAGTCTCACATCGGTTATATCCACTTTTTCTTTCACCTTATACATTGAGACACACCATTCCTTTATTGAGACTTGTTGGGCCAAGCCCCTACGCGCGTTCACACGAGGCTCAGCTCATTAACCTGTGGACTTGGATTTCTGATGAAAAAACTAGTTAACCGAGCGTGCGCGCTCCCATGAGGCGGGCCGGGTCGGGCTGCGGGCCACACATGGACGCGCCCGCATACGCGTGCAAATCCCTCTCCTCGGGACAACTAGGCCCCTTCCGTGGGTTCGGACTTGACCCGCATGCGTGAGGGGGCCTTATTCATCGAGAACAGAGCGTCATTACTTGCTTCCACTATGCTACATGTTTCCTAAGTGAAAAAAAAAACCAAAAAGCTCGAGCAAAACAATAACAAGTAAATGGTGTAAAAGACATGGAGCAACAAATGCAAGTAACATAACATATATTATATATATGGAATAAAATACAACGTAAAACTAATTAATACATTTAAGCCCCCGTTTGGATGCCGGATAAACCCCGGATAACTCTGGATAACCCCGGATAAAATTTGAGCCCCGTTTGGAAAGCTCGGATAACCCCGGATAAAATGTGCTAGAATAAACTGGTATAAAGTGGTATATGGATTCCAATCAACCCATAGAATAAAAGTTATCCTATGTTATTTCACCCAAAGAATAAGTGAACCCACTGTCAAGTCAACTGTCACCACCTCTTATAAATCACCTGTCAAATCAACTATCATTACTTTTTTACATTTTATAAATTCGTATCCATACTTTATTCACATTTTACCCAAACAACAAAACATTTATTCTTACGATTCCCAACGAAAATAATTTAAAACACAACCAAACACAAAATCACTTTATCCTTATTTATACTCACTTATACTCGGATAAATAAATACCCAAGAATAAATCATATTCTGTATCCAAACGGGGGCTTAAAATGTATTTTATACACGAGCAATAGCAATACCTGAGATCCTCGTTTGGATAGCGGAATTGAGTTATTCTGGATAGATAACTATACCAGTATAGATAACAAATCTACATGAATAAGAGATTTTCTGTTTGGTTGTGTTTTTTTATTCTCATTGGAAAACGTAAGAATAAAAGTTGATTTGTTTAGTTGATAAAGAATAAAATATAAATAAAGTGTGAAAAAGTTGATTTGACATGTGAGCCATTTGATGTATAAGATGTGTTAATAGGTGATTTGATGTAATAAGGTGTAAAAAATTGATTTGACATGTGGGTCCATAAGAATAGATAAACTGAGTATAGCTTATCACAGAGGTTACTTAGAATTGTTATACTCTCTTATACTCATTTAAACTGGCTTAGTAATACCAAGTTATACCTTGCAAACAAATAACCATTTTCCCTATCCATTCTTATATCACCCTTATACTATCCTTATACTCGCTTATTTTGTTTCCCAAACAGGGTGGAGGTGTATAATTGCCATTCTAAGGGACAAGTGCAAATGTAGGCAAATAGTAAACCAAACCATCGTTACAAATCTGTCGACTGTCGCATTAGGTTAATACAACATCATTTACGGGTGTAGCCGTGTAGGTAGGTTAAGGTGACGGTTTACAACCGTTGCCATAGGTCGCTTTTCTTTTAGTATGGTTTATTCTATGAAGTGTCACTAACATATTTTCAGTGAATAAAAGGTTATCCTCCAATCTCTCATTAAGATAGTAGTTAAAAAGATTTGCAGCGCTTTCTTACTAACTGTGTAAGTAAAATAAACATTTGCAAGCAAAAAAGATGTTTGATGGGCATGGTCACAAGATACATGTATTAAATGTGCTAAATGATAATGTTGTATATATGCTTACTCATGATAGTTGCACCTTAATTTATGCAATCCTCAAAAGAATTACCTGCTCACTTTTGCTGTCAAGGTCACACCAATGTCATGCCTATATTATATATATAAGAACAACGTGTGTGTCATATGTTTAAATTAGATAAACTTGTTGATTTAAGATTAGTGTAGGGTGACTTGTTACATCAGTATAATAGAGTTTGGCTACAGTGGCTCCTACACACAATTGTTTACATGTTATATGCAAGTATATGCTTTGTTAAACAAAGCTTATGATTTTTCACTTTTTCTATAAATTTCATACTGTTATAAAATAAAAGAAAAAAAAGATGGAAATACAAAACAAACATAAGATAATTTGGGGCACAAGAGGGGTAGAGAAAATATTTCAATAACTTCTCATTTCATTTCATACCTTACATGTTTGACAAACCCTCTATTTATAGGAGTAACAATCATAATGAACCATTCATGTATTTGCAATATACATGAATTTACAATTATTATTGACACACTAATAGATGACAATATAAGGTAGTAATCACTATATTATACATGCACCTATGGGTCATCCACATTACATGCATCCACTCTTGATTTTACAGTCATATGTATGCATGTATTTTACAACACATACAATTATTTGTTCATATACTTTGTTTTTCTTTTTTATGAAGGTATATATTTTATTACATGAAGTAATAAACCTTAAAAAATCGAATCATGGGGGATTTTGTAACCTCTCATTTATGATCATTAATTCTCGATATCATAGAAAAACACAGCTCGATATGGATTTCACTTATTAGAATAGAAATTTTATTACATGCACAAACAATATATATATATATATATATATATATATATATATATATATATATATATATATATATATATATAGCTAGATTTATATTTTGAGCGCTTTCAAATAATCAATGTTTTAAAAACCAAATCGTTTAATGAACCAAACAAATCATCGGATCAAAGGTCACTGGTTCAACCGTTGAGTTTATGGATCGAACCGTGACATAATTATAATACACTATATATATTACTGATCATCACTAAATAAAAAATAACATGATTATTTTAGAAAAAAATTGTATAAAATTTTTATTTAACATTATAACATGATTTTAGTATATAAAATCTAATTTTTTTAATTAGATTTCATATTTTATCAAATAATTAATTGCAATATCTACGAATAAAAAATCGATCTGCTTAATCAATCTGTGTTGATTCATGAAAACGTTCAATATGTAGATTGATTGAGTTTTATCAATTTTTTAAATAATTGGCGTTTAAGGATATATAAATCAAATCGAAATTCAAAGCGGTTAAAGATTTAAGTGGTTCAACTGGCTGGATTGGGTTTTAAAACATTACAAATAGTCGGTTCAAGGTGGGCCCCATTGAGCTAATGAGACATGTGTTAGGTCAAATTTGATTTAGCAATGTAACAATGATTTTGCGTGTGGATGCAATTGATTGAGACTTTGACAGAAATGGAGAGAGGGGTTTAATAAAAGATCTCCCTATAATCAAGTCGGTGACACATCATTTTAGCAATCTTTTAAATTATGTGCATTTTTTCCCATTCGAATCAATTTATTTATAGTTTTTTTTTTGTTCACATTTTTCACATTTTCATTATTGGAAATACTTTGTGACTTTCAAGCTGATAATTTTTAAAATGGTTTTGATTTGTTAAACTGCATTTCTATGTTGGTGATTCTGAATTTCAATAACAATGCAACATATTCTGTCTATCAACCTTTATGGCATTCTACACCTATTTGGGTGAGGGAAAAAATCGATATAACTCTTTGAAAAGTTAGTTAAATTGATTTTAGTCTATGTAAAATTAAAAATTATCACAAGGCCTTAAAAAGTATGTATGGTTTAATTAATTTAATTCATATGTTAAATTGCTCCAATAAATACATTCAAATAAGTCCCTAGAAAATATAAAAAATTCAATTTAGTCATTTTGATGACAAAAGTGTCCATATATTTTCTTAACAATTCTTCTTCTATCCTATACTCACAAATTGTAAAAACAAAAAAACAGAGGAAAAATCGATATGACTCTGAAAAGTTATAAAAATAAAAAAAATCCCTGTAAAATCAATAAATCCTCTTATAAAAATAAAAAAAGTCTTTGTAAAATCAATAAATCCTTGTAAAGTCAACCACAAATTCGGTTAGTGTATTACAGTAATTTATCAAATAAATTTTAAAATGGTATTACAATATTTATCATGTATGATTAGATTTAGCCACAATTCTGGTTAGTTTTGGATACGGTAAAGACTAAAATAAATATTGTCTAATAGGATAAGGATCTAAAAGGAATTATCGATTTTATAGGGACATTTTCTTATTTTCATAAGTTTCTAGGGAGCTACATCGATTTTTCAAAAATAAGGGGTGAGAGCATTCTGGTAACTTTTAATGTGTAGTTAGGGTTAACCACACACTTGGTTAGAGTGACGGTAGAGACTGAACTGATATTTTTCTAATAAAATAGGTATCTATGACGATATTTCAATTTTACAAGGACTAAAACTGATTTAGCTAACTTTTCAAGGAGTTTCATCGATTTTCCCTTTGGATAATTGGGCTTAGGCTTCTTTTAGAATAGTACAATTTGCTAAAGATCCTTGAATGAGGACCAGTTTAGCACTCTTTTTCATTCTCATTTTCTTGAAGCATACAAAACAAATTACATTTATAATCCTTTATTCCAATATTCATTCTTAGATAGTCTAAACAAAATTTCTTTTAGCTTTAACAGAATCTATTAGAATTAGATTCTTATTAGAAAGAAGAAATTCTCTTTCTGAATCAAAGTTACAAAATTGACCCTGATACTCGTTTGAGCGCTAATACACTTATCCGTTTTGCAGCTCCATGCATTATGATGTGTATAGTCTATGATCTATATATTGCAATATCATAATGTATGACGTTTTATTATAGTATATGGATTAAAAAATTATATTTTTTAACTAAAAAATACACTCATGTTTTTTAATATATATTTCATTTCATATAACATTATATATTTCAATAAAAAAAATATAATTTAATAAACAAATGCTATAAACTGTAATTGGGTCTAAGTATTTTTGAAACATTTTCAAAGTAGGTATGCAGTGCCAGCAGGGTCAGTCATTAATAGAGTAGCAGTCACTCACACTTAACATCTAAGTACAATAAATGTACAAATTTTTTAATTTCGTTTTTGACTAATCTACACCGTTCGATCCATGTGGGTTGAAAACACATTTACACAAACAAAAAGTAGCTACACATTGCACACAATGGCCACAAGTTCAAAGTCTTAATTAACAATTTTTATGCAATCCACATCATCCAAATTTAACTTTATTACATATTTCAAATACAACCAATATGTGTTCATTCACGCGTGTATTTATTTGTTATACTAAGTGTGAAAGTGTTTAAGTTTTCAAATCCGTTCCTTTATAACATTTTCATATTTTTAAATTTATCTTTAGTTATTAATTATTTTTTATTTTAGATTAAGATTAAAAATAAAAACGTAGTTTTATTAGTTTATATTGGGATAAAGATAAAAAAAAAGGTCTATCTATTTATATGTGTGTATATATAAATTGGATAATATCATATTGGTATCCAACAAATTAATCTTAATATTTTTAATGATCGATTTTTTAAGATATATTTGAATGAATGGTGGTGATCGTGCCACATCATCATATTTATTTTATATAGGTGATAAATAGTTAATTTCGTGTCAAATATAAGTTCAATTTTTATCTCACTTTTCATCGTGAAATAATCATTCATTTTTAAAAAATATATTTTACAATCATAAATATATATCGAAAAGCTCTTTCCATCGAGATATTAATAACATAAATCAAAGTTATACTTGAAAAGTTATGAATTTTTAAAAAAATTTGAAAATAGTTTAAATCTTAGTTTTCTTTTGTATCTATATAGACATTGGATAATATCATCCATATCCACCAAATATTAATAATTTTTTTTGTATATATACCCCTAAAAATCATGTTTTAGCGAAACATCTTTAATGATTTGTTATTTCTAATAATAGTATTCAAAAGGGTTTAAATTGTACATAATGTTATTTTTTTATCAGTTTCAAACGGGATATTTTTACAATATATGGTTGTTGAAGGGCATATATATAAAAAAACTCATTTTCAATTGTAACATAACTCTTATTATCTTTTATGTGAAATTTCATAAATGATTTTTTTAATCATAATTAAAATTTGTATTATAACATTTTGTGTATATATAACATGATATATTATATTGCACATAAATTGATTGAAAAAAATGAGGGTTGGTTGTGCACATATTTATTTTATTTACACGCACATCGTATGTAGGAGAAGACTATAATAAGTCTAGGCCCATTTAGAAGTGTTGGGGACTTGGGAAGGGGAAGATTTTGAAAATCTGACGAGCTATTCAGAAGCATTGGTTCTACATGTTCTCAAATATGGGAGAAATAATAAGGTGACGTAGAAAACGTGGGTGTTTGACAGCTGAACCGCATAATTCATCGAAAAACACTCCAAATGAAGCCTTAGGCTCCGTTTGGCGGAGCAAATTTGTAGCGTTAGCAGCGGTGAAATAAATGTAGACGCGAACGCTCAAACAAACAGCTTTCCTAGCTTCTGCGTTTGACAGGAGAGTGTGTGGTTAGTGTGTATTTTTCGGCGTCTTCGTCAACGCTCAAAAAACCTGCATCCGTGTTTCTCTCCCACTTCGATGGACGCCACGGTCCAGTCTATTTTCATACTGAATAAAATTTAATAAATAATAATGGCTTATAAAACCATTGGCAGACAATGATTTTTTTTAAGGGGACTTGAGAAAGTTATTAGGCATCCAATGTAAAACTCTATAAAATATGCATTGTACCATTGATAAAAAAAATTAACAAAAATATTCGTAAAAGATCATTTTTAAAATATTAATTTATTATATCTAACAAGTGCGAATGAATAATAATCACATAATCATCTTGTGCCTACAAAAGGAATAACATGAGAACAAAAACAGAGAAAGGTTAAAATCAAATTTCAATGAGAGAACATAGTTTAAAAGAATACCAAAACATAGATATCATACATTTAATAGTTAATACTTTTGAAAATAACGAGAGGGATGTTGAGTTTGTTTTGATTTAATTTAATCAAACTATCATATAGTTTATATTTGTTCTCTATTATGTAACTACTTCATATTTTATAAAGGTAGCTTTTTAAGTTTAGTCTGATATTAATTAAAAGGTTTGTTCATGAGTTAGAAATACAAATGCACATGAGTTTATATGTGCATCGCATACATCTGTGCATAGAGGATAATAATATTTTCAACACTACAAAATGTAGTGAAATATTTTTTTATATGCCACAAATACCATAGACTTACTCTCAAAAAAATATTTTAATGGCATAATTATTAAAAATATATGATGTGCCATTAAATACTGACTTGCTAAAATAAAATAAGAAACGTTCTTAGTGGTAATTATTATTGAAATTACTAAAAACATGACAAGAGCATAATAAAAATCATAGACATGCTAATAAGATTAAAAAAATGTTAAATTCAACTTGCACTAATGGATAGATTTGTTAAAACAGTAAATACCATAGTGATACATTTTCATGAATTTTCAAATTTTCAGGAAAGTGGAATCAAATATACTTCAATTATTTCTTTCCAAATTTATTCTACCAATTTCAATTTTGATACATGCAATCTAACATTTGATACTTACCAAAAAGAGCATTTGATATTTTTTAACACTAGATTGACTGAAATTTGGTGAGTCGAGAGCAATCTCAAGAGGACTCAATCTTTACTTTTAGGTATTTTATGATTCATTCATCAATTTTGGTTAATAAACTTTATTTTATTAGATCATTTTATTTTCTTGTTAACAGAAGATGAAATTTAAATTTAGGTCCTGTTGACAAATGGTCCTTAACAAGTTGGACTTTTTCAGTGTTAAAATTTTAACTTAAATTGATTTGATTATAAATTATTTTAATTATCTATTAAAAACATAATAACAAACCAATAAATATAAAATCATCCGCCATAACGAGATATATATAACTCGAAACTCCTTATGCCTTGTCTGGATAGTAGAATATGTGGATAATAAGTGGATATTGTTATGTCAGAATATATTTTCTAATAAAAAAATTAATAATACAATATAACTATTTTTATGTATATAATTATTTATTTTGAAATAGTTTATGTACATACTTCATGCTTGACAGGGGGATGGGATTAGGTACATGCGTTGGACAATTTGATTGTCCAACAGTTTGTGACCATCCGATTTTATAATTTTCGAATATACAAATTAATTGAATCTTTAAAAGAAGGTTTATAATTTAATTTTAGTTTTGAAATCTTATAAAGTATTTCAATTACAACTATATGAAAATATCAAACGGTAGCAAACACGTTGAAGAATCAAATTGTCCAATGACTGTTGGACCTAACCCAATCCCGAAAGCTTAAAATATAATTAGTGAATGAAAAGGTCATTAGCAGTAATCCCTCCCAAAAACACTTTCCACACCCACTGTAAAAAGAACCCTCCCTTTATATAAACCTCTCTCTCTCTAAAAAAACACACACACACACCACTTTCACTTCACTATCTCTCTCTAAAAACCCTAAAAAAGCAAAAATGGATCCCAAACCCCAGACCTCCACCACCTACGTCCAAGCCGACGCCACCACCTTCCGCGAGATCGTCCAACGCCTGACCGGCTCCACCGACCACCCCGACAAACCCCGCGCCGCCTCCCCCGCCGTCGGCGGCCCCAGACGCCCTCCGTTCAAGCTCCACGACCGCCGTCCGAGCGTCCGGAAGCTCGAAATCAAGCTCGGCCTCACCTCCCTCCGATCTCCGATGCGGAGCCCTGTGACCCCACTGTCGTCGGACCTTCAATTCTCGCCGGCAGCGGCGGCGGCGGAGGAGGAGAGGGCCATCGCCGAGAAGGGGTTCTACCTCCACCCGTCGCCGCTCAGCACGCCGAGGGTCGCCGATCCGCCGGAGCTTCTCCCGCTCTTCCCGCTTCGGTCGCCGAAACACGCGTCCGAAGATTCCCCTTGAAAAAGCTGCGCTTTTTGAAAATCGCGTTTTCGTTTGTTTTTTTTTGGGGATCGATGAGGTTTCGTTTTGTCCAATGTTATGAAAACGTTGAAATCGTGTTTTATTTGGTTGATTTCGTTTTTTGTCCCAAAACAAAATACAACTCCGGGTAAATACATGTCCTTTGTTATTAAAATAATATGGTTTCGATAGCACCACAATTAATTAAGCAGACATATAGTTAATTCTAACTATATATCATTGGTTATTAAAATGTCCTTATCTTTTATTTTTTAAAAAATTTATATATCAAATATGCGGTTTATTCTAATCATATATGATAAATTATTGTAATACATTAACAAATTTGTGATTAGCTTTAAAAGAATTTACTGATTTTGTATAAATGTTTTTTAATTATCATAATTTTTTACTAAGTTATATCATTTTTTTTCTTTTTTTATATGTATAGAATAGTAAGAGAATTGTCAGAAAAATGTCAAGACATTTTTAACATAAAAAAATTAAATTAAAATTTTAAATTTTATAAATATCTATTTAATGTATTTACCGTAGCAATTTAATTTAGAGAATAAATTTGTTAATCATACACACACGTTTTGGGGGCCTACAATTTAATTTTGCAATGATTAAAGCAGATTTAAGTAACTTTTTATACCAATTTTTCCCTTTTTAATAAAGGAATCAATGAAATAGGAAAACGTGATTTTTCCGAGTTACGGAAATTTCACGAAAACATCGCCCCTTTAGCTTAACGGTTCCTGACAGAAGGGAAGAGTAAAGTGAGTGCAAACAAGAGACGGTTACGCATTCGCATGAGGCGTTGGAGGGTGTTTTGGTCATTTTGACCCGGTAGAAGACAAAAAGTGATCTCGTCAACCAGCGTTCGATGGAGACGCAGTCAGCCGATTTTTGCGACCAATTGACAGTACTGAGAGGGACGTGCGGTCGATTTTATGATGGAATCGCAGCCGTCGATTCTAAAATTAAACGGTTCAGATGAGACCATTTTTGTCCGTCGGTCTTATACGGCGAGTGGGGCCTCTTTTGGAGATTCTATATTGATCGTCCGATGAGAGGATCAGATGAAGCTGTAGAATCCCGAGATGGTCTCGTGATTGGCGAAATTGCACGTGACAGTCACGTAATGTAAGTTTCATCTTCATTTCCTGGTATTTTCTGGTTAGGCCAAACATCTTGACATGATACCTGACTTGTTTGACTAATCCCAACAATGAAAATGATCTCTCTTTTTTTAATAATATAATTAACGTGATATAGTATTAGAAAGTAAAAAAAATAACGGAGATTTGAAACACAAGAAAAGACTTACTACGTGTTTGACAATCAGATTGAGATTGTTTTTAGTTTTTTTTTTTTAAGCTATAAGTCTCAAATATATAATCAAATAAGTTCATTTAATTGAAAAGTTGTTATCGTCGATACTCAAGAAAATCTCTTGAAAACTGTATAATAAACATAATTTATTTATGGGGAAAATCCATATAACCCCTTGAAATCTTGCCTAAATCCATATAACCCCCTCCAATCTTCATATATCCATATAACCCCCTGTAATCATACCCAAAAATCCATATAACCCTCTCTGTCCGTCTTCCGTCAGCCGAGTTAATGGCGAAATTGATAAAAATCCATATAATCCCATGTAATCTGGCCTATATCCATATAACCCCCTGCAATCTTCATATATCCATATAACCCCCTGCAATCTTCATATATCCATATAACCCCCTGTAATCTTGAAAAAAATCCATATAACCCCATGTAATCTAAAAAAAATATTTTTAAAAATTCAAAAAAAAAAATTAAAAAATATAAATATAAACAAATTTCCTCTTGCAATTTTTAAAATTTTAAAAATATTTTTTTTCAAAAACTGTTACATCTATCATATTACACACACATCACTCATATTTATTCCCAAACACAAATAATTTATGCAGGGGTATAGTTGTTATTTAAAAAATCATAAACTCTTATTTACCATTTATCCTTATTTTATTCAAGGTGAATCAAACAATTAAAATATCAATTTTACGTTTTCGAATGAGAATAATAGAAAACATAATAAAATAAAGATTTACAATCCATTAAATGTTAATGCATGTAAATGTTAATTTACTCTATTATTAATGTGTCGGGGTACTGGTTATAAAATCACATGTCATTTATAATTAAAAAATTAGGAATAAAAAAAGGAATAAATAAAAAATTAATCTATTATTAATAAAAAAATTATTTTTTTATTTTTAGAAATATTTTTTTCAGATTACATGGGGTTATATGGATTTTTTTTAAATTACAGGGGGTTATATGGATTTTTTCTAAAATTACAGGGGGTCATATGGATATATGAAGATTGCAGGGGGTTATATGGATTTAGGCCAGATTACAGGGGGTTATATGGATTTTTTTCAATTTCGCCGTTAACTCGGCTGACGGAAGGTGGACGGAGGGGGTTATATGGATTTTTGGGTATGATTACAGGAGGTTATATGGATATATGAAGATTGCAAGGGATTATTTGGATTTAGGAAAGATTTCAGGGGGTTATATGTATTTTTCCCTTTATTTATTTAATTAATAAACTATCATCATCATTACATCTTAAAAATGGATATACAACGTAAAACTGTTTTTCAAATCGTGTTAAACTTGCAATACTAGCGGGAAAGTGGCTTTTTTTTAGAAATATATATTTTGTCTATGAAAACATGTATTGTTATAAAAAAATAAGATATATACTAAAATATATTAGTATATTTACTTAAAAAAATTAAAAGAATGATTTTAAGCAATAGTAGAATATATATTGTGATGATGCAATGTATTGCACTTTCACAATTTATAAGTAGTTGGGGGACTATTTTCAAAATGCAAACGGGACTGCATAGTAGATTGAGTGTATTAAAACTCATATTTGAGATCAAATAAATGTATAATAAAAAAATATCTTTTTTTTTAAAAAAAAGTGAGTATCTTTGTTCAATTGCTAATCAAAAGAACAGTTCAGAATTGGATTTAAGAGAATCCAGAAGAATAAAAATAAATAAAACAAAGTTGAAAAAGCATATAAAAAGGGTGAGGGGAATACAAAGCAGTAAGCTTCAGTAACGGAAGACAAAGCCTAATAGGCACCACTGTGTCATGCCATAATTGACAAAAGAAATGTTACAGACAGTAATCAGTAGTGTAAGAGCTCAAAATACAAACTAGATGTAAATACATACTGCTTATATATATCTAAAAGAATGTATATATGATGCATTCGAACAAACAATGTTAGTCTCGCTTATTTAAGGTGAATAAAATGTATTTACCCTTACTCTTAATCTCATCTTCAAGTTAGAGAGTTTTATATATTTATAAGAAAGCACATGAATGATGAAACATTTGTATGAATATACATATATACTTATGACACATTAAAAATTAAATCAAGTGTATCAATGCAAATATAAGGTGCATGTTTAATTTTGATTTAACCATTCCAATATATGTCAAAAAAATAAAATCAAATCTTTAAATATAAATCTCCTCATAGGTAAGTGATGTTGCTCTAACCCAAAATGTTAAGGTACATCCCATATGCACTAGCACATGTTTGGAATTTTATATAGTATATTACATGTAACTAAACATATGTTTTTTAAAATATATAAAATAAATTAATAATATGGGTCTATAAGTAAATTTTTATACTTTATTGAAGCCTGTGTGGAACTATATCCTTCCATTTTTGTTGTCAACTATATAAAGAATTTGCATATATAATAAACATATATAATCCAAAATTTATTCTCAAAGGTATTCAGTGATCCCACTTTAAGGGATAGTTTGACAAATGAATAAGATTTGATGATAAATTGTCCTATTTGTAAGAGATAAAAAATCTATCAATTTTGTTCTTATTTGCATTTGTCAAAATTATGACAAAAAATAGAGATAAATGTTATTTCAATCTTTAGGTGAAACAAAAAATTTTCATTTTCATTTCAAAATTAAAACAATTGGCCGCACAATATCCCAAATATTTTTTTTATACGAAACGGGATAAGTTATCCTCTCCATTTATTTTCATAATTATTTCTTATCACATTACTTATCCCTTTGTCAAAACAACCTTAAAAGAAAGGCAAAAATAATTTTCAATTTTGTAAACCACTCTTTAATAATCAATTCAATAAAAATATTATTTCTATAAAAAAAATATATATTTTCGAAAAATTGTTTTAAACCATGAGAGTATGCCGTAAGTGGAGAACATCTTGGAGTCTATTATGAGACATATCCAGGACTGAAAGAAATATTGTGTGGGAGCTAGCTCAGTGTCCTTCTTGAATGAGTGTTTGGTGATCCAGGAGAGCAGTGGGTATGTGTTTTTGTAGATTTCTCTTCTATCAAGATGATCTTCAATTTTTATTTTTGTGTTTCATACATTTGCTTTATTTCTTTGGGCTTGATTATTTTCTTAAGGGCGATGTTGCACTCAGTTCTTTTTACAGTATAAAATACAGTCTTATATAGAAATCTAATAAAAATCATTAAATTTTTTCTTAAATTTATTAAAAATGTATTCATTCAATAAAAAATGTAGTGATATACACTTTTATCAAAACATATGCCTAATTACATAATTTTTACTATTTAAAATAAAAATAAAAGCATGCATGATTTTTGTTTTGAACGGTAAAAAACATTGATTGTAATATGTTTCTTTTCTTAATAGAGGGATAAAGGCTTACGATTTTATATTTATAAAAGATTGATTTGAAATTTTTTCAAATTTATTTTTATGAAAGTTATCTGAAGAAGCGTTTGATTGTACGATTTAACCGTTATCTTTTCATATGCGTTTTTTAAAAACCAAAACAGTTTTCGACAAAAAAAAATGATTTTTTTATTTTTAAGTTTTCAATTTAGTGATCGATCTCTCACTTATTCATATTTTAATTTAAGTCTTCAAATTTAAAAAATATATTTCTTTTAAGGAGGGACTAAATAGAAAACCAAATAATTCATGGATAGGTCCCTCACAAAGATTAAAAATGAACATATCATTTAAATAAAGAGATTTAAATCAAAATATAAAGAAGTGAGGTATCGGTCACTCAATTATGTAATTTATGAGGATTTAAAAATAAAATATAAACAAAAAAAAATCAATTTTAAACTAAAAAATTTGCACATAAAATCAGTTTCCAATCCCGCCCAATGGAATATTGTTAATTGTGCGTGTCGTGTCAAACCAACGAAAGGCAAATAAAAAAACAGTTTTTTTTTATGTGATTTTGTGGTCTCTGTTCAGAACAAGTACCATTTTTCGACATTAGACCCGATATTTCACCGTGGATTGGACACACGAACATTCGTTGGGTTCGCATTTTGATCGACCTTCATAACATCTGACAATGATGTTTGTTTGTCGGGGTTATTATATAGTTTTTATTTTTCGGTATCTGTCACACTATTTTTATGATAATCATAAGTTCTTGATTCCAAATCGGGGCAGTGGATTTGGGCATAATCGTACGAGTAATGCGTTTGCCGACAGGATTTCGTGGAGCCGTCGCGTCACTTTCGTATGAACCCCTTTTTGTTTTCCTTTTTATTTTTATACCCTCCCTCGAATCTTAAACAGTAAATTTCTTATATTAGATTATTGTATAATTTTTATTTGATGATTTTTAAATATATATATGTGTTATAAAATAAAAGAGAGAGACGGTGAAAATACAAAATAAACACAAGATAATTTTGGGGCACAAGAGGGATAGAGAAAGTATTCTTCAAGAACTTCTCATTTTATTTTTCATAAATTTCATGTTTAACAAGCCATTTACTTATACGGGATTGCTATTCATTTCATGTATTTTTAATATACATGAATTTATAATTAATTTAAGATTTTTTTAGTTTTAAGTATCTGTAAACATATTTATTTAGGGATTGATCCCTCACTTTTTCACATATTTATTTTAGTCCCTGGATTTAAATTATATGTTCATTTTTAGTCCTTCATAGGGACTAAAAAGAAAACTCAATAATTTAGGGATAGGTCCCTCCCAGGGACTAAAACAAAAAATCTGGGGACTAAAACTGAAATATGAAGAAGTGAGGGAATAATCACTATCCTATGGTTTATGTGGACTTAAAAATAAAAAACCCTTAATTTAATACACTAATGTATACATACACTAAGTCCCCGTTTGGATAGCGGAATTGAGTTATTCTAGATAGATAACTATAATAGTATAGATAACAAATCTACATGAATAAGATATTTTCTGTTTGGTTGTGTTTTTATTTATTATCATTGGAAAACGTAAGAATAAAAATTGAATTGTTTGGTTGATAAAGAATAAAATATAAATAAAGTGTAAAAAAATTGATTTGACATGTGGGCCATTTGATGTATAAGAGGTGTTGATAGGTGATTTGATATGATAAGATGTAAAAAGTTGATTTGATATGTGGGCCCATGAGAATAGATAAAGTGAATATAGCTTATCTTAGGGGTTACTTAGAATTGTTATACTCTCTTATACTCGTTTAAACTGGCTTAGTAATACCAAGTTATACTCTGCAAACAAACAACCATTTTCCTTATCCATTCTTATACCACCCTTATACTACTCTTATACCCGCCTATTCCGCTTCCCAAACGGGGTGTAAGAGGTCATCCGTAATTACAAGCATTTACAATTACATGCACATTCATTTTATATGCATGTATTTGCGACATACCCCTATATATATATTTACAATAATATGCATGTGTTTACAACAATATACATATTTAGATTATTTCGTCCTTAGGTACCTTTATAACAAGATTTTGTATCTAGAGCATAACCAAGCACATGATAGAGAGGCTAACATGGGCCAACCATAACAATGGACTAACCTACTAATGTGACACATTGATAAATTTAAATAGTGTAAAAGCATTGACTAATAATCCATATTTGTACAATTATATTATGGGAGGTAACACTCACACCATAGGGTAAAATAATAAAATTAATTATAATAAGCATTCCACTTTAGGCCACTAATTTCGCCTAACCAACCTTGCCTGGCCAGCATGGTCAGCTTGACCTACCTGCACACGACTAGTTAGATCATGGCCAGACGAGACTATCATGGCTGTCACAGGGTCAATTTTCACTCTAGGATTTTCGCCTGTGTGGCCTAGTGACACTCACTAGTCAGCCAACTCTCATTTGCTCTCACACCGAATGGCACACAAGGAACACAAACTCTTTTGGGCAAATACCTTTTTTTTTCCTTCTTTACTCAAGTAAGGATTACACTTGCCGGTCTGGCTGCTTCAATGCATGCCCAGACTTATATAAGCGTACAAAAAACTACTTTGCCCACTCAGGGGTCACATGGCATGGTTACATAACCGACTGCTCACACGGTTACATAACTACCTCACCCACGCAGGGGTGTAACTGCTAACCGATCAATCGTGCCTCGCGCGTGGCTCTTACGCACCACGTCTTTGCCCACGCACGCGCCTCGCCAACTGCTTCCTTGCAACTGTCAGCTTCCGTGGCGAGTCCATGTGTGCAATGTTTCCCACTTCGTTTCAGTGGTCTCGTGCCCCACGAGTCGTTCCGCACCCGTCTGTCTTGGAGCACGCCTTTGCTCGGACACACCCGGTCATTGCGCCCCAAGTCTGTGTCTGTGTCACGCGCCAGCTTCTCGGTACTCCCGGCCTTTGCTCGGACACACTCAGTCATTGTGCCCCGAGTGCCCGTACCGTTGTCCGAGTCTGTCTGTGTGTCACGCGCCAGCTTCTCGGTCTCCCGGCACTTTGCTCGGACACACCTGGTCATTGCGCCCCGAGTGTCCATACCGTTGTCCGAGTTTGTCACGCGCCAGCTTCATGGTACTCCGGGTTTTTGCTCGGACACACCCGGTCATTGCGCCCCGGGTGCCCGCACCGTTGTTCGGACACTTGCCGCTGTCTTTGCACGGGTTCACCCCAGACCCGTGCATGTTCCCGCGTAACCCACCTCTGCACGAGGTTTCCGTCTAAGCGCGCCAGCACGAGTTGTGCAACCCGTCCCCCACTGCGCGCCTCTCGGGCATATCATGCCTATGTCTTGTGGGGGTGTGACAGCTAGCTTGGTCATATTTCTGTTATTACACTCCCGTTATGTTTATATGAATCCTAAAATAATAAGAGTGAAAAAGAGACCGTGGGATTCAGTCAAGAGTTTCAAAATCTAAACAATCTATTAAATGGACATATGACATGACAAATTTGAAGTTCTTGATGTTGGAAATCAGCACTAAGTTTTCTAATTTTGAAAAAACACAAGAAAACAAGATCAAATAGAGAATTAGAAAAATCTGACAGATGTGGTGGATCGAAGCACGCAAATGCGCTTTTCGAAAACAGATTCCGCCCCATTACAGTGCAATGGTTCACTAACGGTCCACTCCGAAGATACGACGATTCCTGACCCTTTTCAAGATGCACTCCAAGTGAGAAGGTTTTAGCGAACATCTTGTAAGTCTTTAGGAATAGGAGACCTCTCTTTTATTTAATTATTGGACTCGGATGTATATGGTGAGTGTCGGCTAATTTGAGTTTTTGTGTTTCTGCATTGTACTGTTCCTAACACACAATCCCTTTTAAAATATATTAAAAGGTGCAAATGCACCCGCAGAGAGAAACGGTTTCCAACCGTTTGAAAGAAATACTAAAGCACAGTGTGCTTTCACTCACACAATCAAAACCAATTAAAAAACAGTTTAAAATAACTACCCGTCAAAAGACCAATCACCAAAAGCTTTAATAACTAATTATTAGCATTCAAAAGACCCCGGAATACATTATTCACGGTAGAACAAAAATAATAATAATAATAGCCACAACCTATATAGTTAAATTTAAACATTCACAAATTAAAATAAAATAAATTTCTAACAATCCCCCACAATTATATTTTATTTTAATTAGGTCTCCTAAACTTATATTGTGCATAAATAAAGGTGTCAGCAAGACTTGAACATTTACTTAGTGTATAAAGACTCTACCTCTATAAGTCTGAGTGAACCAAATCTTGAACTCAAACCCTTGTGCGGAGATATTATCAAAATACACACACAATATAGACTTTTTAAGGTGTTCTCACTGGATAGCGCGTTACGGTCATGCGCTGGTATCCTCTTTTCATGAGTGCTCTAGAGACAAGCCCTACTTCTCATAGGTCACGGCCAAACGACCACACTCACTTAGGTAAATTCTCCAAGAATGCTCTGTAACTAGGCATCCTTCTCGTAAGCCTTGAATTTCATTAAGAGTATTTAAACTCATCCTTTTTTGTTACAGATTGAGCACCATCATCATAAGGAGGGGCTTAGAGAAAATACTCTATTTTTGTGCTCCTCTAGGTCACTCCCAGTTTGTTTTCCACATTGAACTTGTTTCTTGGGATCTCCAGTCATTCAGGTTAGGTTACCACTGAGGTGATTACACTGTGGGCTTCAGCCCCATCCTCCTCGATGATTCATCAACAAGTTTTCTCGATAAAGCTTTAGTGAGAGGATCAGCAATAGTTAATGCTGATTTCACATAATCCAAAGATATTATCCCATGGGTAAGCAAATGCCTTAAGGACTTTAGTTGTATGAGAATATGTCTCCTCATTTATCATCAAAGCTCTTAAAAAACACAGGAAATGGCTTATTCAACAATGAAATGTCTGTCAAAAGACCTTTAAGCCATTCCGCCTCAAGTCCCGTTGGATCGAGAGTTATTAACTCGGACTCCACGATACACCGAGAAATTAAAGTATGTTTGGCTGACTTCCACGTGACAGCCCCTCCTATGAAAAGATAGCCTGTAATTCCTCTTCCATCACCAGTATTAGTATCCAATGAGTATTAGAAAATTGCATCTCTAACTTCACATGTAGTATTCACATCAATATCATGCACATCGAATTTAATAATAAGAAATCTACAAGAATAATTATTTTCTACATATACATAGACAATAAAAATTTGAGGACCAATTTTTCTCTTTTTATTATCAGGAATCTTTATTTTAGCAAGGCACCCCCACAAATTAAAATATTTTAAACAAGGTTTTTTTTTTGCCACAACTCGTAGGGAGATTTATCATTCTATTCATGAGGCATTATATTAAGTATGTGACACGCAGTAGCTAGTGCCTCCCCCACAAGTTGTTGGGTTTTCCCAAACTACATAACATACCATTTACCATGTTTCAAAAGGGTCATATTCTTTCTTTCACCCACTTATTTGATTGAGGACTATATGGAGTGGTGAATTTATTTAATGATGATTCTATGATCCTCACAGTATCTACTAAAAAAAGTAGACATGTATTCTTAATTTGTTTTTCTTTTTGAATTTCTACCAAGGTCATACAAGAGATAAATTTATCAAGATTCTCATATTTAGTCCTTATACGATATACACAACAATATTAAAATAAAATAAAATATAAACAAATAATAGACGTGATAAAATATCACTTACCTCCTCCAAATGTCACACCAATTCAAGCCAATCATCAAAGGAAATGATATTATTGGAAATAAAAGAACATTCAGTACTACAAGGGTTCATATTTATTACAATAAAAAGCTTTTACACATATAGCATTTCCTACAAATGACCCACCACAAATGATAATAATACAATATTTAAATAACAACTCATAGCGACATTTGACATGAAATGATCCACTAATATTATCTCTTCACTGCAGGTACATGTTGTACATGATGTAGAGAAATGACTTTTCTTGAAGTGAACTTCAAGTCAATAATTCCCTCTCTAAGCACCCTCACTGCAGTGAAATTCTTCATTTTTACATTGTCTCCTTTTGTACCCTGATAGGTAGAGAAAACTGAGTGGTTAGAACAAATATGGACATTCACCCCGTATCAACCAAACAATCAGTAGGAAGACATGCAAAATTTATTTCAAGATTGTAGGTAACAAACCTCTCATAAGGGATCGATCCGACAGTCATCATGTTAGCCTCTTGAGTCTTGGAAGGAGAAGAATTTGGTTTCTTTTTTGAAACTTTATCGTTCCTAAAATAACACATTTTTGCTAAGTGTCTGGCCTTCCCACACACATAACAAACCACATCTTTCAAATGCTTTCTAATTTTTGGTTTGGGTTTAAAATACTTGGAATCGGATTGTGATTTGTTAGGTTTTTCATTTGAATTTTGTGAAGGGTCAGATGGAGGCTTCTCAATAAAATTGGCTTTGGCTTGAAAATCATTGTTAACAATCCCATTTCTTTCTCTATTTTTCTCTTCTACCCTAAGGATAGAAATCAAGTCCTCAACCGATAAATTAGCCCTCTTATGTTGGATATTTACTGCAAACTCTTTCCAAGAGGGAGGAAGTTTGGACAAAATAACATGCATTTGAAAATTTTCACACAGTGGCATGCCTCTTTGAGTTATTTCATGCACAATATTTTGAAGATCATGGGATTGGTCAACAACAGATTTTCCACCTTCCATTTTATAATCAAAATAACATGAAACATTAAAAGTGTCTAAACCCTCATCTTCAGAACCATATTTTTTATCTAATGCAAACCATAATTCTCTAGCAGTTGGGGTTTTACAATAGATATAATATAATTTTTCTGAAAGAGCCGATAAAATACTACCCTTACAAAGATAGTCTCTCTCTTTAAATTTACTTGCTACGGCAGGTCTACCAGGTTCATATTCAGGAGATGATGGGGTTGTACACTCAATTACATAAAATAATTTTAAACAAGTTAGCCAATATTGCATTTGACCCTGCCAACGTCTAAAATTTTGTCCAGAAAAATTTTCAGGTTTAGCATGTGAAAATTTCTCTGATGAAGTCTTGTTTTCAGTCACAATAGAAAACTAGTGTATAAAATCAATCTGCTTTTCGATTGTTGGAAATCACCACTAAGTTTTATAATTTTGAAAAACTACAAGAAAACAAGATCAAATAGAGAATTAGAAAAATCTGATAGATGTGGTGGATCGAAGCACACAAATGCGCTTTCCGAAAAGCAGATTCCGCCCCACTACGGTGCAATGGTTCACTGGCGGTCCACTCCGAATATACGATGATCCCTGACCCTTTTCAAGATGCACTCCAAGTGAGAAGATTTTAGCGAACATCTTGTAAGTCTTTAGAAATAGGAGACCTCTCTTTTATTTAATTGTTGGACTCAGATGTATATGGTGAGTGCCGGCTAATTTGAGTTTTTGTGTTTCTGCATTGTACTGTTCCTAACACACAACCCCTTTTAAAATATATTAAAAGGTGCAAATGCACCCGCAGAGAGAAACGGTTTCCAACCGTTTGAAAGAAATACTAAAGCACAATGTGCTTTCACTCACACAATCAAAACCAATTCAAAAACAGTTTAAAATAACTACCCGTCAAAAGACCAATCACCAAAAGCTTTAATAACTAATTATTAACATTCAAAAAACCCCGGAATACATTATTCACGGTAGAACAAAAATAATAATAATAATAGCCACAACCTATATTTACTTAAATTTAAACCTTCACAAATTAAAATAAAATAAATTTCTAACACTTGAGAACCCATTCGAAGGATTTGGGACAAAATAAACAAAGCCCTCTAGAGTTTGGGATGAGACTAACCCTAGATAGCGTTTGATAACGCGATTGCAAAACTGATTTTATGTAATCGTTGGGTTTAAAACTGATTATGCAGAAAGCTGTCTCCCCCCATCTTTCTCAAATCGCAGTTTTTGAACACTATTTGCCTGAAATCTGTTTGCAAGAAGCTGTGATTGCAAAACGGTTTGGTTGCATGATTGCAGAATCAACTTCCTGCAATCGCAAAAGTTACGCAATCACGCAACCAAACGCTAAAAGGAACATTTGAAAACACATTTTGAGAAACATTTTTTAGCTGTTTTATGCATAGTTTTTTTAGGATATAATGATGATGACTGTTTTATAAAATAGATATTTCGATGCACAGTCATTTGATAAAATCTAATAATGATAATGCATGTAAGCTGACTTGTTTGATAATAGCTTTTAACTTCTTGCTATTTACAACGTTAAAAAAAAAAATTGGTTGCCAAACACAACCTAAGATGGGATTTTGTTATCGAGTTTGTGTTTGGTCAAACTCATCCCAAATCCTCTTCGGTTGTGATTTTCAACTATGCTTATGTGTTTTTCCGTAATGCAAGAGTTAACCGGCACAATTTTTCTTTTCTAAGAACATAGGTGTTTTTTTGTTAGATTTTAGAGTGAGTTACATTATATATACAATTTTATACATTCCTTAGGCCTTGTTTAGATCTACATTTTGGTTGATTATGTGATTGAAAAAGCAAAAAAAAAAAAATCTAAATGTAAATCCAAATGGATTTGGACATATAAGTTTTTGAATTTAATTTCTGTGTTTTTTTCACAAAAAAGTCTCGTGTTTCAAAATATCTGGAAACAACACTTTTCAAAATTGGAAATTCTCGGTTGCAGAATTATGAATTATTTATACATGAATTTACAATCTCTAGCAGTTAATAGATATTGTTAATTACATTGTATTTATCCTATTGCTAAACATACACTTGACATTTAATATAAATGGTTAGATTGTTGTATATCTGGCCGACCATATATCAATAGTTAACAATGAAAAGAATAATTACAACATTATACACATTTTTTTATAATGGTTTTAACATGTTTTAAACTTTTTAAACGTGGATACTTCATGTAATATTATTAGATGATCAAGTGATTGTTAAGCATGATCTATTTTGAATGTAAGCATGTTAAGTCAAACCCTAATGAATTCTCTAAAATAGCATCACAAACCAAAAAAATTGGTCAGTAGGAACCAATTTTTTTAAAATTATTACAAGTGAGAATTGTACGTGAGACTGTAAAAGTTTTGAACAAATATTTTCCTTGATGAAATGTAAAACTCAACCCCATTTTCAATCTCAAATGCAGTCTGCATTCTTTTTATTTTTTTAATAATAATATATTTAATCTAATGAGGTATACATTTTTAAACAGAAAAGAAGTATATATACCCAATGAAGTAAACAATTGTAACGATATATATATTTCGTAACAGTGAGTGAATGTGGCTAATGAGGTATACAACGTTGTAAATGACATTATAAAATGAGGAGCATTGATACACTTAGTCCGTTTTGCACTCTCATATACTATGATATTGTAGTATAGACTGCGTTATCATAGTCTATGAGGTTTGATCACAGTGTACAACGCAATTTTTATTTTTATTTTTTTCAATGCAAAAGAAAAATACTAATGTATCTCAATACACACTTCAATATAATAAAATTTACTTCAATGAGAGTGTATGATTAAAAAAAATCAATGTGGACTGCAATTGGGCTGCAATTGGTAAAAAGAATTGAGTCTAACATTTTCCTTTCCAAGTGTTATTACACTATTTTTTTTACCAACCAAATTACAGTCCTATATACCTCTTTACAAATTTATTAAAGCATATAAGACAATATATATCTCTTTAATTTTTCATACACTTTCTAAAAATGTATTCATTCAACTCAATATGGATCAATATACACTTTTAAATAAAACATATACGTCATTAGATGATGTTTACTATTTAAAAAAAAATGAAAACATATGTGATCTGAGTTTTGATCAATAAAGAAGACTGCGTCTAACATTTTCCTTCTCCTAAATGATCTAAGTGTAACAAAGCTCTTTTCATAAATGATAATGTTACATTCAACTCATTTTTCAGTTTCAATTCTAGTTTACATGTATTTTAATTTTTTTAAAATAGTATACCTCATCTAATGAAGTACATGCTTTCGTATATGCAAAGCCCATGACCATCATCCGTCAGTCCCCTGTCGGCCCAACCACACGGCCCATCAGAAGCTTCAATCGATCATAGAATTGTACGGACAAGATTCAATCTAAAGATGGACTTAAAACCCATTCGTTATACGGTTCTGATTCGCGAAAAGCTTATATGACTTGAAGGTCCTACGCTGTCCCCTCCTCCACATCGACCTCGCTTTCTCGCTCGCTCTCATCGTTCGATCCCTCCGTCGTCTCGAAACAAATCACCGAACGCTGTCCGAGTTAGGGTAACGTCGATCATCCGTTCCAAGCAGGTTATCATCGATTCTTTGATCTGGAGCGCAATATGTTGTTATTGATTTCATCGCGGGCATATCATAAAAACCCTAATCTTTTTTATTTTGTAGCGTTTGATGAGTAAGAGATGAATTCGTTCTCGGTGACTCGGAAGAAGACCCCCTTTCAGAAGCACCGTGAGGAGGAAGAGAAGAAGAAGAAGGTACGACAAAAAAAAACCCTAATTTTGCGTTGTTCGAATCGTATTAGTATTGAAGCGGTTTTTTTTTTTGGTTACAGAGAGAGGAAGATGAGACGGCGCAACTGTACGCGGAGTTTGTTGAGTCGTTCCAAGGCGATGACAAGCCAGGGTCGAAGGCGTTTGTTCGAGGAGGGTTGATCAACCCGAACGAGAGGCCGAAGGCCGATTCTGAAGGTCAGTTTCGATAAAGTTGGCAGCTTTGGTTTCTGTTACCCGCTTATTGATTTCTTTTTTCATTATAAGTATTTGTGGATGTATATGTGGTTTTTTTCTTCCGATGAGATCACTTTAATTAAAAAAATGGGCCTTTTTATTCATTCGACGATCGCAGGTGGGAATTCCAAAGATGGGGTGTCTGTTCCAAAGAAGGGAACTAGGTAAACCGAAAGTTACTTACGATTCTTGAAAAGATGGAATATTGGTGGTAGCCCACATTCCATGCTTGAAAGTGTAGAGTATATAAGATTTGAAAAAATTGCTCTTTTTTTGATACCATGAATGAGGGAGATTCATCTTTTTGCATAGCTTTTTGTTAGTTGATGACCATTTCTTTTAATTTTCAGTTTGTCCTTGCATGAGGTCAAATTATGAACAAATCATTTCATAATGCCCTTGAACTATCACTTCTACATATCAATGCATCTTATAAGCGGTGGAATTAGAATACAGTTGTATCCCATAGTTAGTTGATTTGTTATGGGCCGTGAATTTTTGTGTGTTCCATATGTAGTAATGTAGTTTTATTATTTTTGGCATGCATGGGTTGTACCTTTTGTAATAAAATTCAGTATTGGTATTATTTCCGTTAATTCCAGTTTAATCCTGAGTCAGAATGGCATGTTGGCCATTGACAGCTAGATAAGGTTATTTTAGATTGCAAATATATTTATTGTTAATTATATATCTTCATTGTGATGCTTTCCAGCATAAATCATTGCAAATGTGAATTATACAAATTGGCTTGCTGTTTTCTTGATTGTTGGGATGTGGATTTCATTGGGATACTTCCCAATAGGCACTTGTAGGCATGCTATATGATGATTTTCATAATGTGATTTACAATCTTAAGGGATTTTTGGGTGATAATCTAGAGCCTGCAGATGCATGCCAATACATTTCTTGTAACAATAGTAAGGAGGTATGAATCATTAATCAATATAATCAACTAAGGGGGTAACAGCAACGGCATATGTCACAATGTCAGATTGGTAAACATGCATTATATTAAGTTTTAGCTTCTAATAAATTTTAATGTAGTCATTTAGTTCGTACTAAATGCATCATCTTTCTTCTCGTCTTTCCAGAGTCTACCCTAGTGCATCCTCTTTTCTTTCTTGTCGTCTTTCCATTCTACTTGTTGCTTCCACTACATAATCTTATCAATGTACCGAAAGAATGTGATCAACACTCAACAAGTCTTTTTTTATTATATCAGCGATGACGTTAGCATTGGAGAATTTAGCCTTGGTAATAGCTCTGAACTACCATGCATAGCACATAAGGTGCAACAGCATTGCTGATCCTCAAAAGATTACTTTTTGGGTTTGCTTGGAATTTCTCGTAATCGAGGCTTCTTTTTTGTCTATGATACTTAGGAATTTATGCTGGTTTATGCAATGCATTGTTTGGATGCTGTTGAAAACATTTTCTGGAATATTGGATTTCTTTTAAATCTTTGTTTGGGTAAAACATGGTCTATGTAAAAAAAATTTATTATGTAATTTTTTTTATTAAGGGGTTGGATTTCTTTTAAACAATGATTTCATATCCATCAACCAAAGGGGGAGGAGAGATCTACATGGGGAACAACCAAAGTCAAACAAGGAGAAGAAAAAGGAAGCTCATAGAGCAACAGAACCCTTAGATGCTTAGCTCTCAACGCCTGCCATTACATCACCCACAACCTCCGCGGCTCCGCTCTGCCCATATAATGATCCTACCCCAATCACTAAAGAGTAACAAGTTGCCTAGTCAAACGTTCTATGAATATGCCTTCCTCTAGAATATCCTTTCATTATGCACGAGCCAAATACTCCAATACTCCAATACACTGCATGAGATGTGAAGATAATATCCTTTCATTATGCACGAGCCAAATACTCCAATACACTGCATGAGATGTGAAGATAAACAGCTTTGAGTTTTTCCTCCCTCCACCTTCCTCCTAGCTTTGAACCATCACTACACTACCAGTATATTTGATCTGCATTTGCTAATGACCAATGGAAATCAAGGATGTCCTTCACCCATTTGCAAGTTGTTTTTACTCAACTCGTATAGGAAAAAGGTGATCCATTGTGACCTCATGAACCTTGCAAAGGAGACAGACCACATCACCATTGCTTCCATTTGTTGCAATTTATTTTTAGTAAGAAAGCTTGCTGCTGAGAGAATCCACATAAAACCTTGCTTCTCTAAAGGCAACGTAGCATTCCGTGCTAATTCACATGTTGAGTGTTTTTTCTTTTTTCAAATTCCAAGTCATCATACCATCCCCCGCCTATCAAAATCTATCTCTGTATAAATAAATCATAGGCCTTGTCACTGATTTGGAAATTGGGAATAAATAAATAAGGACAAAAAATTGCAATATATTATAATTCAGGTGAATTTTTTTTTAATAAAAGTAGAAAATTAACTCTCACATATAAAATCTCAATAATTTAAATCAAATTCATGATTTTCCAATGATGTCATAATATTAAAATATTTAATAACTTGTATGTTCAAGTTAACATTTGAGTTAAAATCATTAATAGCCTATATTATAATGTGGTAGAGCATAATCTAGTCTAGAGTTTTTTTCTTTTTTGGTTCTAGTTATATTGCACATGTAAAATATTTATTATGTATATAATGTGTATTTAATTTGTTTAATACCCGAATTGAATAAGGGTGAAAGGATTTGGTAACCCACAACATGACCAAAAATTTGAAACAAGCAAATAAAACATGAATACTCGTCCTTTCAAACCCCACCCAAAATTGATAGGATGACATGTCTCCTTTTGATTGGTTTAAAATGTGTCGGGTTAAAATTGGTCAAATTGTGGTCAAAGGATCAAAACCCGTGAATAAGTCGTGTATTGTTTGATAAAATGTTGTTTAGAAGGAAATTGGTTTTCCAAAGAAAGTGTGTGTTTAATGTGTAAATTAATCCACATTTTAGAGCATTAGGTAACAGGAGCGGTAAGCTCCCACTGCCATCCCAAAAAGTCTCATCTTATCAAACCAGGCTAAAATACTGATATATCTATGTTAGGGCCAATGTTGCACAACTTCTACATGTATCACTAGTTTCTATTGCAAAGATCTGACATTCATGAAGCTGATTTGAGTCTGCATATCACTAGTTCATCTATTACTCCTTTAGTAGGGAGGTTTGGAAAAATGTTCTAAAAGCTTGGAATAGACCTATTCATGTTAAATTCTTTAATGGACATGCTATTGAGCTACCAAAACCAAAGAAATGGGTAGCGATAAAAAGAGTATTATCTCCACGATGCCCCACGCCATTTGTTCGGCTATATGTCTAAAGAATGAAATGTTAGAAAAGAGTATGTGGAGCACACTTGGGCACCTCCCATTTTGTTTATTGAAGCATTGGTGTACCTATATTCCGAAAGAGGATATCATTTCTATTCCTGACGAGGGGATTTTCATGGTTGAGTGAGTTTTTATTTTTTGGGTTGGGTTGGGGGGGGGGGGAGATAGGACATTCCTGGTGCCTGTTCACTTGGTGTTTTCCATTTTGTATCTCTCTGCGTCATGTACCATAAGTCGTTGTACCATTTTGTAATAAAATTGGTGACACAGCCTTTTATAATATCTTGGAATGATGTGGCGACTCTTTCATTGGAAAGGTAAATGGCTCCATGGTTCTTCTATAGTAGCTTTGTTCCCCAATCTTTATAGGATGGCGATAAACAAGGATGATCTTATATGTGATTCTTTCATCTGCAACAATGATCATATCATTGAGTGTATAATATTTTTCCAAATCAAGGAGGTGAGGAATTCACATCACTATTAGCATCTTGTGAAGATGTGCTCTTAGATTTGGAAGAGGACTGACCCTCACATGTGATCCATTCATCACGTCTCGATAGTCACATTTGGGGAGTCATCTCCGTATTTAAGATTAGATGTTTAATATAAAGTCTTACCAAAGTGAAGCTTTCGAAGTGGGCAAATGATGAAGACATGATCTCTAGATTGTGTGAAAGGAAGAATAATTTAAAGACCATTCATTTTATGGATATTCTCATAGCTCTCACGTGGGTGGCTCTAGTGTTGCACCATCGACAGTCTTGCATATATGTGGGAGTGGTTCACTGGTTCCATGAAAGAAAGAAAAAATGATACCGCATTAATGAGTCTAAATTTCAAGTACTTGTACTCCATGCGGTGTTTGGGTTTGGGGGGGGGGGGGGGGGAGGCGGGGGGAGACATTTTTCAAAGGAAATGAGCATGAGAGTGGAGGATTTAATCCTTATTGGGTTTTGATTTTGCTTTTACGTTTTCTTTATTTGTTCCCTTTTTGTATTAGGGGATCCCTTTTCCCCATTTTAATTCGGGGGGGTCATTTTTAATATAAATGCTTATAGAGAAAAGAAAGAATGGGTTAGCGGCATTTTTGTACTCTTCAATGTCATCTTTGTGACGGACAGTATATCTACATTGTCAAGATCTAAATATATCCTATATGTTGTGAGAGGTATAACGCCACTGTTTATTATCACTGATGGTGAGCTATAGGTTTGTTGTATAATGTTTAAGAAAGTGTTACAAATAGCATAGGCTGGGGCAGGAATGGCAGGTATGTGGCAACAATCAGATGTCTTCAGGCTTGGGGATGATCGAATTTTCTAATCTTTTTATTTTCTTCCTGTCTATCTTTGATTTCCCAAAAGGTGTGATTGAGGTTCTCACTCGATGTATTGAGGAGGTTCTTGTGGAGAGGGAACAAAGAGGGTAGGAGATGGGCTTATTTGGTTAATAGGCAGTTTGTTTGTAGATTAATATCCTAAACAAGGGGCATGTGGTCCTTAGCCAACACTGTCATTAAGTGGATGTGGAGTTTCATCAACGACCTTGGTTCTCTGTGGGGTGGGAATTCTGAAAGAGGGGTAATTATCATGGCAGTGGGAGGTTAGAAATAAAGTTTAACACACAATTCTTGTCGGGAATCTTGAAAGGCATTCTGAAGATGGCTGACCTGGTCTAGGGTAAGTTCTTTTTCAATGGCCTAAATGGTTTGGAATCAAATTCTGGGTTGACTGGTGGCTAAATGAAAATGTCCAGCTGGCGATTTTCTCGGTCTTTTGGGGTGGCTTTGAATAAAAGTAACTGTATATGTGATGCTGCATAGTGGGGGAGAGGAGACGGATGCCTGATGTCCTCTACCGAGAGGAAATTTGAGGGTTTTTTTTGGTGTGGGGTTTCACTTATTAGCAAGATTGCAAAATGTCCAGATTAGTTATAATGAGATATGGGTTCTATGGAGAGGCCTAGGAAGAGGATGTGCTTTTCAGTCAAATCCTACGTTAAACTGAGTGCAAAGTTGTCGCAGGACATCAGAATGGCTCATTTATGGATTCAGATTTGGGAGATCAAGGTCCCTTTGAAGGTGAGAGAATTCATGTGGCCGTTAGCCCTTTTAAAATCCTTGTAAAAGGACAATATTCAATGAGACCAAGACAATAACTTGTGAATTTTTGACGGAAAAGAGGGGTTGGACCAATTATTTTCAAGTGTTCATTCAAGAAGAAAATCTGGAAGAGGATGGTACTTGGTAGTGGCTTGGGGGAAGGTGACAAGGGTGGATCCCATCAAATTTGGGAATTGTTTAGAAATGTGAAAGAGGAGGATAGAAGCAAAGTGGCCAAATACCAAAACCGATCTGTTGCACAATGTTGTTACTTGTTAGATAGGAATGTCAAACTCTTCCCAAGGAAGACGGTGCGTGTGAGAAACACAAGGATGGAATCTCCCAACATTAAGCAGTGGAGTGAAACCAAATTGAGGTGGATGTCGTTCTCAGCCATGGAGACAGGGGTTTCATAATCTCATAAAAATCATTTTGGGTTGGTTTGAGTTGGCCTTTGGCGTGCCTGTTAGTGGTGGGCTGTAATGGTTAGAGCCTTAGAGGGTAGGAGATGCCTTATCTCCCCACCTCTATTTTGTTCTCTTGAGATTTTAGCTTGTATCCCCATCTTCTTTTCTTTGGGAGTTTTCTTGCAGTAATTAAATTATAGGTGGTGTTCATCCACTTTTCTTTTTTCTACTAAATTTTAAGGAGATATCTTCTTCTTCTTCTTTTTTTTAATAGAATAAAGGTAACAAAAGATGACCTAAGCTAAGTAGAACAAAGCTTTCTGGTCATTTGCTATTTAAAATTTATACTTTTCTCTTTCATTTACACCAATTAGTAATATTCTAATTATTTCCTATAAATATGATAAGCTGTGCACAATTCTTGCTATTAATGGGGCTTAGAGATTAAGAGATGTTTCAATGCATTTTTTTGCAAAGTGCTGACTATAAAATTTCTTCTTTTTTTATGAAATGATTGATGTTATGATTGAATGTGCATTTTCCATCATCAGATATTTCTTGTCTGTATAAACCATGATAAGACCGTTTCCATCTGGCCTTTTGCTTCTCTGATCTGTCAAAAAAATAATAATAACCAAGATGAGGATTGAGAAAATAATCTTTGAACTGGTTGTTTCATATATGTCATGACGAAGCTGCTGCTGTTGTTAGACCTCTAAAATTTATGGTATGATGGGTCTATGCATGGGTTCAGATGGGGGGATGAGCTTGAACATGGTCCCAACCAAGGCTTATGGATACTTCGTGTGTCTGGCAAGTAGCCCTTGCCCAGGATATTAATTATGATTATTTTCTTCCATATAGCAGCTTCTGTTGTGTTGTCATTGTTGCAATGAGAGCAACATGGCAAATGCAAATGTTTTTATGATTATTTTAGCCTTTAGAAATCATGAAGTGCATACACATTGGGATAGATGATATACATCCATTATTTTTTGGATAATTGCAATTTGTTGTGAATTTTCCAATGAATTACTCTCATCATGTATCTTTTTGTGTCTGAGTGTTTATTGAAGAAGTTGAGAGGGCTAAGTAGTGACTAGGCTGTTCGTGCTGTGCGGAGTACTTGCCTGGGGAATACCCTGTGACAGTTGTCATGTTAGTGCTGAAGAGATGATCATCTTGAAATATATTTACACTATGTTTTGCTGGGAACATCTAAGGTTGATTGTGGTATTTAGTTGTGCCTACCATTTTCTTGGAGTCTTGAAGTATTTTCTCCTGAGGAAATCCAAGTTAACGATGTTTGTTGAATGACTCAACTGTTTGTTATTGTAATCTTCCATATTGTTTCAACTTTTACCACACTACAGTATTTGCTTACAAAACATCATAATTTGATGAATATTGTCTTGGAGTTCCACTATACATTCTCTATATGGAAGTTACAAATGCAACTATCTTTGTTTAATTTTAGCCAATTACAAGAATTCTTTAATAGCTGCTGGATGTAATTGCTTTATTTGTCTCTCAGGTATGTGCCCTCCTTTATACCACCCCCTTTGGCAAGCAAAGGAAGAGAACCTGACAAAAAGGTTATTGCAAGCTGTGCCATTCTTTCGTCCCTTTAAATTTTTTCAACCGGTTAATTATATTAATACATTCATAAAATTAAGTACTGCTTCTGCGGTGTTGTTTGTAAATTCATAACTTTTGTTCCTTGTCAAAAGAAGCTTTCTTCTTTTAAAAGGATTTTTTTTTTGAGGTTGTATCAGCAATGAATCCAAGTATTTCTGTTGGACTTGGGACAGAGTGTATGGCACAACTTCTTTGGAAGGCTAAATATTAAAAAATACGAACATGAAGGGGCTGGTTTGGCAAGGGGATAGGTGATGGGATAAGAGTAATTGTGGGAATAAGTGGGGGGAGAGGACAACTTATCCCGTTTGGTATAAAAATAGTCGGGTTAAAGTGGGGACAATTGTCTTGATTTTGGAATGAAAATGGGATTTTTTGTTTCACCTAAAGGCTGGAATGGCATTTATCTCCACTTTTTGTCCAAATTTTAACCAATTTAAATAAGGACAAAATTGATAGACTTTTTCTCTCTTAAAATTAGGACAACTTATCCTCAAAAGTTTAACCCATTTGCCAAACCAGCCCGAAGTGTCTCACATCCCAAAACCCAGGCATGGAGTGTCCTTGTTATTTAAATGGGGTTATATTAGTGCATAATCTTGTAACCCTTTGCTAAACCAGCCCGAAGTGTCTCACATCCCAAAACCCAGGCATGGAGTGTCCTTGTTATTTAAATGGGGTTATATTAGTGCATAATCTTGTTTGACAAGGGTCTAAAAACATCAAAGCACTTCGGCCAAGAAGGTTCGCTGTTCATGATGATCTTTGTATCATAATTTGATTGTTTATTATTTTTCTGTAGTGGTTGTCATCATTGTATTTTTTTAGTCTGTTAAATTTTATTGAGATTATAGAAAGAAAGTGAATTAACCCTGGTACAGGTTGGAATTGGTTGATATCCATGTAAATCTATAGTAATATATTGGGGTATAGGCTTAGACAGGGATATGATGAGTCTAGAGTAGGTGTTGCATCCAAAGAACTATTTTGAGATTTGGCTTCATCTAAGTGTGTACAAATTCATTTTTTTGGTCATGTGCTCAGGTTTATCTTCACGAACTCCCATAAGTATAACTTATTAATAATGATAAATTTGCCTTACTGTCATTGTTGATGCTCTTATGAAGTTATGAGTTTCCATTCAGCTCATCCAAATTTTATTTAGATTATAGAAAGAAACTGAATTAACCTTGGTATAGGTTGGAATTGGTTGATACCCATGTAAATCTATAGTAGTACATTGGGGTATAGACTTAGACAGGGATATGATGAGTCTAGAGTAGGTGTTGCATCCAAAGAACTATTTTGAGATTTGGCTTCATCCAAGTGTGTACAAATTCATTTTTGTGGTCATGTGCTCAGGTTAATCTTCATGAACTGCCTTCAGTATAACTTATTAATAATGATAAATTTGCCTTACTGTCATCGTTGATGCTCCTATAAAGTTATGAGTTTCCATTCAGCTCATCCAAAATTCGTTACTTGGCTTTGCTGTCATCAAAATGCATTCAATCTTACAATCTATTATCTTTAAGGAGTTGTCTTACTGTTGTAACTTTTCATGTATGTTGCTTTTTTCCAAAAAATTGTTTAATGACCTGCAGAAGGAGGAGGAGAAACCAAGGGAGAAAGGAAAAGTAAGGAACATAGATAATTTTATGGAGGAGCTGAAGCTTGAACAAGAGCTCAGAGAGAAACGCAATCAAGAACGTGAACAATGGCGTGAGGGGCGAAATAACGATAATGCAGCTGTAAGTGTTTAATGAAACTGATTTGCATTTTCTGCACTGGGAAATGGAAATAGGATCTGACCATATTCAATCTGTTGCTCTGCTTGTTATCTAATTCATAGTGATCTTTTTGAGTCTCATATCCATAATTGATCATGTTTTTGGCATGATCAAAGGCCTTGGAATTTTCCCATTTGTCAGATCTACATTGCTGTAAAGTTTCCATTTCCCTTTATCAGTATGACTGATTTGCCATGCATGTTTATTTTCATTTTTCGTAATTCTGTTATGTTATGAATTCTTGGAAAGTGCCATAAGGTATTTCAGACCTTTTGTTTTCCTTGTATATGTATTTGAATGGCATCCCACTTTCCTAAAGCATGAAATTCTTTTTCCACAGCCACTTAGCCGCTTTGATGAGCTGCCTGATGATTTTGATCCTAGTGGAAAGATTCCGGGTTCATTTGATGATGGGGATCCACAAACAACAAATTTGTATGTCGGGAATCTCTCACCACAGGTGAGAGCATGACTTTTTTTTGGTAATTAAGAGAGTGATCTTAGTTCATGTTTTTTCACAAATGCTCTTCTTTATTTATATACCTGTATTTTGTAGTTGACACAGTAGTATAAGCTATAACTTATAACTTTATATATTAACAATCTTAGGTGGATGAGAATTTTCTATTGAGGACTTTTGGGAGGTTTGGACCTATTGCAAGTGTGAAGATCATGTGGCCTAGAACTGAAGAGGAGAGGAGGCGGCAAAGAAATTGTGGCTTTGTGGCATTCATGAATCGAGCAGATGGACAGGCTGCAAAGGATGAAATGCAAGGTCAGCCAATGGTTTAATGGATGATATAACCATCTAATGATGTTGGTAATTTTTATGTGTGATTTGCTCAGTAATTTGTCAGATGTGTATATATAAATATATTAAAGTTGATACTGAGCTTCCCTTTAAATTTACAAATGGAATCCACTATTGCTGATTTAAAACATATGCCTATAACCAGTTTCCATAGGGTCTTTTATCTGAAAAAAAATTGGGTGAAATGCATTCACCTTCCATTTAAAAAAAAGTTTGAGGCCCTGTTTCTATTTTTATTGTCTGTTTTGTTAAGATTTATATATGTATAAATATAAATAATATAAATGTATAAATATGCAATTTATTTTACTCTATCCTTATGTTTAGCTGGTCACCACCTTCAATTAATTCCAGTACTGCTGTGCGACCTACTGTATTTCACATTGGCTAACAAGAAATGATTACATGCACCCAAAAATGAGTTGCACTTCCCTGAAAGTTTTGGATATGTGATGTGCAGTCATACAAACTACGTCCCTCTATCTATATTCTTTGAACAGTTAAAATCTTTATTTTAGCTATAATGTGAGAGAATATTTAGGTTTTTCTCTGTGTTTTTCAGGTGTAATTGTCTATGAGTATGAATTAAAGATTGGATGGGGAAAGTCGGTTTCTCTTCCAGCACAGGCTCTACCAGCCCCCCCACCTGGACATATGGCTATTAGAAATAAGGAGGTTGGTGGATTCTTGAAAGTGCTATTGCTGATTTTCCAAATGGAATCCACTATGAAACTGGTTTAGTGCATATAAAATGTCTTACTTGGCAGGGCAACACAGTGATATTGTCTGGACCTGATGGCCCACCGGTTACGTCAGTGACAAGTCAGAACTCAGAGTTGGTAAGTCAAATACGTTTGATGAAATTTAGTGTCTGACAAATAGTTATTGTTGTTTATGTAAATTCATTGTAAGCAAATGCAAATTTCTTCCTGATTGATAGTTTAATATGGAATGGGTGACCTCAAATGTCCAAATTTAGTTGTTCTGTTGTTCTGGTTTAAATCTGAACTTTTGCATGTGATGTTTCCATCATCTATTCTTTAAAGACTGCATGTCATGAAGTTGAGCTCCTTGAAGTACGCTACTTGATATTAATGTCACTTGACTGTGACTGTTGAAACTTCATGGTTATAGTGTGGAGTATGCTTATGCCTATATTTACCTTGTTGATTTTGATTTGTGGATTTAATTCTAGACCTCTTTGTTGTCAAGCTCAACCTGCATTTTGGTATGATTCCATTTCAACAATGCCTTCTATCTAATCACTTTGTAATAACAAGCCTCCATTATAGTTCTGGGGTTCTCATTAAGTTCTACATGATTGTTACATATGCTAAGTTTTGCTGAGTTTTATATTTGAGTACATCTGATTACCTGTTTTGGTTGTATAGGTGCTTACGCCCAATATCCCTGATATATTGGTCATTCCACCTGGGGATGAACGCATCCGCCATGTAATTGATACCATGGCTCTGCACGTTCTTGATGGTGGATGTGCATTTGAACAAGCTGTAATGGAGAGAGGTCGTGGAAATCAACTTTTCAGCTTCTTGTTCGAGCTTGGATCAAAAGAGCATACTTACTATGTGTGGAGACTGTATTCCTTTGCTCAGGTACACACCACAACATAATTTCTTTGCCCTTGTTGCTATTTTGATTGTCTTTTCATTATCAGCAATCCAAATACACTGCTTTAAAGTTTGCTACTTTGATTGTCTACATTATCAGCGATCCAAATAAACTGCTCCTAAGGTTTGTCTGAAGAAGATGACATTTCTCATTGGAACAAAGTTGTTTCTCCTTTTTTGGTTCCTGGGGAGGGGATAATGCAAAAAAAAAAAAAAAAAAAAACTAGAAGGGCAACCTTTTACTGATGGAGAATACACAAATATGGCACATCAGTGGTGTTGTTTTTGGTGTAGGATATCTCGTGTCCTTTCCTAACTTGTTTTTTTATTATAACATTGTTTTGACCGGGTAATGAAATCGGTGAACTATCCTGTTGCAAATAAAAAAAGGCATATTGTGCGAGATATGGCACATCAGTGGTGTTGTTTTTGGTGTAGGATGTCCTGTCCTAACTTGCTTTTTATTATATCATTGTTTTGACCAGGTAATGAAATCGGTGAACTATCCTATTGCAAATAAAAAAGGCATATTGAGCAAGATATGCCTACAAGCATACTCACATTAACACCCACTCGTACATACACCACCATTTATTGAGAAATATACATTCTATTTAGGGTGTGTGTGAGCATGTAGGAAACTTCTGCAAAATGAAGGAAATGTAGTACTCTGTCTTTGACCACTCAAGGACCAGTGCTTGTACCAAACAAAGGGAGAACAATTTTCCCACATTTTCCTTGCCTCTTGTGTTTATTAGTAGAAGGGAAATTGTATTCCCTCCCCATAGGATTGAAAGTGGGGGAATGTTTTTATTTTCCGTCACTTTCCATCATAAGCACTAACTACAATTATTATTGTCATTTTTTATTACATGCAAAAACGACAAAATAATCTGGACAAAGGAAAAAAGATTTCCTTTCCATCAATTTCCCTTTGACCCATGTTCCTTAACTTTCCTTTTTTTTTCATTTAAGATTGTGCACAAACATACCCTTAAATAAATAAATAAAAGAATGTCACTGAGCTATTGCCCAACTGCTTGCTGGATCATTTGGAGAACTAGAATTGAGGTGATGTTTAAAAACATGCATCCTCACATTTAGAATATATGGCCGGAGTTCAAGTGTCTGATCAGAGGATGAGGCCTTCACTGCATGGGGTGAGGAGGGGTGCAGATTTGGGAGATTTTATGTGTAGATTGACACCTGAATTGGTCAGCAGAGGTCAGGATCTTTTAGTAGGTCACCTTTCATTGTTCCTCTGATGACCAGTACTTGGGTGTCTCCAATCTGATCATATTTTTGGCCTTTTCATGCTGCTTTTTCCTACTTCCTTTCATGGTATTTCTTTTAATGTATTTTTTTTCTTTTTGCCTCTACTCCGGAATGTACCCCAATTTTACCTAAATAAATTTGTGTGATAGTATTTTACCCTTGTTTTCCAAAAGATGAAAAAAATATAAAAAAAATCCACCCACACCCCCTTCTATGCACCTTGCACACTTACCCAGCAATTGATGCACCTTCCTGACAGTAGAGCTGGGGTTCATAGCCCAATTCACAAAGTTTCGAATGTTATGTTCCATCCAAACTGTGTCCACCTGCCCACTAGTAGTAGGATCTTCCACAACAATCTGTCATTAAGCTTCTCTTAGACAGATACTGCTTTGTTATTGATTAAAGAGATTGAAGAATTTTTGTTGATTTTTTCGTAAAGAAGTTTCTTTTGTTGTGAGATTGAAACATGACTGAATATGTGACTTGGGAACGTCCCTGTTGTATAGATATTTAAGTATTTGCCAGCTTGTTATAGAACTAGTGCCATGCATAATTCAACCATTGTTGGCATTTTTTTCTACTAAAATACTTGTGCAATGGAATGCAGGGAGATACACTTCAGAGGTGGAGAACAGAACCCTTCATTATGATTACTGGAAGTGGAAGGTGATGTGTATATGCAGTGGCATCTATATTGTCTAGGAAATAAATGCTTGTTGTCTCCTGCTGAAACCTCATTTGTGTTTGAAAGTGACCTCACACAAATTCATACTTTAAGACAGCCACAAGAGACTTATGACCCATGTAATAAATTTTGTTTCATTTTATCCAGATGGATACCTCCTTCTCTGCCTTCTAGCAGGAGCCCAGAGCACGAGAAAGATTCTAGTACCACATTTGCAGCAGGAAGAAGCAGGGTAAGCTCTTATTATCTGTAGGATGCACTACTTGGGAGCTTTTGTTAACCCAGTCTTGTTTGATAGTGAAATTTTAATTTTTTTTTAAAGGATAATTTTATTATTTTATTGCTATTTTGGAATTATTTGTGCTTAATGCTTACATAGTGAAGTGAATATTTGTGACATGTGGCTTCTACAACAGCGTGTGGAATTGGAGCGCACTCTTACGGACCCACAACGAGATGAATTTGAGGATATGCTGCGAGCTTTGACTTTGGAGAGGAGCCAGATAAAAGAAGCAATGGGGTTTGCGTTGGATAATGCTGATGCAGCTGGAGAGGTAATTGCCAACGTCATAGTACTAGATCAGTTTTCTGGAGGATGTTGAGTTCTCGGATTTGATTCTTTGATGATTTAGTGGCTGGTTGTTGCTGTTTCTCTTTGATGAAATGTATGACACTGAGTTTCTCGATTTTCCATAAGTTCATCTGTTCATTTTGCGACTCTTCTATGGTATTTCTGCCAATCTACTCTTCTTTTATGATTTCAAAGAAGGAAAACTGAAAAAATCCTAATGACATCACAAACAAACCCCTCAAGTGTCCTGATATAAAACTTGCCAGTAAGATTTGATTGTAATTGCTGTTTTTTCAGCACTCTTTATTTCAGTTCAGCTTCCATTTGCTTCTATCTTACTTTTTAGGGTTCTATTTGTTAACACATAAAACTCCCATTTTTTTCTTCTTCTTCTTCAGATTTGTGGTATTATTATCATTTTTCTCTTATTCCTGTGCAATTAAAATTTTTCCCCTGATCGTGTGTGAATTGTACATGCTTGCAGGTAGTCGAGGTTCTTACTGAATCCTTAACCCTCAAAGAGACACCTATACCAACTAAAGTTGCAAGACTTATGCTCGTCTCCGACATCCTACACAACAGTAGCGCTCCTGTGAAGAACGCATCAGCGTATCGTACGAAATTTGAAGCAACCCTACCTGACATGATGGAGAGCTTTAATGACTTGTATCGCAGCATCACTGGAAGGATAACTGCGGAGGCCCTCAAGGTAATCTTGACTAAGTAACTTTCTGGTAGGAATTTTCTTTTTAGATTAAGTGACTTTTGAATTCTTTGAATGTGATGCATTTTTTTAAAATTGCTTCAGGAACGAGTTTTAAAGGTTCTACAAGTATGGTCGGACTGGTTTCTGTTTTCGGATGCATATATCAATGGACTTAAGTCTACTTTTCTTCGCTTGGGAAATTCAGGTGTGACCCCTTTTCATTCTATTTGTGGGGATGCACCTGAAGTTGAGAACAAAACCAGCTCTGATGACATGGGCGAGGGGAGTAAATTTAACCAAGATGCTGCGTTGGCAATGGGGAAGGGAGCAGCTATGCAGGAGTTGCTGAATCTTCCTCTGTCAGAGTTGGAGAGACGCTGCAGACACAATGGGCTATCACTCTGTGGTGGAAGAGAGACGATGGTAGCAAGGTTGCTTTATCTGGAGGAGGCTGAAAAACAAAGGGTCTTTGATCGAGACGAAGATAGAGTATGGACAGAGCCAGTCAAATGTGGGGAAACATCCAAGGGATGATAGCAGCTGGAATTCTAGTGATTCTGCTCGTAGAGAGCCACATCCAGGCACAGAATCGTTTGCTGCATCAGGTTGGAATCGGCCAGTTGATGAAACAGCACATCGTGGTCCTTCCGTGCCTTTGAAATCAACTCTTGCAACCCCTTTGTCTGAACCAAGAGACTTTGCAAACAAGAAAGAAAAATCCGAACCAATTTTGTTGATTTCAAAGTGGGCACGGGAGGATGATGCTAGCGATGATGAGAGTAGGGGTGATGGCAAGGGTCTGGGCTTAGGTTATTCTTCTTCTGGAAGCGAACGTGCTGGTGATGGTCCTGGTAAGGCAGATGAGCAGGAAGTTGCAACTGATGCCAGCATGCCTTCCCACTTGGACAGCAGCATGAATGAAGAACATAGGTCATAACTTCTTTATGTGGATATGTGTTAATGATATAGTAAAAACAGATACATGAGTTGTACTGAAACTGTAATTGGCTGTGTGGATGTTATACAGACAAAAACTAAGACGTTTGGAGGTCGCTGTGATGGAGTATCGTGAGTCCCTTGAAGAACGAGGCATCAGAAACTCGGAGGAAATTGAGAGAAAAGTGGCTGTTCACCGGAGAAGACTACAATCTGAATTTGGTTTATCAGATTCTACCGAAGATGTTTGGGCCATTAAGCATTCATCTCGTAAGTGAGAAAAAGTGAAATTCTTATTAAAAAATCTCTTAATTAATAATACGATTTATATACCTTTTTGGAATGCATATTATTATGTAGTTTTTTTATTCTCCACTGTTATCTATATATATCTATATGCATGATTTTGGGGGGAAAAGAGGTTTAGGGAAATTCCTACACTCATGAAAAGCCCTCCAACTCTCATCTCCTCTTATTCGTGGGGCAACATCTCATGATATGATTGCTCCTGTCCTTTTCTTCAAAATGAAAAGCCCTCAAAAAGTTGAAGAACAACTTGACCATGCTTGTAGGCGAATGTAAGAAAAACAAGTTGCCTAATGTCTGTAATCATCCCTTGACAGCTCAATTTGTGCATGACCAAATTAACGTGTAAAATGTGTTTCCTTTTTCAACACGGATGTGTTATTAACTTCACATGTATAGAAACTTGATGATCTGCCTGCCATTCCACTGACAATGCATGATCTTATGTGGGTATGGTGGAAGTGGCTTCAGGACAAACTGAAATAGCATGGTCAAGTTGATAAAATTTGAAGTTCCAGAAATATATGAAACACACTGAAATTTTAAGGGCTACATGTCTGTTTCAGTTTTCCTTGGGCAGAGCTTGAGGGCTCTTGTTATGATGTGGTCTTTTATCATGAAGAACCCTGGTGGAATTTTGTTCATGAACTAACCATCCCTTTTTTGAAGAATTCTTGAAGTTATTGTGAAGAATCATATCCATCTCATTGAAAATGATTATTTCAGTCTCAACCATGCCAACCCTCATTCATTTATGGATGATTTATGAACAATCGCTATGTTTTCCTCCTGGAAGCTGGTCATCAAATTAAGTTATTCTCAGCTTCTCTCGGTTGCTATGACCAGTGCATGCTATTCCATTTTATTTGTGTTGTGGGCCATTATCCATTTTGCTGCTGCATTTTGTTTGTGGTCTTTGGTTTTTGCATTCTGGTTAGTAATGCCTTTCCCGTTAAATATTCATTGATGAAATCATTGGTGATAGAAATTCTTGTGGGTGCTATGTTACATGTAGAACCCATGAGTTGGTTCTGAAATCCTATCCACCATGTCGATGTCTGAATTGGAGACGCATTTATACATGTTATATCACTGTATTAACCTTAGATGTCATTTTTGTTAGATAGCCTGCGGAACATAGTCACAAGTTGATACTGAATGTGATACATTTATCTTGGTTGAATTTTGTAATGGCTTATTATATACTCTTTTATCGGTAGGATCGACAGTTTTCACTGATACATCTGTGATCCCTTTGTTTATCATTAGAAATGAAGCTCAAACTTCTGAGTTATTTTTGCCATGCACTGTGCCAAATATCATGTGACTTTTTCTGTAGCATGTCTTTGATTTCTTCTCATCTTTGTGCCTCATTACGTTTCATTTAACATCTTTGAGGTTTAATGTCATCCTGCCTGAATTTTGCATGCGTAATTGCACCCATTGCCTTTAAGTTGGACCAATGAGTGTAGGTTGACAACGGTTTTAAATTTTATAATTATGCCCTAATTGTAACAAGGCACATGATGATGCTTTTAAATAAAATATAACCATTTTCTTTTCATTTTATTTATTTGGGTCTCCTTGGGCATCATTTTGGTCAAATTAATCAGACTATCGTTTCAGTGATTCACCTGTGCTTAATAACCGCAGAGAGAACTTCTATGGAAAGGAAGGAGCGGCGTGATGATGGCCGTGAATCTTCAAGGAAACGCCACCGCAGCCAGAGTGGAAGTCGTAGCCCACCAAGGAAGTCATCCGCTAGAGGGGAAAGGGAAAACACTGCCCTCAAGGATCCAGACAGGAGCTATGATCGGAACAGAAAACACGAGGCAGAGAGTGGAAGGGGCAGGGAACGGGAGAAGAGCGGGAGCAGGGAGAGGGATGGTCATGACAAGGAGAGGCCCAAAGATAGGGACAGGGATCAGCGGAGAAGAGGCAGATAAGAAAAGTGAGAGATTTGTGGTTGAATATGCTTCATGGAGGTTTTGTGGGATCCATGAAAGTTCTCTTCCAATCCAAAGCTTTGCCACAGGAAGAGTGGCGCGTGCTTGATTAGAAGTACTATTTGGTTGAGCTTCGAATGTTTATGGCTACGTAGATATGAAGCAAAGCAGCGTATCGTGAAATCTTGTACTTCAATATTGTTAGTAAGGTGGAACCTGTGTTAATGTAAATCACAGTGAGTGATTATTGGACTTTCTACTCACATTTTTGTTGTCTCTCCTGTGAGGTCATCTGTTTCAAATGTACTCTATGAATTGGTATATTTACCAAACATGTTTGCTTATCATTATTTTTCGTATTCACTTTCTTGTTTATTGTAGATTCTGTCAACTTTTGAAATTCAAGTTTGCCCTTGTTGTGTGGTACTTTCTTGTTCAAAATAGGTTCTGTTTGTTAAGCAAGAGTATATTGGGGAAAGGAGAAAAGGTTCTACTGATTTTGATTGTAGGATCATATTTCCACTAGGCAAACTATTTTCCGGAGTAGTGGAAGATATTTTTCACTCAACAGGTGTTATATTATCAGACCACTCGCCCCTCCTGTCTCGCAGAGCCAGGCGTGGCACCCCAAACATTTCAAGTTCGAAGCCTGGTGGACGGCTTGCCCGGACTTAGAGGAAGTGGTGAGGGCCTTGTGGACAGAGGGTGCCAGGACACTTCAAGGGACCGCTAAGGTTGCTTGACGAAGAAATGATTAAAACGGTGGGGGAGAGAAGCCAGGAGACCAGGAGGGTGGACAAAACAGAATGCACCTCTGGATGCGGAGGAGGAAGTTAGCAGCCTCACGGACTTGCAAAGACAAGAGCGACAGATAGCAAAGGAGGGGCTAGCGGCTATCTACCGACTGGAGGAGATGGAAGGGAGACAACGTTCCAAGGAACTGTGGCTACAACTAGGAGACAACTACTCCACATATTTTCACGAAGCTGTCGCTATCAGGAGGAGACACAATTGCATACATGCACTGGACTTTGAAGGGGAACGGGTGGTGGACACAAATGAGCTGACCGGAAGGATTGTTTCCTACTTCAAAACAGCATTCGGCCGGCGCAGGAAGTGGTCACCCAAGTGGGTGGACTCCTTGCTTCCCCAACTTACCCCGGAATTGCGGACGGACCTAGAGGGCCCTATTACGGAAGAAGAGATCCTGCGGGTGGTCCGAGGCACTGACGGCGATAAGGCACCCAGATCGGATGGGTTCGGCATGCGATTCTACCAATCATTTTGGTCTATAGTACACACTGATATTATTGACATGGTGAATGATGTCTTCTTGAACAGGGGAAAATTGGTTGCATAAACTCATCCACGTTCGTCCTCATCCCGAAGAAGGTAGGCGCTAATTCCATTGGGGACTATAGACCGATCTGCCTCGTCAATTCAAGTTATATGATCATCTCGAAGCTCTTGGCCAACAGGGTGCAGAACGTAAGCGATGCGCTCTTCGAGGCGGAGCAGGCTGCGTTCATCCCCAGACGTGCACTCCAAGACAGTTTCATGGTGACCCAGGAGCTGGTGGCAGCTTTACACAAGGACAAAAGGACCGGTGTAACACTAAAATTGGATTTCGCCAAGGCCTATGATAGCGTTGATTGGTCATTCTTACTTCATGTCTGGGGTTACATGGGTTCAATAGTTCTTGGATACATATGATTCGGCAGTGTATCTCAACGGCCCACGCCTCAGTCATAATCAACGGCAGCCTCCACGGATACTTTCCCATCAATCGCGGGTTAAGACAGGGAGATCCCCTCTCCCCGTTCTTGTTCCTCGTCGTAGCAAATGTCTTATGCCGGATGTGCCACACCGCTGCAAGGGAAGGGTGGATAAAAGGAGTGGCGGGAACGAGAGGGGGGACACAATATACCATCCTCCAGTATGCAGATGATACCATCCTCTTCGGGGAAGCAGAGGAAGAAACACTTCGGGGATTTCGGTTCATCCTCAAGTGCTTCGAAAGGCTCTCAGGGCTTCATATAAACCTCAACAAGAGTGTCTTATTACCGATTAACGTGGGGGATCATCGGGTGCACGGTTGGTGGGTTCCCCTATAAACACTTAGGTCTCCCTTTAGTTAAGAAGCGAGAGGAAACCGGATTGGTTGTGCCTTGTGGAATGCTTGGGCAAACGCTTATCGGGATGGAAGCGGAAGCATTTGAGCTATGGGGGCCGAGTTACACTTTTCCAGGCGGTTTTGACAAGCTTACCACTGTTCTTCCTCTCGATCTTCAAATTTCCAAAAGGTGTGGCACACATGATCGATGTTATACGGAGGAGGTTCTTGTGGAATGGCACCAATACTCAGATACAACGGCCCTATCTAGTCAACTGGGAAGCGGTTTGTCAGAGAAAACGCCACGGGGGACTGGGCATACTGGACTTAGCAACTCTGAACAAAGCCCTACTATCTAATGGCTATGGAATTGGGACGAGCACACTGGTGTTGCATGGAGGCACCTCCTCTTTGAACGATACGAACATCTCATCCGAGGGCGTGCACGTCTACCGCACACATCGGCACGTATGACTCATATCGCAAAGGGGGTGTTCGGGCTAGTCCCTGAGTTCGCAGAGACAGTTGCATGGCGAGTGGGGGACATGTCACATGTACGCTTCTGGGAGGATGCATGGTGTGGTACCTTCACACTCCATGAAAGCTTCCCCCTAGCATTCCAAGCAGCCGCATGCAAGGTGAGATCTGTGCAGAACTTCCGGATCACATCGACGGGACAGTGGAACGTGACTAGCGAGGAGGGCGCAGATCTGAAAGCACTTGCACAATTCCAATCCTTACATTCCAGGATTCATTCAGTTCCTATACAGGAGGGGGCCAGGGGACTGTCGGGTGTGGACGCCAGATCAGGACAGAGGCTTCTCGGTGCGGCAAGCGTACGATTGGTGGTCCAGAGATTTCCCATTAGTACCAACCGTGCAAGGGAAGGCAAAAGTGCTATGGAAGTTAAAGATCCCCCACAAGGTCAAAGTGTTTATGTGGATTGCCCTCCAGGAACGTTTACTCACCAAAGCGCGACGGGCACAATGGCGTCCAGATGAGCCGAACATTTGTGTATTATGCAATGAGGAACGTGAAACAACAGTCCACCTCCTCTGCACCTGCAGGTTCTCTCGGAGCCTATGGGAGCGCCACATGCGTGAGGTGGGGTTGAACTCCTCGTTCACTACGATGGAGGGCATGTGGGACGCAGGGCAACGGCTGAGTAACACAGCTAGGGGAGGGCCGAATCATTCGGTGGCGGGGACAGTTATCCCGGCGACGTCTTGGGTTGTTTGGCGAACTCGCAACGGAGTGATCTTCCAGGGACAGAAAGCGTACATGGAAAACGCTTGGGCGGAGATCGATGGCCTACTCCGCGATTGGAGCCGAAGCCATGCAGGTGCGGGTGGGGCCGTAGGGGGCCAAACACGCTTGGGGACTTAGGACCTAAGGTGTCTCCCCCGCTTCCCCTTCCCTCCTCCTAGGATGGGCGGCCAACTCTACTGCCTTTCCGTTCTTCTCCCCACCCCCACCCCCTACTCTCTGTTGCTCATTTTTTGTATTTCCTTTTGTACTTCATTTTAATCTTTGCATCGGACTTGTACTGCGACACATAAATGAATGAAACCGCGGTAGAACGTCTACCTTTCTCCAAAAAACAAAAAACAGGTGTTATATTATCAAGATCATTAGTCTGAAAGGAATACATGCTAGCATTTCCTGAATACATGTGCAGTAGAATCTACTACACGGTCTATTTTGTAGTCTCATTTGAATGCTCCTATCGTAGTGTATATTATACTATCGCAGTCTCGCAGATTCAGTGTATGAAAATTATTTTTTAAAAAGAAAAAATACACTTGTTTATCTCAATGAATACTTTATTTTCTTTATTATAGTATATATTTCAATGGATGAGTGTATATATTGTTCTTCATAATAGAAAACTGGTGAAAACATTTTCAAAAGGAAAAAAATTCAAATAACCCCTTGTAAATTGTCTGAAATCCATGACCCCATGACTTTTTGTGAAATGCATATAACCCTTGAAAACACTTATGTAAATCCAAATAGCCCTCGAGTAAAACTTTGGTATGCCAAAAACATCTTATGCATGGGTAAAATCATCATTTATAGAAGTTTTTTCGCGTTTTTAACACATTTTAAGAAATTTTTGGTATACCATGTTTTGAGTTAGGTTTAACTAAACAAAATAGTAACATAATATTCCTCATTTGTTATCAGAAGTTTAATTCATGCAGCTATTTGAATTTACATAAAAGTTTTTTCAAGGGTTTATGTGAGTTTATATGGACTTAGGTCAGGGGGTTATATATGGATGGGTTATATGGATTTCAGGCAGCTTATAGAGGGATATGGATTTTTCCCTTTCCCAAAATCATATTCAAAGCAAACCATGCAACATGCAAAAATTTTCCACTTCAACATCGTCGAAAACATCCATGAAACCACCACAGAAAGGTGGGGAAAAATCTTATTTTACAAGTTATTCTTAAAGTCTCAACTTAAAAGCTTTTATTTGATTGTTTAATCATGTAAGAACAATAGTATTCTTGTCTAGATTACATGCCAATCCTTTCGGAGACGTCGGCATTCCATGAGATGACTGGAAAATTATCGACCTCCGATAAAGTTGGCATCGGTTTGCCTTTCAAGAATGATTTGAAAAGAATGCGAGCCAATCTGGGTTGATGTAGAGGCACTTCATGGCCAGCTCCCCTGACAGAAACAAAAGTGAGTCCCTTGTACACTTGAGTCCATCCACCAACCTGTTTTGTCCAAGCATTAAAAGCAGGTCAGTTTCTGGATTCAATAATGATCATGCAGTAATAAAGATATGCTTTCCTTGCAAGAGACATCAGAATTACAATGCAACAAATGCGACAGCACTTCGTGATGTTGAACAATGTACAAAAGAACACTATAATCCCTGCCATTACATAAGAAATCTTTCTAAAAAAACCAAATATAGAAATTTACTTTGGGATAACCAATAATATGATTATATGAAATATTGAAATATTGGAACTGCTATTTTAGAAATGATTTGCAGAAATATAGCATGTTTACAGTGAAACATAGTCAATGAGAGCTGGAGAAGAAACACATACCTGCCCCTTGTCATACCAAGCATGCCAAGGAGTCACAGTTTGGAGTCCAAGAGCATTTATATTGTGCCGAGTGCTTGTAACCGGAATAACCGCATCCGTATCACCACTAAACACATTACAATGAACAGAGTAAATCAGTGAGAATTGAATATGTATGGTCTAAGATCTGTTCAAGATTCATAGAACCTGTTTTACAACATTGCACAGATGGACTTATGTATTTCAGACAGCCAGGCAACAAAAACAGATGGACACCATATCTGATTTGTTTTTAATTCCATATGTATTATCACGCATGACTGATTTGATTTTAATTCCAATTACTGAGATTGATTCTATCCTAGAACATTACAGGGAAACTTGTGCGTCAAAGTCCTTTACATATATTCAAATTTTGGTAGTTTACGTGATTTATGAGATTGTCAGTATATCCAAGTCACTCCACATAAACAGAATCTCAAAAAGACCTACCACACTTTTCTACTCGCATAAAATGCCTAGAGACGGACGCAAAATAAAACATAATGTTATTGTAGGATCATCTACAAAAATTTAAGAACTGAAGATTTGAGTCACCTGAACATCCAAATCCGAAGCCCAGCTTGTATGAGTTCACGGTATATAGGTAGAACAGATCTAGAGGAGTCTTTCCAGTGTTCATTCACCGTATCACTGCAAAAACAGGAATGCGAATGGCACAAGGTCACAGAGCTTTATCAAAGCACTTGTACATTAATAAACTAGGTGAGATGGACAGAAATGCATGGCTCCCAATAAATTTCTAGAAATATGATTAACCATGTATGTAATCCTAATATTGTTTTTTCTTAACAAACTGATGAACATATCCAATCAAAACCTCATCAGTGAGACCAGACAACACATTGAAAATCATGCACCAGTGGTGAACACATTCCAAGGACATGTGGAATTCAACATGCATGGTATAATCATAGTAACAATGGCAGTTTCATCTTAGCGATTTACAATCAGATACTTTGGAGCTGCACTTACACACTGCATTGTTAACAAATTAGAATGCATAAAATGAAAACTAGAGTTGCTTGGTGTGACACATATGGAAAGAGTAAACTGAATCAAAGTGCAGCAGTCAAGCACATCATCAATCGGGAAGTAGCCAAATGATGGTATTGCTTCATATCTGTAGCTAAATGGACCATTTCCCAATCACTGTTACCAGGTTGATTTTCATCACGAAAACTCACTACATTGGATAGAGTCCAATCTATGTTAATGAATTTCCTTCAAAAAACAAAAAAATCATTATAATACCTGCAAGTCTCCCATTTAGATGGTGCAATTGAAGGGTCCACATGAAGTGCTTTTTGGACCTCAGGTAAGTTAAAGTAAACGGTCGAGTGCTTCTCAGTACATGGGTCATACTTTTCACCAATCCGTCCTGCTGACTGCCCAGAATGACCACAATGCATCAATATCCTCAAACATGTTTTCAAGTTAGACCCAGCGCAAAAACCACTGCCTCGGAGAGAAGAATTATTGTGAAGAGTAATAACATTTACTCACATGCAGTCTTTTCAGAAGCTTGTTCCTCATCAGAGTTCCATTGCCAGTGCAGGAAGGAGTGAAGATGCTATATGGGTCGATGTTTCCAAGTTCGTTGCTGGCTATGTCAAGCATCTTTTCACATTTATCTGAGGTGTGCACAAATGACTGGAAGTCACAGTATACATTGAGAAGCTTATATGTCTGATCAGATATGAGCCCTGAAGACCACATAAACTGGAAAACGCCATAGTGATCGTGGAAGTCATCGGTCAGTGCATTTCCCACCTGAATTTATTTATTTTTTTCAGTTAGCTTCCACTTTCTAATAGTTCACATATAGAAGTAACCTTTTGATATCAGAACTATAAGAAAATATTGACAACTAGATATCATACCATGTATCCCTTAAGATTGATTGAGTTTGAGCCTGTCAATGTCTTGGACGTCATAATAGCCCAGGCTAACTGAGGAGCATAGTGTCCTGAACCCAAAAAGAATTCTTAAGATCCGTATTTGATTTTTAACTAACAAATCCTTTCAGGATAATCAGAAGAAAAAAGCATTGGCACCGGAACAAGAAGAGAACAAACATAAACAAATATTCCAAACCTGCATAACTTTCTCCTACTATGTAAAATTCTCTTCCTTTGTACTGAGGAAATCGCTCGAACCAGTTCCTTAAGAATTCCAGAGAATCGGTAGCTGGAGGAAGGATATATTTAAAATGACTGAACAATGTCAATGAATTTTCCACAGAGAGGGAAATGGAAAATTTAAGCCAAACCCATACCAGTTTTTGCATCTCCATTGTTCAACACGTCGTTGGAGTTGTTTGAGTATGAATAGCCAACACCAGCCGGGGAGTCGAGGAAAAGTATATTTGCCACTGCACATAGGTAGAAGCAATCATGCATAAGTAGATAACAACTATTGGCGCCTCAAAAACACAAAATGGATAAGCTTGTCTTTTATGCAGTGTTTTCAGATCCTTGACAAAAAAAATAAATTAATTAGACTTTCTGTACTTCAGGACCATATTGATGGAATAATTGTTTTTTTTTAATTTAAATAAATCTTTTTATTCTTTCCATTTTGGATAGTTGCGGACCAAATAGACCTTTTGTTTCTTGAAGATGACAGGCTTTCATCTATATAGGAAAAGATAGGAAAACAGATTGCACTATGTGCTAAGTTTAACAGTTGCTTGTACATATAATTACCAGAGGACAAATTTAGTTGGTGAGGTATCAACACAATTGAATTGGCACATATTAGTTTAGTTTAAAGAGAAGTGCATAAGCACTTTTGAACAAACTAGAGTTACATTGCAATGTGTATGTCAAATGAAATGCACCAAAATTATCATAATTCGAAGGTGAATGGTTAAACGGAAATTACAGGTTCTAGGTTTCTAGCAAGGAACCAATCACGGACGATAAATTTCAACCACAGGTAAGTAAACTTTCTAACTTACATTTATTCCAAGAGTATTTATTCAAGTACAGGGACTTTCCATCTGGATTGACATGAAATGGGCCCACTTCCTCAGCCACTCCATAGGCAATAGAAGAACACCCAGGTCCTGCAAGAGCATATCAAATGAGAAACACGAACTAAACAGAAGATAATCAAAATAAAATATCGCCAAATAACAGAATCTAGCAATTGAATTGACAGGAACACCAAAAAAACCTTGTACAAGTACATGTAAAAGAATCCTAGGGAGCATATCTGACTGAAAGGTTCCTCAGTTGAATGTGAAAGAAAAAACATCAAATAGGAATCCAACCCCTTAAAAAGCCATTACATAACTTGAAACAGCCACAGGATGGATATATGTATTCGGGAAAAAAATAAACTTGGGTCTTATGAACAGTTTTTTAATTGTGTGATGAAATTAATGAAATCAGAAACTCAAGAACACCCACATACCAAAGAATATTTTTTTCTTAATGAACATGCCTGCACTTTTCAAATAAAAATCCCAACTAGTACCAAGAAATGTCAAGTTAAACCAAGTAACAGGCTACCTTTTGACAACTTTCACCCACATACAACAAAGAAAACATCAAGTTAAGCAGATGAAAGTATGAAACAAACATCGACTAAGAAACATTTCAACTAAGCTAGCATTTGAAAACATGTTTTGCAACAATCAACTTAATTCAAACGTGTTTCCAAATGCCCCAAATGGTGCCATGTAAAAAAAAAGAGAGTAAAAACAACTTTTGAGTTATAAAGAGTGAAAAAGGTAGCTTTTCAGGAATCTAAGAAATGTATGCTTCCTGTGAATTTAATTTAAAAGTAGCTTTTAAATGAAAAATTGATTTCTTAAAGGGTTTCCAAATGCTACCTAAAAGCTAGCAGCCTTGGAAACCCAACGATGGCCAAACAAAATTCCAAAAGAGCAACAGGCAGTAAATGACAGTATGACATATCTTCCCACCACAATTCTTTTCCAATAAACTCAGTCATAGTCTCAAACAGTTACAGCAGTTTGCCATAAAGAAATGCAAACTCATCTGTGAAGAATCACACAACAAAATTTAATTAATTTTACAAGTTATGACTGTGGATAAGTTAACGTCACACTCTAATGAAAATCAACTTCTTCAAGAACAACAAACAATCTCGTATTTTTAAAGAAAAAGCAACAGATTCATCCCCATGAGACCTGGAAACAGAGAAATAGTTCCCAAATCCATGCATCACCAACCAATAAAATCAAAATCTAGAGACCACCCACTTCAAAAAATCTGAAAAAAAATCTGATCGACTCACAATAGAAAAAAAAAACACATTTCAGCCGATGCACCCAGCAATATATTCATCTCCATGAAACCTGGAAACAGTGAAACAGTTTCCAAAAAAAATGCATCACCAACCAATAAAATCAAAATCTAACAACCACCCACTTCAAAAAAATCAGGTTTTGCACCCAAACCACCGATCCCCATAACTACGATCGACCCACAAAAAACACACACACACACACATTTCAGCCGATACACCCAACTCGTCATCCACAAAGAATCCAAACAATCTCATAAAAGAAAAGGCAACAGATTCATCTCCATGAAACCTGGAAACACATAAACAGTTTCCAAAAACTATGCATCAACCAAGCAAAAAAAAAAAAACTATGCATCACCAACAAATAAAATCGAAATCTAAAGACAACCCACTTCAAAAAAAATCAAAATTTGCCCCCCCAAAACCAATCAGACTCCCACCAAACACCACAAATACGATCGACCCAGATACACCCAACTCGTCATCAACAAAGAAACCCAAGCTGAGAAGCTGACCTCCATTGAGCCAGAGAACGAGAGGCTTCGAGGCCGGGTCATTCTCGGCTTCGAAGAACCAGTAAAACAGAGCCCTCCCGGCGACCTCGTCGACGGTGACGAAGCCCGCGTAGGATGCGAAGTTGACGTTGAAGTCCTGCCCGGGGAGCTGGGAGACCCTGTCCATCTCCTGCTGGGACGACCCATCGTCACAGCTGCCATGGCCGGAGAGGAGGCACAGAGCGAGTGTGGCGAGTAGTAGCGGAGCACCACATCGCATCATCTTCCGTGATGGGAGGGCCGTTGCAGAGACAAACTCACAAACCAGCCAATGATGCGGAGTTTTAGATTCTCGTCAACGTGTAATGTTAATAGTTCCGCTTCACGGATCCGAGGTGATAACCCGACCCGACTAGGACCAGACTGATTTATAAGGGTGGGGCTATTTGCAACCCATTTTTCCCATACACACCAACATAATAGATATGTTGTGTGTGTTGGGTGTGCATAGGTAGGGAGAGAGAGGAGTGCTAGGTGGGTAGAGCCGCAAAGGGTGGGGCTGGGGTGGAGTCTGGAGAGGGCAGGGTGGGGCGGAGGCAGTGGTGAGGAGGAGGAGGTGGCGGCGAAGGGGGTGGGATCAGTGGTGGAGGTAGAGTTTGCGGTAAGGGTGATGGAGGAGGTGGGTCGGTGGACTTCGCGGGGATTGATTCTCCGCCGTCATTGCTGGTATGGTTTTCATCGGTGGAGGACAGCTTCTTGTTGGATTTTTGTGTGTGTATGAATATTTTTTGTGTTTAGTATGTATTTTATGTCTTATATATTCATAGACACTGAAACTGTCGACAAGGTCCCACAAACAAAGTCAAGTGGTTTCTGGACCCAGAGACATTGGAACTGTCGACAGAGTCCGATTTTATAGACACTAGATATGTCGATGAAGTTTCATAAACAAAATCAACTAGTTTCTGGACTTTGTAAATACTAGAACTGTCGACAAAGTTAGTTTTCGTAGACACTAGATCTATCGACGAAGTCTTAGAAACAATGCCAAGTGATTTTTGGAGGGGACATGAGCTATTACCATAAAGGGAGGTGAGGGAGACAACTAATTTTTATATTTTTGTGAATATTTGGAGGGACAAATGAAATGTTAAGAATTTTTTTCTGAAAGGATCGACACATGAGGTGTCTACGAAATGTGAAACCGTCGACATTGATAGTGTCTATGCATGCAGAAGAATGATTCACATATTCAATTTTAACCCCCCCCCCCCCCAACCTCGTCTCTTGGTATGCCTCATCTCTGCCTACGCCCACCACTCCCTCGACGACCACTGCTTCCACGCACTCGCCTCGAAAACTGCACATCGGCCCGATGTTGATTTTGATCGGGCGACTCTCCTCACTGCCTCTCCGCCTTCTCAGATCTCCACTGATGTCGATTGCTACCAACATATATTCTCGGAGGCGCTCTTCCCCACCCGGCCTAGCCCCGCCCTCTGCTCCAGCCCTCCTCCTCCTCCTCCTCCTCCTCCTCCTTCCTCTTGCATAAATGGATCTTTTATAAGATCCATTTACTTGGGGATGTTTAAAACACTCAACTTATTTGGGTGGGGTGTATAAAGATAGGGGTGTGTTTGGTAAAAAGAGGGGTGCAAATAGCCCCAACCGATTTATAATCCGAGCATTTATACACTCAATCCGTTTTGTTGGCCAGAAATGCTCCCTCAACTGTCTATATACTATGATGATGTAGTATATACTACGCTGGTGTATGAAAATTTAAATTTTTTATTTTTTTAGTGGAAAGATATAATAATGTGTTAATGTCTGTCAGTGTATACTTCACTTTTTATAATAGTATATAGTTTAATGAAAACTACAATCGAGGCTGCACACTGGACATATCATTTTGAGTGATGATACACTTCATTCATTTTATAGTCCAGTTTGCAGCTTCATACACTATGATAGCGCAATATGGTGTATGTGGCTCTATCATAATTTCTGGCGTAAATTTTTATTTTATTTTTTCAAAACAAAAAAATTATATTATATACTTCATTTCATGTAATGACATGCAATTAAAGAGTGATTTTTTTATTAAAAAAAAATGGATGTTGCACTTGGTGCTGGTGCTGGATGTATCATTTTCGGAAAAAGATGCACGTAGCCCCAATTGCAGCCCCAATTGCAGTGCATCTCATTTTTTTAAAATAAAATTATACACTCATCCTTTAAAGTGCATACTATTATATGAAATGAAGTATATACTGAGATACATTAGTGTATTATTTTCATGATGAAAAAATGAAAAAAAAACAGATATATAATATGTTATCATAGCGTACGGGCTATAAAATCGGGCTATGTGTATCAACACTCATCATTTTCTTTACCAAATGGGCCTAGACATAAGGCCCATGATCCAATCCAACCACCGTTACCAAGCAAATTTATAAGAAAAATATCTAAGGGCAACAATTCATACAGTCAATTTTGTGACCTTCAACATGTTTTAAATTTTTTGAATGTAAATCTTAATGAAGTATATAATTTTGAAGAAATAAATTCCAAATGAATTGGATACATTTTTTTAACTCCGTATATATTAGGTTAGGAGAAGGTGGATATTACAAGGACAATTATAATGAAATATTCCTTAATTTCATCATTTTAATAAGGTCATGATCAGGATTTAAAATGAATGGTATGGATTTGGTGGGGGTGAAATTACAATGGAAATTTGATGTACAGCTAAATCATTATTATTTTTTAATTTTAAAATTTTGGAATCATCGACATTTTAGTATTTATGTTAATCTACTAAATCAAAGTGACCAGGCTCAATCACTTGTTTTGAATTGATTCAAGTGGTTACATAAATCCGACTTGCAGCCCTAATTTCACGTGATTATGCAAATTAGGATTTCATGTAACAACATATATATATGTGTGTGTGTGGATTAAATTAAACTTTGAGCATTTCTATTTTAAAATAATTTCAAAATGGACAACATCCGAACAAGAGAAAAAAAATGAGCGATAGTAAATAATAGTAAAAGAACATGAAAAAGGAGATAGAAGGGGGAAACAAGAGCCAAAAGGAGTGCTTGAAATAGAGTAGAAAAGGCTTCAACTTACTCCAACACCACAAAAACGCCCTCCTCCCCTAACTTCTACTCATCCAACCGAACGTTGGTCGTTTCTACAATCCCCGCTCCCCACTCCATGATGCTTCATCTAATCATCTTCCACAAGTTTTCAAAATAGAAGCTAGACCATTTGAACACCCAAATCTTCATTTATATTTACCATATTTAAAGACTCATTTTTATGAAAAAAATTTCATTAAATAAGGCAAATCATTTTTTAATGAAATGCAAAGCCTTCCATTTATTTAATTATATACTTCAGATAATCAAGGTTCCAAGGTGTTTAAACTCTTGAGTCATGAGTCATTACCGTGCAAAAATACAAAACCTTTTCGTTTTTAAAAGAAAATATTAGAGAGTTTGAAAAAAAAAATCATAAAAAGTCTTCTAAAAGCTCATCTGTTTCAGCTTATTCACTATTCTAAAATCGATTTTTGTGAATAAAAAAATGTCACAAAAAAAATATGAACCACCACCCTTTAATTTATTCCAATCTTAGACTATTGTTTAATACAACCGGGTCATTGTGGGCACCTCTAACTAAAGTGATTCAATGAAAATCCCAACCAAAACCAAAGATTTGAAGAATTTTGATTACCTTTGAGTGTGTTATTGTTAATAAATCTTAGATTCATGGGTTGACTAGCCCTATGTTTATGACCAAAACCTCCCACATCAATTTGAACTCATTTAACTAATTCGACTTCTGTAAAATTAGTTTTTAGATAATAAACATATTTTTAAAAATAACTTTTAGGGCATGTTTGGATACTGTGCAAATGGGGGCGGGTTTTTATTTGCACATGTTCAAACATAATATTTTGTTTGGTTATGATATTTAAAGTGTGACAAATAAAATCCAAGGTTTTCATTTGCCCCCAATATATGGGGAAACAAAATCCCAACCAACCCATGTGTTTTCATTTGTAACAGATTTTATTTTCACACCTCTCAAGTGTATATAAAGCAATTTTACATTTTTACCATCGAACAAATTTATTAAAGTCTATATTATCCAAAACAAATATTTCATCTCTTAATCTTATCTTAAGTAATAAAATAGCATAATTATATTTTATAAATTTATATAACTTACAATAATATAGTGGATAATAAATATTAATGTGGCATGATTTAAAATATGTCAAGAAATCTTAACTAATTATCATATATATTATCCAACAAAATTGTTATTTATAAAATATAAAAAACCTTATAGGATTATTTGTTAGTTGAAATCCGATTATTTTTTATTTATAATCTATTATATTAGAACTTTTTTTAACCACATTGACTTATATAATATATTTTTCATAAATTTTTTGGGTTTTAAAAAAAAAAAAATTTGATAATCATTTGAAAAAATATTTTATCTATTTATAATATTATTATCTTTTAACATAATAAATTGGACACATAAACAAACAGTTTCACATATATGAGACAGAACAATTACTAATAAGAATATATGTGTAAATGATAACACAATATGAAAATAGACAAACATGTGCAAACAATGTACAAAGTTTCCTTGCACGTACAATGTAAAATTTGCCTGTGCAAAAAAACACGTACAAATAATCACTGCATCCAAACGTGCCCTTAGTTCTTTTATTTCAGATATTTTTTAAAATATTAAAAATCAACAAAATAACATCTGCACATGCATGAGAGCAACTTTTAAGAAAACTATTGTCATAATTAATCCTAAACTAGACCACGAGAGATAGTTCTTTATTGGAAAAGGAAAGAAAAAAAAAGCCATTGACACACGTTTAGTTTTGCCTACTAATGGTTACTGTTAATTAATAATTTACTAGCCTTGTTTATAGATTTTTATTTATTTTGCCAAAAGTCATGCTCGATCAGGATGAATTGTGTTCTTGATGTGTTTTAAATCTTTAACTTTTATCATTTAAAAAAATTATTCTAGAATCTGAAAAATTATATGCCTATGCATGTTTGTTTCATAAATCAATTAAAAAAAATGTGTAAAGAAAGAATAGACTTTATTCTGTTAAAAAAATCATGTATGCATATTGTTCGAATGATGTTAGATGCCCCCTGTTTTTTTTTTAACAACAAATGGATAAAAACTAATTTTGAAAAAAAAACTTGTTTATTTAATGTGGATAAACTGTAATACTCATGTTCCCATGAGCTATTAATGAGTCATGATTTTATTTATGTGAGTTGGGTATAAATTATGTTAAAAAGGATGGACTAAATTAAGGGGACGGTTATTTTAACCCCGTTTTTCTTTTATCCCACCCCATTAGATGATCCACCCCCTTTAAAATTTATGAATTACAAACCCACCCCTGTATATATATATATATATATCACACATTACACCCTTAACCCACCCCCTCCAGATTTTTCTTCTCCTTCTCCTCTCTCCCTCTGCAAGGCCCTCCCCTCTCCTTCTCTCTCTCTCTCTTCCACACACACACACTTAAGGATCCCAATTAACCAAGTCAGTCATTCACCTCTCATTCTAGGTACGACGACGAGGTCGCCGGAGAGGATGACGGCGGATTTCGTGATGGTGGGGGCGGCGGGTATCGCTTTCAAGACCATGACAGCACCGATCGAGGATGAAGCTTTTCCTCCGCATTCAGGGAGAGATGGAGTGCAAGAAAATTGGGTTTTTGTTAGGGTTCTTGTTTGGCTTCCCCCATTAGACAATCCTCAATTTTTTTATTTTTGTTGTTTCTTTTTGTTTGGGAGAAGAAGAAAATTTGAGAAATTTGTTTGGCCTCCCCAAGGAGATCCCCCAATTATTTATTTATTTTTGTTGTTCTTTTTGTTTGGGAGATCAAGAAAATTAAAAAATGTTGGTTTTTTTTTATTAGGGTTTGTTTGGCTTCCCTCCGAATTTTTTTTGTTTTTTATTGTTTGGGAGAGCAAAAAAAGTTGGGTTTTCTTGATTTTTTTGTTGGTGATGGTAAATTGAGGGGATGGAGAATTCGCCAGAAAAAACCCCCCTGATGGAAGAAGACGGGAAGAGAAGGGAAGATAGGGGTGGGCTATGTTTGTTTAACAAATATATAAAAATGTGTTTTTAATTTTTTTTTAATGGGTTGGGTTTATCATTTGATGGGGTCGGTATATAGCCCCCCCCTAAATTAATAGGGGCCATGGAGGAATCGTTTGCCAAAATGCGTTAAAAAAACTATGATTTTGAACAAAGTAATTTAAATAAATTTGATTAATAAGAAACTCACTTTCTGCGTTTTTTAAAAAATATATTTTTTAATTAAAAGCTGTAAATAAATTTTTAATTAAGTGTCCGTTTGGTTTGATATCAGGGGCGAGTTTGCGTCGGCAGATGTCATGGATCGCCACCTCCAACCCAAACATAAAATTGGCATTGTTGTCTCAAACAACAAAATTGTGTGTCGTTGTGTATTTTTGGTGCGTTTTTTATAGCATTAAAACATTGTTTCCCCCACCGTGGAGCACTTAAACGAATGTGGAGGTGTCCAACCCCAAGCCAAACAGGACATAAGTTTGCTATCGGGAAGGAATTTGGAAACACATTTGTGTTTTTTTTTAAAAATAAAAGTGTGTTCAAACGCGTTTCCAAATGCTTTAGACAGAGTGTAAAAAAAAATAATTACATGAATAGTCTTAGAGATACAATAAACCTCAATACACGTGTTCCTATCATAAGGATATGCATTACCTTAGCTTGAATGAAGAATGCCACTTAAAAAATATATATGAGAGAGAGACAACACAAAGTGATTAATTTTCTGGAATGAATGAAATAGACCATACAATTCATCATCATACATTTTATATGGGATGAATGGTTGCCTCTGATACCCAATCATATTTTTTAAAAGATGAGTTACATATTTTAAAACAAAAGTACATCGTTACGTATTCTAAAAGATGTTATCTCTAAATACCCTCTCATATAAATAATTGTTGTACACCAAAATGTTCTTTATATTGTTTTAATATACATTGAATATTTTTGCTTATTCATCCAAAATCTATAAGTATAATAGGACAAGACAAAAATAAAATATATAAGTAAAAAGGAAAAACAATTAACTTAAGTAATTTAATTTTCTTATACCTTTGTATAAGTACTATTTTGTATTCAAATAAGCTATTTTCTAATGAAAAAAAATGAACTCTTAAATTTAAAAATGATGCCCCCTCCCACCTAAATAAAATAACATAAAATAAAATAAAAATAAACATGGCATCACCTCTCTAATGGATGCATGAACATAAAAAAAAAGGAGGAATCTTTTGCATTTAGTATGCAATTATTTTTTTAATTTGTGCAAACAGTTTTGTTGCACATCTAAAATTAGATAAACCTTAAATCAGCATCAATTATTGCTGTGTATCTTAGGTGAGGCAGTTTCATAACTTTATACAAATACAAATATATATATATATCAGAAATCATTCCAACAGTGACAGAAACATAATGAAATTGGAAGCCTAAAACTGCACCTAAAGTAGTCAATTCACCAATAAAAACTCAAAAACGAAAGTCGATAGCCTTATCTTTCTTGTTTGTGTGATTGAAAATCATGCACTCCTAATGAGGACAATTTTAGGCATCATTTTGTTTTTCAAGTAACTTTCAATTCCTTTTTTTCCCGTCTATTATACAAAGATTTCCATTACAAACATCTGTAAATCATCCATGAAACATGCAATAAAACACTATGTGTCGCATTTTACAAATAATTAATTAATATTCATACCAAACATGACTTCAGCCCTATTTGGATCCGCAATTTTGTGTTTCAGAATCTTGAAAAAGTTAAACATGAATCCAAACAGACATTTCATGCATGTGTTTCAAAAACCAAATTTCATTTTTTGTAGTATAAAAAACCCGAGTCTGAAATGCATATGTATAAGAATAACTACTTTTTAAACTTCGTATCCAAACAGACTCGTTATAGGAATTTTGACAGTATAAAAAAAAGGAACATGTACAACTCCACGCTTAAAAAAAAATCATGAACTCCCCCACTGCATCATACTTATTTAATGGATTGAAATTTTTTTTGAGGGATTTTTAGTTTTAAGTCCCTGTAAACTATCGAATTTAGCTATCGATCCCTCACTTCTTCATATTTTGTTTTTAGTCTCTACATTTAAATGATAATTTAGGAATAAGTCCCTGGGAGGGACTTATTCTTAAATTATTAAGTTTATTTTTTAGTCTCTGAGAGAGACCTATTCCTAAATTATCATTTAAATGTAGAGACTAAAATCAAAATATGAAGAAGTGAGGAATCGATAGCTAAATTCGATAGTTTATGGGGACTTAAAACTAAAAATCCCTTTTTTTTTCCAACCACTTTTATAATTTTCACATATTTTAATTTTTTAAGTATATACTGAATAATAGGTTTTTATTCTCATTTTATTAAAAAACAAAGAGAATGTTCAAAAGGGATAGAAAAACAAAAACAAAATAAAACTCTCGATGTAAACAAACTCATGTAAATTGAATATAAATCCATGTATATAGTGATATAATGGAATACAAGTGATTTCTTATACTTGATCTTAACTTATTATTATTATTAGTATTATTTTCAAGCATTGCTTTGATTGGTTGTTAAGCGAAGCAAATGAAACCACGTCAAGATGTTCCCAACCGTGGCCATGGCATCCAAAGCGCACTCGTTTGTGGACCCCATGCGATGTTGACATTACGAGTTATGACATACACGTGAACCACTTGGGCTATTAAAACTCTATTTGCATGTTTTACATCACAAACATTATGTATCTATCTATAAATATAAATGCCTTCATATATATGTTTGTCTTCATATTTTTATTGCTTATTTTTGGTATTCTCTCATGTGTAATTCATGACTTTATTATATATGATTATGATGTGGTTCTACCCACCGTAGCAGCTTTTTTGAAGCGTGGGTGAGAAAAAGAAATGTAAGGGCAGACATGTCTTATGATGGGCTGTTTTTTTTTTCTTTGCTTGTCAATATATGCAACACTACATTCTATCATAGCACAGCTAATATGGATGGTTTGGGTTATAAATGTGAATGTTTTAAATATGTTTTATGTTAGTTTTGATGTCCATTTATCTACATGGCAAAATTGTTGAAATCCAAAGACAAATAATACAACAATGCAGAGATAATAAAGGGGGAGAGAGAGAAATATTAACAAATACGAGAGATTTTTTAATATTTTTTTACATCTGAAAGAGATTATATGGATATTATTTATAAAATGATTGGTTTGGAGAAATTTGAATCTCAAGAGATACCTAAATCATATCGTTGAAAATTGATTTCATCTGTTACATTTCAGTTAATTTTTATATGCATGTTACGTAATAATGTGCAAGCAATGAAAAACTATGTACAATTTTTGAAGTGTATATAGATGCATGACAATGCATAAAGTTGACATAACAATGTTCATGTATCTAAAAAAATAAAGGGTGAATTGTCCAAATATCTCTGGATCAAACCCTCTATTTTTTCCATATTAACTTGGAATTTTTTTTGCCCCTGTTTTTTCTCTCTTTTTTTCGTACCACTGCTTTTTCTTAATACCTGCAATACCCTCTCATATAGAACAAATAAAAATGACTTTTCCTTTCTTCTTCTTCCTCTTCTTCTCCAAATCATCACTTTTTCTTTTTCTTTTTTTCATCTTCTTCTTCTTCTCCAAACTCGCGGCCTGACAATTCCGTTGGAGAGGAGCTAGTGGGATTCGAGGAGGAGCCGGGATTGCCGAATCGATTTGGTGGTTTGGGGGAAAGGTGAGAGGTTTTGAGAGAAATTTGGTTGATTTGGGGATGAAATGAGAGAGAATAGTACAAATGGAAGAAAAATATGAGATGGATGTGAGGTGGCAACAACAGGGTACAGAAAAAAGGGACTTAAAAGTATGGGTAAATTTTTATTTTCCCAACTCAAGGGACATGGAAAAAATAGAGGGTTTGGTACAAGGGTATTTGGACAATTCACCCAAAAATAAAAGGTTGAAAAAAATATTTAAAATTAATTTTTCTTTTTATGTATTTCAATTTTTCTATTATTTTCATTGAAAACATAAAAGTAACATTTTTGTTGTTTGATTCATCTTGGATAAAGTGATGGTAAATGATAGTTAAGTGATGAACAAGAGTTTATTGTTTTTTAAATGATAATTATACCATTGAATAAATATAAGAGATGTGAGATTGATTTTATAGATGTGATAATTTTGGAATGTGTGTGTGTGACTGTTACGTGAGATAAATTTTTTAAAATGACAGAGAAAATTATTTTTATCCATTGACATAGACAAACCCTAATAAGCAATTACAACATTTTTTTATAATAGTTATCAGGCTTTATCCTAGTTTATTCAAATATAGCTATCAGAGTTTATCCATGGAAAACAAACAACGAATAAAGACCATTCTCCAGTATTTACCTCTCTATTCTCTTTTAATTCTCAACAACAAGGGGAGGGGGGGAGAGAGATGTATAAGGATTTCAATTAAAAATTTACATGTTTCAATTATTTCAATTAATAAATCATATATCGCATTATTTTAACATTACTATACACTAAATTATATATAGAGAAGGCGTTTCAGAATGTAAGGTGGAATAAGGAATCTAATAACCTATTTCTCACATTTTGTTTCTTGAATAAGAAAGCCGTGGAATTAGCTATTACAAATTTAATATAATTTCATAATAATACAAAGAGCAATGTAAAGTCAAGTATTTTAACTTGAATAATAAAAATCCTAAAAAATAAAAATTATACTGAAAAAAAGGTAACAACTTTACTTCTATGTGAAACAAAACCAAAAAATCCCAAAGTGGTGTGGATGTGTTATCTACTGTTATAGAAACAGTTAATATAGATTTATTCCAACAGTGAAAAAAAGTCACATTGGATGGTATATAAAAAAATTGAATCAAAATATGATTTCATCATATGCTGTAAAATTGGTTGTAATTTTATTTATATATATATTGCATAAAAATTCATAACGGGACCACTGAATATAATGTGACAATACACATATTATATCATCACTCATAATTGTTCAATTTTTTTTTTAAATTTAATCTCTTCTCCTATCACTTTGGGGACTTCTTCTCAGATAGGTAGAAGAAGAGGAGAAGCTTTTCTCTTTCTCTCTCTAAATTTCTTGTTGCGGAAGTTTCTCTCTCATCCATTATAAAAAAGAAATCTAAACAGCCAATCTTTAAATCAATCGATACACAAATTTAAAAAATAAAATAAAAAAAACATTTGTTTTTGCCTTCTGAACTACCGATTTGGGTTTCTTCACATAAAGGGTTTTCAAACCTTCATCGATTTCTTCTTCAAAATTCTTCTCTTTTTTAATAGCACAAGCAGTCGATTCTCTTGTTTTTCTAGGTTTTCCTTACGTTTCTTTGATCGCTTGCTTTCTCTAACGATTTTTTCCCCATCTGGGTTTTCTTATTTGGTTGCTGAAATCCTTATCCGATCATTCAAAAAAATTCCCAAAATCACATATTTCATTGTTTTCGCTGTAAATCCCGACTTGGGTCCATTGAAACTCGTGATTTTCCTCTGTGGGTTCGTCGAAAACTAGGGTTTTTGCCGACCCCCTTTTGGGTTTTCCGTATATGCTCAGGTTCCCCCTTCAACGCATCGAAATCTGTTCGGGGTTCTCCGAAATCTAGTCGAAGATGAGTTCTGTCGTGACCGACGACGACTTCGCCTCCCCATCGACGAAGAAGCTTGTGGTCTACATCGCCGAGAACGGCCGGAGCCTCGAATTCGACTGCGATGGGTCCACCCCGGTCGAGGCGGTCCAGCGGTCCATCGAATCGGCGGCCGAGATCCCCATCAACGACCAGCTCCTCCTCTGCCTCGACACGAAGCTCGAGCCGCAGCGCCCCCTCTCGTTCTACAAACTCCCCTCTTTAGACGGCCGCGACGTCTTCCTCTACAACCGCGCACGCCTCGTCATGGACTCGCCACCCCCACCGCCCGAGCGGGTTGATATCCCCGCCCTATCCGAACCTCCCCCGCCGCCCGCTTCGTCTCGGAACACGCACCCGCTCGACAACACGTCCGACCCGGCTCTCAAGGCGCTGCCTTCCTACGAGCGCGAGTTCCGGTACCACTTCCAGCAGGGGCATGCGGTCTATGTACACACCCAGGTCAAGTTCCAGGCGTGCGAGAGGCTGTTGAGGGAGCTGAGGGTGCAGGAGAGGGCGTTGGAGACCGCGCGCGGGAGCATGGAACACTTCTATCGGATCATACACAACATGTACTCGGATTTCATGAAGTGCTACTTGCAGCAGCACAGGCACCACTCGGACTTGCTTGTGAGCTTTCAACGGGACTTAGAGCGGCTGAGGTTGTGTAGGCTCCACCCATCGCTGCAGTCGGGTACGAGGAAGTGCTTGTTGGATTTCGTGAAGGAGGAGAGCCTCCGGAAGTGGGCGGAGAATTGCTCTACATCGCATCGCCAATTTGAGGCGAAGGTGTCGCAGCTGAAAGCGATGTTTGGGGAGTTGAAGCGGAGAGTGGATGACTTGTTTTCGAATAAGGTGTTGGTGGGGGTTCGGGAATTGGAAGCTTCGGTGAAGGAGCACGTTAGGTACATTAATGAGCAGAAGAGCATCATGCAGTCCTTGAGGTTGGTTTTTTGCTCTTTTGTTTTCGTGTTTTGTTTTTGTACTGAGTGAGGAAAAAATGGAAGTACAAATTGCAGTTCATGTGTTTGTACAAACATTTTATCAATCAGTGTAAGAAAATAAAATGTGTGTATTTGATGAGTCACATTATAAGAACTTCTTAGAAATGTTTTTGTCAAGATGCTTCATTTGGCTTTTTGTTTAGGAAGAGAACACAGTGTGGATTAACTAGCAATAGTGAATCATTTCATAAATGAGATAATATATTTACATGCTTTGCCTGTCACATAAATGAGATAATATATAGTGAATCATTTCATAAATGAGATAATATATTTACATGCTTTGCCTGTCACATAAATGGGATGCAGAAATGCCATAAATATTCAATTCACTAACTATTTATTTACTGCATGTATAGTTCTTTTCCTTCTGTTTGGGAGCTTCATATAATATTGACAATACATTTCTCATTATTTCAAAATTTTAGAAATAACTGCGATGGTCAATGTGCAACAATCACACTGAAATCTAGTCATATGTTTGTTACGTGCAGCAAAGATGTTGGCACTGTGAAGAAACTTGTGGATGATTGTGTAAGTAGCCCTTTATCTCCTTTGCTGCGCCCTCACGATGCTGTTTCAGCCCTTGGTCCGATGTATGATGTCCATGACAAGAATCACCTTCCCAGGATTCGGGCTTGTGATCGTTCAATTTTAAAACTATTGGAAATTTGCAAGGCTAAGAAGAATGAAATGAATATTTTTGTGCATAGTTACATGCAAAAGGTCGCATACATCCAGTCCTTCGTTAAAGATATTCGTCTTCAGTTTCCTGCATTTAAGGAGGCCATGGGACATCAGGATGATATCTTTACTGATCTGAATCTTGTTAGAGGGGTTGGCCCGGCTTATAAAGCTTGTCTCGCCGAAGTTGTGAGAAGGAAGGCTTCTATGAAACTCTACATGGGTTTGGCTGGACAGTTGGCTGAGAAGCTTGCGGCTAAGCGGGAAGCTGAGGTTCAAAGGCGGGAAGAGTTTCTAAAATCACAGAGTGCTTACATACCTCGTGATGTATTGGCATCGATGGGATTATTTGATATGCCCAGTCAGTGTGATGTTAATATAGTTCCTTTTGATACTAATTTGTTAGAAATTGATATTGTGGATGTGGACCGTTATTCTCCTGATTATCTGGCAGGCTTGCCTCATAAAGGTGAGAAACATGCGATGCCTAAAAGTCCGCTGTCCATGTCAAGTGGTAGCTGTAATTTGACAGAAGTCGAAGAAAGTAGTCAAGATGCACCTGAAAATAGTGGGTCTGAAGTGCTTCTTGAGGTTGAGTCAGTAGAAATCGCTGGGACCAGCAAGTTGGAAGTCGAGAATGCATGGTTAAAAGCCGAGCTTGCATCTGCTATTGTAATGATGTGTTCTTTGAGACCAGATATTGAATCTGATTCATTAGATGACAGCAAAGTTGATAATGTGCTTAAAAATATAGCTGAGAAGACAGCTGAGGCTTTGAATTTGAAGGATGAGTATGGGAAGCATCTTCAGTCGCTGTTTAAAACGAATCAGTTGCAGTGTTTGTCTTATAAAAAACGCATCCAAGAACTCGAGCAGAGACTGGCAGATCAGTACGCGCATGGGCAGAAGATCTCTGTTGGTAAGAATACCTCTGAATCCTCGGTTTTAGCTTTGAAGACTGATGAGTGCAAATCAGAAATATCTGGGGATGGAGAAGTGCAAATGCCCCATGCATCAATGGAATCCATGGATGCAGCCTCTTTTACATTGGCGTCGGTTGATCTGAAATTAGAGGAGCGCAGAAAAACTCAAGAAAATTTTGATGAAAACATGACGGATCTCTCTGGGGGTTTGAATTTGCCACGTGTTGATTCTGCACACAATTTAATGGATGCATCAATGATAGAGACACACCGAGATGAGCAGCAAGTTTCTGAAAAAGATGGTGAAGAGAAAATCTCAATGCAGTTAGGCCTGATTTCAACAAAAATCCATGATGTGGAGAACTCATTGGATCCTCAAAACATGCAGCATTTTGAAACTTCTCCTGATCCCTGTTCGGCCTCAAAAACTATGGAAGACATCATATTGGACCTGCAAAATGCACTGGCTGAGAAGTCTAGGCAGTACAGTGAAAGTGAATCAAGGTTGGTGGCTGCTATGGAGGAGCTCACTTCCCTTGGGAGAGAATTGGAGATCAGTCGGAAGCTCCTCGACGAATCCCAAGTATTTCTTTCTTCTTTTCTCCCTTTTTAAATTTAAAGTCTTTCCATACTTCTATACGTCACCTCTGAAAATATTGTCAGAATTTTCCACGTATCTAGTTGGGAGGTGCCAGAAATATTCTGTTGGCATATAGTTAAAGTTTTCATTAATTCTATTTCTATACTTTGTTTGATTGTTGATGAGGCTGTTATTATACTTCATGAAGTTTATATGTAGTATAAGAACCCAGTTGAAAAGTTGATCTGGTTTATAGTATATTTACTGTTTTTTCAACTAAACATCATCAGAAAATTGGCATGGATAGAAATCTGTTTCTAGCGGATTACCAGATGCACATAGCATTCTATCAGCAATTTCCTAACTGTTGATGTTCAATGATGTCTCTAAATTTTTGAAAGTTCTACAAACGCGGAAAGCCGCATTGAGTTTTGTTAGTTTTCAGTATCCTCCCATGTGGTAATGGAGTTTCACTGCTATCGATTATGTTTGTAGTTTTTCCTCATGAATTGGATAATGGGGAAGCATGTTCCTCATGCTCGCAAGAAAGGAGAAAGAGAAAAACCCTTTAGTACAAAATTGCAGCTGAATAACATTTCTGATTTTTTTGTACTGATGAAACCTTTTTTTTTGTTGAAAATATGTAGATGATTTGCCACGATTTTATAAGATATCATAGTACAAAGTCGCGATATAAATAAACTATAAGAAAAAAGGAAAAAGAAAAAAACAGTCCTGCCTGAGTTAATAGAAAAGATATCTACGACCCCAAAGGGACCCCTGTAGTCTCAAATTCTTGAAACAAGATGACAGACTTAGTGCCTTACCTCCAATGAAAAAAAACCAGAAAATTAAATAAAGATGGGGGACATTTTTGCTTTATTTAAGGATTATCCCTGTTTTTTGCATGGGATACCTATATTAACTATTAAGTGCAACATGGGCAGCTCAGGTTTGAAATAGGGGACATTATCTTTTCACTTGCTAAACCTGATCTCTTAGGGCCCGTTTGGGGTGTGACATAAGATTATTTGCCCTTGATAGCTATACTGGGATAGATAACAATTCATGTTGAATAAGTAAATTTTTGTTTGGTTGTCTTTTCTGTTATTCTCATTGGGAAACGTAAAATTGATATTTTTGTTGTTTGGTTCACTTTGAATAAAATAAGGATAAGTGGTAGATAAGAGATGTATAAGAGTTTATGACTTTTTAAATGACAATTATACCCCTGCATAAATTATTTGTGTTTGGGAATAAGTATAAGAGATATGAGTGTGATATAATAGATGTGACAGTTTTTGGAATGTGTGCAGAGAGTGTTAGGTGAGATAAATATTTTAAAATGACAGAGAAGGGTATTTTTATCCATTGGCATAGATAAGCCCTGATAAGCAATTCCACTATTTTCTTAGAATAGTTATCAGGCTTTATCTTAGCTTATCCAGACATAACTATCAAGGTTTATTCTTGTCAAACAAACAGCTGTTCGGGGCTTATTCTACTGTATTCTTCCCTATCCACCCTTTATTCTCCGCCCCAAACGGGGGGTAAGTTCTTCTAGGCTTTTGGTGTTTCTTTGCCCCCTAAAATAAAATAAAAAACTGCTCAAAGTTTCTTATATTTCTTGTTAATTGGACTTGGGAAATATTTGAACTTAGTAATTTACACAAGTCTTATTATTTAGATTTTTTTGTTATGCTTGCTTGTAGTTATGTTTATTATGAGAGTGAAGTTTGTAATTATAGTATTGGCTTAAATTAAAGTTTTTTTTTAAGGTTAGGCTTGCAAATATGATAGCTTTGTAGTTGTTTTATTGGTTTGAGCTCACCTTGTGAATATTCTAGTAGAACTACTTTTTTAAAGATTTATGGTTATTGGTTATTATTAGAATACTGCTGCTCTTCTTTGTTATTTTAAATTGTGATATTAAATATTTGTTGTCTATATCAATTAAACGTTTGCCTCGCTTAGTGCCTTGCACCTAAGGCACAAAGGACTCTCTTGTTTCATGCATTTTAATAACCTTGGTTTTGTCTGCTATGTTTTTCAACATAAGATCTTGTATGAATCCTTTTCTTTTTCATCACAGTTTTCTTTTGTCCTGTGTTTGTTCCCTTTCACATCAAAGGGGTTTCCACGTAAAAATGGCACCATGCGTGCAACTGATGTTGTTGTTTTGTTCTTGATTCTGTTACCTGATTTATCCCACTGAGCACTTGACAAACTGCCTCCACAATCAATTTTTCATTTTGGATACTATGTTTTTAAATCTAAAGAAGCCCAATATATCATAATTAGGCCTTTTCTTTCCCTTTGTCTTACAATGATATCATTATTCAGATGAATTGCGCGCATTTGGAGAATTGCCTGCACGAAGCAAGAGAAGAGGCCCACACAAATCTCTGCGCTGCTGATCGGAGGGCGTCAGAATACAGTGCTCTACGTAGCTCTTCTGTGAAAATGCGTGGTTTATTTGAAAGATTTCGCAGTTGCGTTACTTCTTCAACAGGAGTGGCTAGCTTTGCAGATTCATTGCGTTCCTTAGGTCTTTCATTGACCAGGTATGCAGTTTTGTTGAACTACCTGGTTCATTGTCCTCCAGGTATTTTTGGCGTCAATGTACATTTCTCATGTAAAATTACTTTCCTATACCTTCTCACGTTTCCATGCTTAAATCTTGCAGGTAAATTTTTATCAGCTAACTTCTATTGTTATCAATAACTTGTCTCAGCATGTGTTGGCATGTTTAGCTGTGTAAACAAACAGTTCTCTAGATTGTTTTCCAAACAGGTTATTCATCCTTCAAATGCTGATTGTTACTACCATCCTCTATGGTAAAAAATCTTTACACTGTTGATGTCAGTCTCATTGTTTGGGTTACTGACAGTAGGTTATTTATTTCTACTTAGGGTGTGTTTGTGCATGCAGAAACTAAAGGAAAGATAAAAAAATTCTTTTTTTTTTTTTGGATAAATGGTACCCTACCAGGCTACCACACTTCCATTATAAACTGAGGTAAGCGCCCAAAACATTCAAAGCAAAGAAAGAAAGAAAACAGGACAGGATGGAAGTTAGTAGAAGAGTTTTCTACTGCCTCCTACCCTCAATCCACCGACTCACATACAGCGGTTTACTTGCCCCTACACAAAAGTGACCCCAATCCCGAATCGACCTAATGACCAGCTCCCACACATTCTCCACGTAAAGTGGTTGACCACAGAACAATTATTTAATATTGGGCATTCCACAAAACCCAAATTGAGCACTAAAAAAAATTAATGTCTGTGCCAAGTCTTACTGGATAAGAGGGATAACTTTTCTCCCTTCTTCATAGGATGAATGTGAGGAAAAGTGATGGAATCATTGTCCATTTCTTCCTATCACGGGCATAAACAACAGAAAAATTGGTCAAAGGCATTTTCCATCACTTTTCCTTTGACCCCAATTCCTTGTTTCCTTTACTTCCTTCCATTTTCCATCCAGGATTGTGCACACACACACACCCTTAGGATATAATAGATGTGCAAGTCCCCTCCTACCATTCCTGGGTTCTATTCATTTGCAATCATGGAGTGTTTGTTATGTAATTAATCAATATGCAAGAGGATGGTAGTCTGTGTGTGGATATGGTCAGAAAGACTTACGGCCTTAAATCTTCCCGTGTCATCTTTTCATAGCACACTCATCATTTCTTTTTAGTATATTCTGATCTTTACAAATGGGACCTCGTGACATATATTCCTAGATATCCGTTATTTCGTTGACAAAGCATTCTGAAGTTATTGGCATCTGTGTAGATTTGGTTTTTGCCCTTTATATAAATATCCATGAAGTGCAATGTACATGGAGGAAAGAGTTAAAGAACAGAGAGCGTCAATGCAACAATTTGTTGAGACTCACCAAGTGTGCATAATCACATGTTGATGATGGCCTTAAGTTACAATGTGCTCTCAATGTTTGCTTACTACAGTAGTATAGATGTTATAAACATACTGTTCAATTTTTTTTCTTGGTAATGCTACTCAATTATGGCTTTAGTGCATTCATTGTACATTTATAATGGTTGGTTATTATTTATATCATCTCATCAGTATTTTACTGGTATACCCATTCCACAAAATATCATAATTTAATGACGTGTGCAATCAGAGATGAGCCTTTACATGTTATGCTGCTTTTATAGTCATGCTCTTGTTTCTGTTTCAGTTCTGTCAATGACAATGAAGATGATGTGACTGCGGAATTCGGGTCTTGCATCAAGGTACTGGCAGATAAAGTCAGTTTCCTTTCACGTCATCGGGCTGAGTTGTTGGAGCGTTGTTCAAGATCTGAGGCTGCTCAAGCTCATCTCATGAAGGAACTTGAAGAGAAGAAAGAGATGGTCAAAAACCTATACACAAAGCACCAACTTGAGAAGCAGGTCAGTTGGATGGAACCCATTGTCCTATCATACTTTCTCTTCTGGACTCTTAAAACTATCACATAAAACCTGATCATGATGATTTGAGTGGATCAGCCGGTTAATGGTGATTGAAAACAGAACCATTTTAGATACTTCAAACCTGAATACCTGAACATGATAATTCGAGTTGAGTAGACATTATAATAGGAAAAACAAATCCTTTAGTTAATATTTTTTAAAAAACTAAGCATACCAAAATCTAGGGTATTGTAATACCCATGTACTTAAACCACTCTTATCTCTGAAGACTTGATACGCTAAACTTCTTCAGCTACTTTTATCTTTGGCTGGCATTTGGTATAATCTATGCAATTTGTTTAGATACCCATTTTTATCACTTAATTAATTGTGTGGTAACATGAAAGAGCAGACAGATGATTGGTGCATCTACTTTTTATTAGTTTTTTACATCAGTATTTACTTTATCTATACTAGTGGGTCAAAAATGGTATTCTAATAGCAGATATATATTCTTGACATCTTTGTTGTCAAATGGTATTTATCATTTCAGCTTTTCCAAAGTCAAAGAGGGTCCTTATAGAGAGTAGCACTGCTTTGTGTATATATTATCAACCATATCACTACCCATGTCCACTTATATAAACTGTCACATGATCTCTGGACAGGCAAACAAGGAGAAGATATCATTCGGCCGGCTCGAAGTCCACGAGCTGGCGGCCTTCGTCCTAAACTCCTCCGGGCACTATGAAGCGATCAACCGGAACTGCTTGAACTACTACTTGTCTTCCGAATCCATCGCCCTCTTCGTAGAGCACCTCCCGAGCAGACCACCATACATAATCGGGCAGGTCGTGCACATCGAGCGCCAGATCGTGAGGTCCCCGATCGTGTCTACCCGGACCGAGCATGGCGATCAGTTGGACAACAATAATCGATTGGCTTCAGGCATGGTGGCTCCCCCTTCTAACAATAACCCATATAGTCTTCCTGTTGGTTGTGAATATTTCATTATAACAGTTGCTATGCTACCTGACACAATTCATTCTCCTCTCCTTCCTGATCATGCCTGTGGTTGAAGTGATGGAAGAAAAAAAAAAGAACTGTACATATATATATGGTTATATATTGGGTAGACTTTGGTGGTTTTCTTTTTTTAATAGAACTCTGTACAGACTGCCATCTTTGTTTCATTTAAGGTTCTTTGTGTACAAAGCAACTTCTCTATCTGATGTAATTAGACTGTTTTAAGGATTTCCAGCTCTTCATGGTGGTTTTATGTGGGCCGAATTGGCCACCCTGTTAAGAGGGGCCTTTTGTATATCTCTCTCTCAAATTAGCATTTGCTGATTTTTTTTATAGAAAAATGATATGTATAGCCCTACATACAGTGAAATGTAGGGCTACTGGTGCAGTATAAATTGTCCAAAAACCCTGTTATAAAAAGTGAAGTATACAGTGAAATGTATTACTGGTGCAGTATAAATTGCGATAATGCAATGTATACTGTATTATTGTAGTGCATAGGTGTCCCCTGCCGTTTATACACTGTCCATAAAAAAAGTATTGATGAAATTAGTTTTAACAGCTTTTGAAAATTTGGTGTTGCAATAATCATATAATCTAAACTCATTTTCATTTTGCCCAAAAATCTAATAAAAGTAGCTTTAGGTTATATATCAGTCAAAGCAAAGGAAAAAAAGAGATGTCATTACACACAATCCACAATAACCTTGCGTGTCCAACTGTTATACAAATCCTTAGTCAATGCTATTTCACCTTTTTTTTTTAAATATGTGTTTGTTACTTTTAAAATCAAAATATGTACGAATTGTGTACAAGTATACACAGAACTGTACCTAACATTTTCAAAGTTATTTTTCAACCCCTCAAAAACAAGCATATTATCAAAAACTCCCTCTAAAAATTAAGTTGATCATTAACCCTGGTAAAGTTATTACGTCTTATTAAAAATCTAATTATTTCAGGTTATTTATTTTCTGCCCCCTCCAAAACCGGTAAATTACTAAAAAACCCTAAAAAAACATTATCATTATAGAACCCCTACAAATTATAGTTGTTTTTTTTTAAAGTTTAGTTATATCTCATATAATAGAAACCATTATAAAATTATTGATATAAAATTAGTTCGAAACAGTTTATTCAATAGATTAAACGTGTATAATTCTTATAAAGACAATATGCATTTGAAGGGACCTAAAGTAGTAATGTGTATTTGGAGAAGTTTTTAAATAATTTATTTATTCAAAAAGGTAAAAACTAAACATTAAATTTTTTAATCAGATACAATAACTTTATACAGGGTTAATAATAAATTTTCACTAGTTTGGAAACTAAAAAAGCCTTCTCAAAAAACCCGGTTGGACCAACCTGTTCAAATGAACCGGATCCGCTCCGATCCGATCCGCCACGTCATCTACTTCCATGTTTGTTTGTTCGTCTCCGTAGTTTCCAGAAAACCAACCGTCAGATTTACTTTCAACGGCGATCATCGAAAACCGTGGGCGCGAAAAATACATGTCCCCCAAAAGTCGCGTGTGATTCGCAGACCAATCGCGTCTGTTGATCGGATGTCGTTCCGTTGTCACACGTGCATCTCCGGCGGATTCCCGGCCTCACCGAGGGCCGTCGATGCGGCGGCGTTCAGGGCGGGTAGGGTTTCGTTGATCGTTCGGGCTTCGGCGGTGGATTCCTCTTACGAGAGCTCTAACGGTTTCGCAAAACGAATCGAGCAGGCTTGGGTGATTTCACAGGTACTCTTTTGAATCTCGATCGATTCACTTGATATTGGGTTCGATTTTGATGAAATCGTTTCATTTTTTTATTCAGTTGAAATTTCAAAGAATAATATCTCCTCTTCCACGTCTTTCCATTCCGGGGATCATGAAAATTAGGGACGTAGGTTCTAAGAGAGGGTTGAGCAAGTGATTAGGTGTAGTGGGCAATCATGGGACCAGTGTATCGTAGGTGGCTTTTGGAAATGGATTTGAAAAGTGGCTGTTCACTTGGAAATTGCTTTTAAAATTAGATTATGAGATATAAATTCTTGAAAAGCTCCTTTTTTTCATGCTTTATAACTTATTAAAATGAGTTTGGAAAAGTGATTTTCACTGAAAGCAGCTCTTGAATTAAGCTTTCCAAGAAGCATAGTTTATTAGATATTTGAAAAAAAAAAGATTTTTTAATATAATTAATAGCCATTTTTAGCTTTGTTCAAATGCTAGGACTGTAGGGGGTGTTTGGAAACGAGTTTGGGTTAAGTGTGATTCGTGTAAAAGTAGAATCTCAAAAAGCTGTCAAACACTATTAAAGGACGTTTGGAAATGCTCTAAATATGATTTGGAGTGAAAGACAATTTTATTTTGTGAATTGGTGAGTGGGATATGTGATAGATGACTGTGAATGGGGTTTTTGCCTGACCGTGTTTGGTGCTCCTCCCAAGGCACATGCCTAGATGGATGTTGCCTCTTTAGCTTTTACATTGAAGAGTGGACGTGGTCCTCCGCCTAGCATGCTAGTCGCTTTGGCAGGCCAACTAACACCTTTTAAAACACTTTTAGTACCAAATGGAGTCACGTGAATGTCCTAGATTGTCATTGTGACCTCATTCAGTGGTTCTTATGATTTTTTCCCCTATCAGTGGTACTTGGTTTCTGTTCAAAATCGATGAATTCCTTCTGTTTATCTTTCATTCATTTTTAATGTTCTTATAACTAAAAATATTGGCATAGATGAATAAAAATTCAGCATTACTGACAATTAGAACTAGTCATTTCCCATCTTGGCTTTAATGAACAGTTATCCGTTCTTCCTTTCTTTCTTCAATATAAAAAATTGGGGTTAGTGGAAAGTGGGCAATATGGTACACTGGCTCACGCAGTGACTTCCTATTGGATGTGGCAATACAAAGTAATTTGGGTGGTTTTCCTGCGTACTTCTAGTTTTTATCCCCAGAGCTGTGCTCTTGTACACGTTCTAGTTCCTGGTGGCTCCTATTTGCTTACGTTTTTGAGATTGTTAATGATCATAAGTGGTTTCATTATTTCATTGTAGTTTCTCAAAATGGACATTTTCTACCGCCTGTCTTTGTATGGCACTCCCAGTTCTGCCCATGCGTTTTGGCAACTGAGGGGAAAAAGTTTAACCAGCTGGTCCTATATTTTATATAGAGAATGCCATAGGCAACTTGATAATGACATAGTGGTGGCATGCCATAGGCAACTTGATAATGACATAGTGGTGGCATGCCATAGGCAACTTGATAATGACATAGTGGTGCGTTCTCTGCCTTGGAGAGAGTGTTTAGTTTCTAGAAGAGATGCTAACAGAACAATAGATGATTGAGTTGCACAGGAAAGGGTTGGTGGAGAGCTTTTTTCCAATGGAAATTGTCTACTTTGATCTAAAGGAATTTGTTTGTCTCTTTGAGAAAATAATGTGATTTCTTGGTATATGAAAGTAATAACTGGTGAAATGTCATTGTTTTATATGATTGATATATGTGATGCTACTGGTAATGTGAATTCATATTCACTTTGCCATGATTTTTTTCTTTTCCACCTATATGAAAGCTATTACCTTCATAATACATTAGAAGTTTTAATGGGATTTGGAGCTCTCAAGATTTCTGTAAACACATAAAATTAACTATTTCTATCCTTCTATGGTTATGAGTGTGTATTTAATGCCTTTAATGGGGGTGCTTGCATATGTAGATAGGCAAGCTTGGGTTCTTTATTGTTCATGAGTATGTGCCTTGGATATTTATATTTTTTAAGCGTAGAGATTATTCGACAAAAGTTTTAAGCTTAGTGACTTCCTACACCGTAGAGATTATGTAGCTGCAGATTTATTTACTATTCTAATGAGTGGACACATCTGCCCCTTCTATACGTATGAGAACATGTTGCACACAGATTCACAGGCATAACTCAAAGACATGCATAAGAGAATCCACATTCCTTAAAATGTAGAAAATGGCAAGTCACATTGAAGTTCAGAAGGATTTTTCCCAATATGAGACATCTGAACTCTAGATCATCTGCTGGGGTCTATTATGTTCACGAGGGAAAATGATGCCTTTTGGAGCTAACCAAGTGGGGAGAAGTCCCCCAACCTACACATACGATCATCTGATGTAGAAACTTATTCGGTTTTGAGTTCTAAAAATTGTTATAGTAAGGAAGGACATATACAACGATCATCTGATATAGTTTTGTATACGGTTATGTTTTCCCCCCCAACCTACACATACGATCATCTGATGTAGAAACTTATTTGGTTTCGAGTTCTAAAAATTGTTATAGTAAGGAAGGACATATACAATGATCATCTGATATAGTTTGTTATACGGCAATCTTTTCCCCTGTACGAATATGGATTTCAAGCAAGCTTTGAGGCTTCCTTTTTTATCATCCTATATGACCGATTGAGCTACAGCCAGATGGAAATCAACTTGACAAAATATGTAATGGGTATAAGTTGTTCGAATAATACAAATACTACAATTCAACAAAATGTAGATATGTCGATATTTGAACTACCTTGAATACCAATGCATGAAGCTGTTCATTAAATAAGTGACTTTTCTTATGAGTCTAGTTTCATGATACAGCAACCTCGACCAGTTGCTTGTTCTTCCTGCAATTCCAATGGATACATCGAGTGCAAATGGTGCAGGGGAACGGGCTTCTTTATCCTCGGGGATAATATGCTCTGTGAAGTCCCCTCAAGAAACACCACCTGTGTAATATGTGCAGGAAAGGTAATTCAAATTCCTCCTCCTCCTCCTCCTCCTCCTCCTCCTCCTTTCCCAATGTGATGCAGATTCTTATGAATCCTTCTTCATTGTTTTTTTAGGGTTCTGCGTGTTGTTCAGATTGTAAAGGCACAGGATTTCGTGCCAAGTGGTTGGGAAAACCTCTGCCAAGCGGTTGATATCAAACTATAATATAATGTGTGGTATTGCTGGGATTCACAAGAAATTGTTCATATCTCCATCATTAACATAGTTGTTATATGTGTCAGCTAATTTGTGAATTTTATATATCGAACTCATACATGGCTATGGAATTACATTTCATATTTTTCGATCCCTGAAATGTCTATTGAAACATGCCCTTGAATCTCTCAGGTTATATAGCCTTCCTGTGACTTATAGGAAAATGTTGGACTCAGTCATTTTTTTTAATAAAAACTCACACGTGTTTTCATTTTGGGATTTTTATTTTTAAGTCCTTATAAACATGTCTATTTATGGATAGGTCCCTCACTTCTTTATATTTTTTTTTAGTCCCCGTATTCAACCGCCTATTTGATTTTTAGTCCCTCTGTCAAACGTCCGTCCATATACCATTAATTTATGAAATGTGATTTATTTTTAAGTCTCTGTAAACTATGTTATTTATTTTACAGGGACTAATCATTAAATAACATAGTTTATAGGAACTGATCACTAAATAATATAGTTTATATGGACTTAAAAATAAAATCATATTTCACAAATTAACGGTGTATGGACGGACGTTTGACGGAATGACTAAAAACTAAATAAGTGGTTGAATATGTGACTAAAAAAATATGAAAAAGTGGGATCAATCTCTAAATATGCATGTTTACGGAGTCTTAAAACTAAAAATCCCTTTCATTTTTTTTTTAAATAGTAAACATTATCAAATGAGGTATATATATTTTGATAAAAAAAATGTATATCGTTACATTTCAAATTGAATGAACTCATTTTTTAGTAAGCATAAAATAATATTTTGATGAGGTATATAGATCGTCTAACGAGGTATATGTTTCATTAGATTTTTAACGAGGTATATAAGACTATATTTTGGACGGTAAAAAAAAAAAAAAAGAGTGTAACAGTGTCCTTGGAGTTAATAAGAGCTTCTTGTTGAATCTAAAAATCCAAAGGGTAAAGATTTTAATAATAAAAATTTGATCCCAATCAATTAGGAAATGATGGCTAATCTTTCTATTACCCACTCAAAAATGATTAGATGACATGTCCCCTTAGTCACCGATTTAAATTGTGTTCGGTTACAAAATTTTAGAACTCAAATCCATAATCTATTTGTTTTCTATTACCTTTTTAAATATATTAGTTCTAATGGGTAAACCATAAGTCTCCGATTGGATAGCGAAATTGAATTATTTTGAATAGATAACTATGTCAGTATAGATAACAAATCTATATGAATAAGAGATTTTCTGTTTGATTGTGTTTTTTTATTCTCATTGGAAAACGTAAGAATAAAGGTTGAGTTGTTTGGTTGATAAAGAATAAAATATAAATAAAGTGTAAAAAAATTGATTTGACATGTAGGCCCTTTGATGTATAAGAGGTGTTGATAGGTGATTTGATGTGATAAGATGTAAAAAGTTGATTTGATATGTGGGCTCATAGAAATAGATAAAGTTAGTATAGCTTATCCTAGGGGTTACTTAGAATTGTTATACTCTCTTATACTCATTTATGCTGGCATAGTAATTCCATCTTATACTCTTTAAACAAACACCAATTTCCCCTGTCTATTTTTATCCCACCTTATTCCATCCTTAATCCATTCTTATTCCGCTATCCAAACGGGGTATATGCAGATACACTAGGCTATTCCTGTATATGCTATTAGAAAAAAATAAGAAAATAGCAATTAAATTAATTTGAATATATATTTTATTTTTGTGAAAGTGTGATTTATTAAACAATAATGATATTTGAGTCCCAATTCATAGGCCCCATCTAAAGCCTCCATGAGGTGGTAAAGATGAAATATCTAAATTACCCTTCATTTCTCAATTGTGTTTTCATATTGTAATCGATCCTACAATTAATGGCTTATAATCAATGGAGGTGGTTATGATATGTTTTTTTTTTTTGAAAATAAACAATTTAATTCAAAGAAACAAACAGAAAACTCTTACAATCTGTTTCGTCTATACATAATGTTTTTTCCATGATCTGTTGTTTCTTTTTTTTTCGAAAACAATCATATCAATCGAAAAAAATTGTGATCACGAAACACATCCGATTGTAGTTTTGTGAGGATTTCAATTTTGATTTCGATTGCAGCTTTTTTTATCATGTGTTCGGTTCGTGGAGCAAACATTGACGATCCATTCAGGTATCTTAAATCTGTATCTGTTAATTCAAATCCAGATAAAACTGAATTTGAATTCCAGCCCATTTTTTTAAGGTATTTGTTAATTCAAATCCAGATACACCTGTATCTGAATTTGAATTCCAGCTCATTTTTTGAAGGTATTTGTTAATTTAAATCTAGATACACCTGTATCTGAATTCGAATCCCAGCTCAATCTTTGAAGGTATTTGTTAATTCAAATTCAGATACATCTATATCTGAATTTGAATCCCAACCCATTATTTGAAGGTATTTGTTAATTGAAATCCAGATACACCTGTATCTGAATTTGAATTTCATCCCATTTTTTGAAGGTATTTGTTAATTAAAGTTCAGATACACATGTATCTGAATTTGAATTTCATCCCATTTTTATTAAACAAGTATATACTAAAAAAAGACAAAAACACCTGTAGGGAACATAGAATAGATGTTCTTTGACAAGAGATCTCTCTCTTTCAATTAGAGTTAACAGGGGACTGTCAACCGAACATGGACCATAAATTTTATTTAGTCTCATGCATATTAGCATACCAATCATTCTTTAAGGATCATTAATAAATTTATTTAATAAAGTTTTTTTTAAAGTTCTATGTACGAGAAAAACATTGTAAAGGCTCTCACGTGAATTAGGGAAATGAACCAAAAGAAGAAGGCAAAGATCCTTCCTCAAAGCTCAAAGGACCCTAAAAATTGAGAGCTCAAGACTTTCTGCAAACCTCATAAAACCAGAGGTTAAGGAAGAAAATCTGTTCGAATATCAAAATCAGTTTGCCATACTTGCTGAAATAGGATCTCAAACTTCAGAACCACAAACCGAATATGAATTCAAAACTTCCGTTCCACTATTCTCTATTGAGAAATATGAAGTAGACAAAGAGATAGCAGAACTTATTAAGATATACTTCCCCAAAGATGACCATTCTAGTACTGGCTACCATTTCTGTATCCCTGATATGATAGGAAAAAATCCTGATTACTATGAAAATATCCTATTGAAAACAAACAGCGTCAGAATTGTGCATCACTGTAAGAACAAGAGCACCTTAGAGATCTCATACTCTAAACTATGCATCCAAAAGATATTAACCTTAAAAGACTGGGATAAGAGTTCCAATGCCTCTAGGCGATTCCAAAAATCAATGATCAGACTCAATTATTATAATTATTGGGATTACTAGAAAGCCTAGGAAAATGCACTGTTAGTCCAAAATTGTGTCTTAAGACGTTCTTGGTTTATCCATTTTGTCTGCCAAGCCAAAATTCCAAATTGGTTTTACTCCTGGTGGCAAGTATTTGGTGCTAATTAGAAAAATTTACCAGAGACATCCAAGCTCATATGGAGCAAGAAGAATTAAACCCACAAAAACATTGTAAAGGCTCTCCAGGCTAGACATGCTGTCGGTCATGGCATGACCTCCCAAAATACCACCCAAGTATCGAATTTGGATCCAGTCTGATCAGTATCCTATTAATTGAACTGTACAACCTATTATTAGGTACATATTTTGCTTTCTTATTTGATATATTGATGGTATTTAGGAATAGCTTATTGAATCCAATACGAGAGTGAACATGTATCCAATAAATAGCTGTATAGTCTAAGCATCAGCAACAGGTCGGCCCAGCCCACTGAAACAAGGCCCAGGCCCGCGGCCAAAAAACCAGGCCAGGCCCTACCCACGGGCTTTGGGCCTATGGGCTGGCATGCGGGTCCACATTTTAAGCATTTTATTTTTTCGTTTTAAATTTTAAATTGTTTATTTATATATAAATGTTAAAATAATACAAAATTGAAAATATAATGTTGAAAAAAACTATTTACATCTATTCAATTTTAAAAAATAAACATATTAAATAAATTAGTTACTTAAAAACTAAATTACTACATATACCTAGGCATCTATAAATGTTAATATTTACATAATTCAATTACAATTCAAATAAAAATTATATGTGATTCATTTATTGTATTGGCCCGGCTCGTAGACCCGCACGAACGGACCCAGTTCGTGCTGGTTTGTGAGCCGGGCCTGGCCCCAGAATCAGGCCCGGGCCGGGCTTTTAGACCTCGGGCTTTTTGGGATTCACTGTACTGGATCCGAACCCCATGTATACATGCATTGGGTATTGGGTAAGGCTTTGGGTGGTCCTGGAGAGGGTTCATTCACATCACATGGTCCGTCTCGGATTTCACCTCTCATCGTGGCCTCTCTTTCACCGTCGCTTCCTTTGGTTCACTGAAGTCGACCCATCTGAAGTCCTTGCTCTCTCTCTCCTCTCTCTCTCTCTCTCTCTCTCTCTCAATTTAGGCTTCCAGACAAACAATGAAAAAAGTTTTTAACGACCATCACTGGATCCCGTCATTTTGCAGTCAGGACCACCTGTTTTTCACGGTCTCAATCTAGTCCTACCTGTCCCTAGATTCAACTTTAATTCCCGTCTGTACTTTCTTTCAAAATCGAAGGACATTTTTTTAATGGAATATATCTATTTTACAAAACAGATAATGTCTAAAATTGATATTACAGAGAGATGATGAAAATAACCATAAAAACAAAGGAAAAAAAATAAGGGGGTTGGGGAAGATGACCCTCATCAGCACCCCATAGAAAAAACGAGTGCAAAGGTAGGTAGATAAGGGATCTACCCAAACTTGCACCATATCTTTCTATTCAGTGATTTTTAAGATAGTTTCGCCCACATGAACGTGAGCAACCCCTTCCATTCCCATACCCTATTCCTTGATGCATGAGATTACTCTCTTCTATACATTTTCGAAATAAAATGTGGCCCCTTTGAACATAATTTCATTTCTTGTTCGCCTTGATCCTATTTCGAAAAATGAAAGAACATGAGGGGGGTGGGGCAATTTGACGAGCATAAAATGAAAGAATATTGTGAACCAAACTTTGATTAGGTGGCTAGTGCTAGGGGTACAATTCGGGCGGATTGGGTTCGGGTTGACCCCAAAATTCAAAACACTCAATCATAACTGACCCGACTTGATTTTCAACCCGGTGACCCTAACCCGAACCCAACCCGTGATAAAAACACTCAACCTGAACCCAACCCGAAGAACCCAATTTGATTTTAAAAAACAAAAAATCACATTTGTAACAAAGAAATCATACATTTATTTACATATAGCGATCCCAAATCAAACAATATGAAAAATATAATACATTGAATACCAAAATAAAAAAATCAAACAATAAAACTCATAATCTTTCCATCCAAATATAAGAGAGAGAGAGAGAGAGAGAGTCCCATATGTATTCCATGTTAACTAGAGACATGCATGTATTAATTTTCATGTAAACCATGGTGTGACTGGATTTAGTTGGAAGAGTAAGAAAGAGAGAAGAGGCATGTTGAATTTGAATGTTGCGGCTGGGTTTGTGAGACAAATAGATTAAGTTTGTGTAAAGTAATGAATGGTGGAGATTTACAAATGAAAATCAACTGTCTAGATTATATTTCATATTAGGTATTAAGTTTCGATTCAGGTTGAGTCAGGTTGCCTGGGACACCAACCCGAATCTAACCCGATTTTTCAATCAATCCGAACCCAATTTTGACAACTCAATCCACGTACAAATCGGGTTCAATCCACCGGGTTCAGATTGAACCCAATCCAAGTTGCAGCTCTAGCTAGTACCTTGATCCCATGTCCATGAAGAAGATCACGGTATCCAATCTAGAGGAACACTCATTTTTAAAAAAATTATAAATAAATAAAGACCATTATTATATTAAATTAAAAAAACAAATTCACTTGACTGATTTATTTTTGTGTTCCCGTTGTAACACGAAACGTTATCATTTTGCATGATACGCATGAATTTAATTGTTGAAAACTTACTCCGTGATTCAAAACAACATAGGAGACTAAAATAAAATAAAAACATAAACAAGAAGGAGAAGAGATTTACATGCATGATTCGATGAAAGGTTATCTATCCACCAAAAAGAGGAAGAAATTTTTTTATATTAATTTTCGGATCAAAGACTCATGGTGATGTGCCTAACTCATAAAAGAATATAGTTATAACGCCCCTGCACACATAATACATAAATATACCATTGTATTTATATGTGAAAATTGCGTGTGATTTTTTTTAGACGTTGCTGACTTCACATCCAACATTTCATCATTTTTTTATAGAAAAATGTTGTCATTTTCTATTATCATAATAAGAAAGAACATAATTGAGTGAGATGAGAACATTTCATAATTTGGATTATGAAAATTTTCGTTGTTGTAATTTTGACTTGATGATCCAATAACCAATATGCATGATGTAAATCCAACATTTTAGCCCCTGTTTGAAACAGGACTAGCCCCATGGATAACTTGGTATAAAGGGAAATAAGAGATTTTGGGTGTTTGGAAACACAGAATATCCAGGGATAAAGTATGTCAGAATAAACTGGTATAAAATGGTATATGGATTCCAACTAACCCCTGGAATTAAAGTTATCATATGTTATTTCATCCAAAGAATATGTGGGTCAATTGTTAAATCAACTATCATCACCTTTTATAAATCACTTGGCAAATCAACTATCATTATTTTTTCACTTTTATAAATCATTATTCGTACTTTATTTACATTTTATCAAAACAACAAAACATTTATTCTTATGTTTACCCACAAGAATAATTCAAAATACAACCAAATACAAAATCATTTTATCCTTATTTATACTCACTTATGTCGGAATAAATGTATACCAAAAAATAAGTCATATTCCCATTCTAAATGAGAGCTTAATAATTAACTTTTAATATACTTTGATAAACTAATATATATACAAAGATGGACTGATTTATTTTGTGTTCAATTCATTGTGTAACCACTTATGATTTTTGTATCAAAAGATAGCATATGATTAATGTTATTATTGTTATTAATTTATTATTAAGGATAAATGTTTTGGGAATGTACTACTACTATCCAATGGGTTTAATGTATCCTTGGGAGGGTTTAGCCATAAGTTGACACGTGGCACATCAGAGAACCACACATCTCGATCTTGGTCTCTTGGGAGAGGGTCTAGCAATCCACTGGGACCATTCTAAATGGACGCATCCATACCCAAACTATATAATACCCGAACTATATAATAATATAATAATAATAACAACATCATTCTATTTCACCATGCGCAATATAATTGGTTAATATTGTGTTTGATTGCGCGATTACGCAGCTTTTACAATTATATGAAGCTATTTCTGCAGTCGTACAATTAAATAATTTTATTGTATCACTTTCCTACACATAAATTTCAAACAAATAGTATCAAAAGCTGCTATTTCTAAAACTGAAAGAGATGAGCTCCTTGTAAAATCAGTTTTAAAATCCAGATTTTTACAAAACCAGTTTTACAAACGCATTACCAAACGCACTTTTTATGTTTAATGAAAACTGACGTCGTTTTCTCTCTAAACACGTACGACCAAGAAACAAAACAGTCTCAAAACGAGATAAGAGTGTGGTGAGAGAAAGAGAGAGGTAGAGATCTGGGTGTGGGAAACGAGAGGCCCTAAACATCTGGGCCTCACATTCTCTTATATTTTTTTCTCCCATCAGAACAATAGGAGCGAACCACCTTATCCTATCCCATCCATCTCATCTTCCTATTGCTTATACACACTCTCCCCCCCCCCCCCCCCCCCCCCTCAAACGTCTCTCATTCACTTCTCTCTCTCTCTCTCTCTCTCTCTCTTCTCTCTTCAGTGAATTTTTTGTTCTAATATATCTTACCCAACAAGAGGAATTGAATTGAAGCTTGTTCAGGAATTCAATCATGGCACCCAAAGCGGGGAAAGCGAAGCCTCACAAGACCAAAGGAGAGAAGAAGAAGAAGGAAGAGAAAGGTGGGTTTTTTTTTTTTTTTTTGTGAATGTCTCTGAATTTGCCTTTTCAGTGATAAAGAACAGTTTTGAATAGAATAAGCTTCCTCTTTGGAATTGCAGTTTTGCCTATAGCGCTCGACATTACAGTGGAGACTCCGGACTACTCACAAGTCACGCTCAAGGTACTACCCACATAACAATATTGTTATACATAAACATATATTTCATTCTCATTAAAATACATATACTTCAACACCAGTTTGATAACTCTAATTCATAAATTCTGCTTTTTAAATCTAGTTCTGGTGATTTTTTTTTCTTTTTCTGCAATGTGCCGGAAGGAACAGGGAGTTTCAAATAAAATTCTAATGAAAATAAACGCAACATGAGATTGGACATTTAATGTGAGGGACATTATTTATGACAGGAACCTCTTTTTTAATGAAGGTTTGCAAAGGTGGGAGTTCCATTAGTTTCATAAAAAAAAAGGGAGTTCCATTAGAATTTAGGACCACGGACTCCCTCCATCCGGACCGTCCGATTACATCACACCATGCTTTTAAAATTGCGTACGTTTGCATTCGTGAATTTAATGAAGCAGAGATGTTCCTTCGCAGGGAATATCGACGGACAGAATCTTAGACGTTCGGAAGCTCCTGACCGTCCACGTCGACACGTGTCACCTCACCAACTTCTCGTTCTCTCACGAGGTATACTATATATCGAATTATCTGGACAATTAATTAGGGTCATGTGATCATTTATTTATTATTTTTAAATCCTTAAAAATTTTAAATCTAGCATCTTTAGGTTCCTCCAGTCAGATGTTAAAAAAATTAAAAATACCCTCTCTTAATTATCTGAAGGTTAATAATGTACATAGGAGTATTAACAATGTACTGGAGATATTTAACAATGTATTGAAGAGTGTTTACAGTGTACTAAAATAATTGAACGATAGATATTTTATGCGAATGTTAACAATGTTTTGAAGAATATTAACAATGTAATGTAGATACTTAAAAAAATATTTTTTGGAGTGTTAACAATGTACTAAGATAATTGGGTGGGAGTAGTTTTGATAGTGTACTGGAGAGTGTCAAAAGAGTATTGAAGATATTTATTAATGTGCTGAGGAGTGTTAACAGTGTGCTAAAATAATTGGGCTATGCTATTTTTATCAATTTTAAACAGCATCTGTCTGGAGAGACTTAAAGATAATTTTTCAGTGTTTTAAGTATCTACAATCAAATTTAAAAATTTTTAGGGGTCTAAAAATTATAGATGGTGACCACATTACCCTAATTAATTTCCCCCGAATTATCTGATATCCCAATTTCTACTCTTGTGTTCCGTCGGTCCTCTTAGTTTAAGATTATCTAACACGTGGCAATTTTTAACAGGTGCGTGGGACAAGACTCAAGGACCCCGTCGAGGCCGCCTCGCTCAAGCCCTGCTTGCTCTCTATCGTCGAAGGTGAGGTTTAACTCTGTTGTTCCGGCATTGCAAATTAATTAATATAAAATTAGTCACTGCGGCGTGAGTTTACGATTTTACCCCTATGAGCAGAGGACTACACGGAGGATCTCGCCGTCGCTCACATTCGGCGACTCCTCGACATCGTCGCCTGCACCACCGCTTTCGGTCCCTCGTCCGCCGCCAGATCTGGCGGCGCCGGCGGTGGAGGAGCGAAGCCCGGCGCGAAAGACCCCGGACGGAAGTCACCGGCCTCCGACGACGGCGCCGCCACAGCATTCCCGGAAAGCGAAGCGGGAGGCGGCGGAGATGCGAACCCTACGAAGCCAAAGCAGGCCTCCAAGAAGACGACCAAAGGAGCCGGCGCCGCCCCGGCCTCGGTCGGGGAGGCCGAGAAGGGGGACGCCGCGCCGTCGATCTATCCCCCGCCGAAGCTCGGGCAGTTCTACGACTTCTTCTCATTCTCTCACTTGTCGCCTCCTCTTCAATGTCGGTTCCATCCCCTTCTCTCACTCTCTCCTCCCTTCCTCGGATTTCGTGTTTTCGCGATCTTGATTTTGGATCGGTTGCAGATATAAGGAGGTCGTCGCGTCCGTTCCTTGAAGACAAGAGGGACGACGATTTCTTTCAAATCGACGTGAGTGGTGTGAATTTGTTGATATTCGAATTTCATGAACAGTGTGAGGTTTTATATTAAGAACTTGTTTTGGTGGACATAACAGATCAAGATATGCAACGGAAAGGCGGTGACGATCGTCGCCTCGCAGGAGGGGTTTTATCCCGCCGGGAAACGGACCATGTTGAGCCATTCCCTTGTGGGATTGCTCCAGCAGACCAGTCGAGCCTTCGATGGTGTGAGTGAATTGAGTTTTCTCACCCTTTGTTATGTTGTGATTGTAGAATATTTGAAGAATTATGTGAATGAGTGATTGTTTTGAGTCGAATGCAATTGCAGGCTTACAAGGCACTTATGAAAGCTTTCATTGAGCATAACAAGGTAATGCAATGTGTTTTGCTTCTTGGATATGTAATTTTTCTTATCTATACAGATTTCTAGAACAAGGATTGCATGATCCGTGGTATATATAATGATGGAATTTTGAGCACAATTAATTGTGGGTTAGTTTTTTTTTTCTTCTAATTAGATATGAACTGATACTTGAATATATTGCACTCTGAAAATCTGCTTTATAAATTTTATTACATGAATTTGGGAACTATTTCGCATTCTTATTTGAACTCGCTTCTTGTTCCTTTCCAGTTTGGGAATCTCCCATATGGTTTCCGTTCAAACACATGGGTTGTGCCTCCAATTGCTGCGGAATCGCCGTCCCTCTTTCCCCCACTACCAACTGAGGACGAAAATTGGGGAGGAAATGGTGGAGGTCAAGGACGGGACGGTAGGCATGACATGCGGAAATGGGCGAGGGAATTTGCGATCCTTGCATCGATGCCTTGCAAAACTCCGGAGGAGAGGCAAATACGTGATCGGAAGGCCTTCCTTCTCCACACATTATTCGTCGACGTTTCTGTTTTTAAAGCTGTCGCTGCCATACAATGCATTGTCGATGGACACATATCACGCTCGAGTGGTCACCAAGATGCAATATTGCATGAGGAGCAGATTGGGGATTTAAGGATTGAAATCCGAAGGGATGCGCCCAATGCAAATGCAAAGTTGGAGTTTAAGAATGATGGCAGCCAGGCTCCAGGGATGTCATCGAAGGAGCTTGCTCAGAGGAACTTGTTGAAGGGGATAACTGCCGACGAGAGTGCAACTGTTCACGTATGTTTCAGAGCTTATGTGTTTTGTTGCATCAAAGAGATTGAGTTATTAAATGTTTACATACTGACTTAAATTGCTCAATGAATTTGCAGGATACTGCTACATTAGGTGTCGTCGTCATTAGGCATTGTGGGTATACAGCGGTTGTAAAAGTTTTGGTTGATCCTGACTATGGAGGGAATCTACCTCAAGATGTAGACATAGAAGATCATTCAGAAGGAGGTGCTAATGCACTCAATGTCAATAGGTAAGGTTGATGGGGCTGTTTGACATTTGTAATTTGTTTTGTTTTGTTTTTTTATCATTTATGCTGTAATAACCTTACTAGATGAAGAATACATTGATTTTGCACAAATAGGATAAAACATATGATTTTGAAGAAAATACTATATGGATTTGCACCATAGAAAGATTAGATGAGGACTTCTGAACTGAACAATAGGCTGTCCAGAGTAGTTATAAAATAGCGTACAAGAAATTCCATGACCAAAATGAATGTAGCAGTTTTAGGTTGCCTTCAGTGAATGAACACGTGACAATTACAAACTAATATCTATCCCTATCTCCACTAGACTGTGGACGAGTGAAAACACACAGTTGTGCTCCTACTTATTGGTTATGATATTGCTGTCCTGTGAGGAATTTGTACGGCTCTAAAATATTGATACTCCCCTTTAGTTGTAATTGATCTTGGATTTTTCGATGAACTTTCAGCCTCAGATTGCTGTTGCATAAATCATCCACACCACAACCACCTGGTGCAGCCCAACATTCTAATTTTATCGATACAGAGGATCTACAGTCAGCTAGGAGATTGGTTCGAAAAGTAATAACGGATAGTCTAGACAGGATACAAGTAGAGGATCCTAAGCAGAGGAAGTCCATCAGATGGGAGCTTGGAGCATGCTGGGTGCAGCATCTGCAGAACCAGGCTTTGGGAAAGAATGAGCCCAAGAAAACTGAAGAAAATAAGGTTGAACCAGCTGTCAAGGGTCTTGGGGAGAAAATTGGACTACTGAAAGAGATTACAAAGAAGACTGATGACAGAGGCAGCAAACCTGAGATTGGAAAGGAGACTTCTTCTAATGGACACAGTGCAGAGGCGTCTGATCAGAAGGAGCTAGAAAGAAATGATTCGGAAAAAGAAGTGATGTTACGAAATCTGCTTTCAGAAGCAGCCTTTCTACGGCTTAAAGAAACAGATACTGGTCTTCACATCAAGGTTCTCCATTTTTAACAGAATGATCTGTTTGCTATTTCTTTTAATATGAGCATAAATTTTCTTTTTACAATGTTTCTCAACCTATATTCTTCGTCTTGGCAGTCACCTGAGGAATTGATTGAGATGGCACATAAATATTACTCTGATACCGCATTGCCTAAACTTGTAAGATCAGAACTCTTCTTGTTCGTGTTTTCATGTAAACTATTTCCCTGTGACATTTTGCAACTCAGCAATGCTATATTGTGACCCTATGATTATCAGGTGGCTGATTTTGGATCTCTTGAGCTCTCTCCTGTTGATGGAAGGACTTTGACAGATTTTATGCATACGAGGGGTCTGCAAATGTGCTCTTTGGGACAAGTGGTACAAATTCAGTGCCATCCTTTCTATATATCTTGGAAGCTTCTAAATAGTTCTTTTGTTCTCTCTTTCTTAACCTTTTGACTCAGTACTCTTCATCTTTTTAGGTTGAACTTGCAGATAAGCTCCCACATGTTCAGTCACTTTGTCTGCATGAGATGATAATTCGTGCATTCAAGCATATACTGCAGGCAGTTATTGCTGCAGTTGATGACACTGCTGAGTTGGCTGGGGCAGTTGCCTCGTGCCTAAATGTCTTGCTGGGAACCCTGCCAGGGGATAGTGCTGATATGGACTTGGCCAATGACTATAACCTCAAACAGAAGTGGGTGGAAGCCTTTCTTCTGAAGAGATTTGGGTGGAAATGGAAAGATGAAAATTGCTATGATCTAAGGAAGTATGCAATTCTTCGTGGACTTTGTCATAAGGTGCTAGCATACATGATGACAAAATTTTGCTTCATTTGTTTTCAGTGATTTTTCTGATGATCAGCATAAATCTTCATTTTTTTCTGAGTGACTTATTCCTAGCTTTATCCAATCAGGTCGGACTTGAACTAGCTCCTAGAGACTATGACATGGACACCCCATCTCCTTTTAAGAGGTTGGACATTATCAGCATGGTTCCCTTGTACAAAGTAAGATAGGTGTCTGTATACCACAACTGGAGGGAAAAAAAAAATCATTTAGTCCTATAAATTTGATGGTGTTTATTATGTCAAACAGCACGTCGCATGCTCGTCCGCTGATGGACGCACGCTTTTGGAGTCCTCTAAAACTTCCCTGGACAAAGGCAAACTGGAGGATGCTGTAAATTATGGCACAAAGGTAATAGAATACTTATGAGTATGCTACTTATACTGCTTATCCAATGTTTGACAGTCACTACTATGTGATAATTATTCATTTCTCATATCTTCCAAAACTTCATATTTTGAAGGCACTTGCAAAGCTTGTGGCTGTATGCGGTCCTTATCATCGAATGACTGCCGGGGCATATGGCCTTTTGGCTGTGGTGCTTTATCATACCGGTGATTTTAACCAGGTACAACCTTTTGGGAGTCTCATCCATCTACATCCAATTTTTATGTGATTTTTTTTTTCCTAATATTAGGTGGTGTTATGCTACAGAGCTTTACTAGTATTCATAATTTAACATGAGATTTCAAAATCATGAATGTTACATGCATTTGGCGTATCTCCAATTCTTCATGTAATGCTTAATTGGTATCAGTAATCTGTTATAGTGACTGGTCCACTTCTGGGTAATAGCTTTTTGTAAAAGGGCATTGACATCTCCAAAGACCCGTATAAGGTTTTGTTTCATAATCAAGATACGTTTTAAGTTACTTCTCCAAAATTATTCGTTCATTGTTACATGAATTTTGTAAATGCTCATTAAAATAAATTTTTTTTGTATTGTTCAATTGACATTAAATTAATTCTTAAGATAATATTTTGAATTATAAAATTTAGAATTGTTAAAATTTATAATAAGATTGAGGCTGTGTTTTGTTGCGCGATTGCAAAACTGATTTTAGGCAAAAACTGAGTTTAAATATGATTTTGCAAGAATCTATCAACGATTTCTGAAAAACTCATGTTTTGGGCACTATTTCACAAAAATATATATGCAGCTTTTGGCCCAGTTTTTTTTGTTTTAAAATGAGTCTGGGAAAAGTAGCTTTATGCAAACCCAAAAGTTGTCCAAACTTGTTTCCAAACGGGCCAGAGTTCGATTTGATTTGTTAGGTTGAAATCTAATTTGTTAGGATACAATTTGATTTGTTATTAATTTATTATGTTGATATATAGTTTGTTAGGAATATATTTTATGTATAAAATATAATTTATATAATATAAAATATAAATATTATAATATGTATCATCAAGTAACTAAAAAAAATACAAAATCTGGGTCGGGCTACAGGTCGACCCAGCCAACTCATACGTCCGCCTCTGGTTACATCCAGTCTCATTTTCAGTCTCAATTTCAGTTTATATGTGTTTTAAATTTTTTAAAAATAGTATATCTCATCTAATAAGGTACATGATTTTATAAAAAATGAAGCATATATACTAATAAATTAAATTGGTCAATGCTTGACTGATCTATTATTATTAATTCAAACCGGTATTTATGAACTACAAGGTCTAGTCTATGAACATAAGAGGTATTTTGAAACATTCATGAAAATTGTCCTGATCATTACAAATGGCCTTCTAAATTTTAATTGGTGACAGATGTACTTGTAATGGTTGTTAACCATGTGCAAGCACCGTCTTATGAAATTCACATTCAATTAGAATCAAACTTTGATCTCTCGCTAAACCTTATCATAACGGTCTGATTAGCTCAGTTGTCATATTTATGTCTTTCGACTCTCAGTTCAGGCATTTATATTTCACGGCATGATGGAAGCCTACAAATAAAAATTGATATCACAATTGTCTTTTTAATATATTATCTGCTTCGAAAAAGTAAAAGCCCAATGATTTATGCAGGCAACCATCTATCAACAAAAAGCTCTAGATATCAATGAGAGGGAACTTGGTCTTGATCATCCTGATACAATGAAAAGCTACGGGGATCTTGCTGTCTTCTACTATCGGCTTCAGCACACTGAACTGGCATTGAAGTATGCTTACACTTCCATATGCATTTCTCGATCATGTTCGTCATCTTCCGTTCATTGTTTGTTCATCATATTCACATTTTTCACTAATTTCCTTTCTGGAATTTTTCTCTGTGGATATTAATTTTCTTTGTATTTGAGGAAAAATCCATCAAGAACATGTTTGCTTAAGTTTGTGCCTGGTGTTTCAGGTATGTCAATCGCGCACTGTATCTTTTGCACTTGACTTGTGGCCCCTCGCATCCAAACACAGCTGCAACATACATAAATGTGGCTATGATGGAAGAAGGCTTGGGAAACATCCATGTTGCACTTAGATACCTGCATGAGGCTCTTAAGTGTAACCAAAGACTGCTTGGAGCTCATCACATTCAGGTCTGGAAAAATACCATCCTCAATGAAAAGCTTCTCCTCTTTGATGTAGATGTTAATCCATTACCTGGGTTATGATTCACAGACGGCCGCCAGTTATCATGCCATTGCCATTGCTCTTTCATTGATGGATGCATATTCACTAAGTGTTCAGCACGAACAGACTACTTTACAGATACTGCAAGCTAAACTTGGAAGCGAAGACCTACGTACACAGGTATTATCAAGTTTAGCGGTTGTTAAACTCATGTTTTTAGTATCTGGATTCCTTGAGATACAACATGCTATATTTTTTGGGTTCTTAAAATATGCATGTGCTATGCAGGATGCTGCTGCATGGCTTGAATATTTCGAGTCCAAGGCACTAGAACAGCAAGAAGCTGCACGCAATGGCACACCAAAACCAGATGCCTCAATTGCCAGCAAAGGTCACCTGAGGTAAAGAATTCCCAATACTTAAAAGGACGTACACCACATTGAATCTCATGTATAAGTATCAGTATTGACCTGTAATCATGTTGATGGTTGACCTGTCAAATATTCGATAACATAATCATGAGTGATTAATTTAATTATATTTCCTCTATTATAATACATGCTATTAGGGATTTCGATTTACATCAGTTTATACATATTTTAACAAGATATAGAGAAACATTGTCAATTTCAATGTTACCACCTTTTTCTCTATTTGGTGACTTTTGTAAAAATAAAGTTTGAAATCTTAGGTGGAATCAATGACAATCTGTGTTTCTGATATCACAAGTAATTATCAGAAGTTATAAGTATCAGACTGATGCATGCTTGGTCTGATGCTATTTAATACTGTCATTAGTATCAGATCATTTCTTCAGATCTCTGATACATATCAGCTAATGTTAAAAATGTCAGAAGTGGTGTTGATTATACCATCAAGGGAGTTGTCTCAGGGAATCTCCTTTCCATCAGTTGGTGGAGATTATTGAATGGCTTTGTTACTTCCTTAACGAAAAGCTACCCAATCATGCTTAGGCCAGTAGGTAATTGAACATGAGCCTTGCATGTTTGGTTGGTTATGTTAAAAAATTTTGAAGTATTTTTTTCTTTGGCATGATGATGTGCTAATAGTGGTTTGATATGATTCTGATGGACAAGGGTGGTTAGTGTAATTATGTGTTTTTCTCTACCTTTTTTTTGACGTCAATAGAATAATTATAATATAGACACTGGTTAATAATTAATTAATTTGTAATGAATGAGTACCATGCTACTATTCAGAGGGATTTGAAATTGCTTTGCCCTTTAAACCAGTGTATCAGACCTTCTGGATTACATAAACCCAGATGCAGATCTGAAAGGAAGAGACAACCAAAGGAAACAAGCCCGTGCAAAGGTTTCTAATAACTTTTTTATCTTCTACTACGGTTTACTCAAGCACAACATTTCTAATTATGAATTCATGTACATCTCATATGACAGATAAAGGAAAGGCTGGGACAGAACAACTCGGAAACTGTTACTGGTGAAGATCAAAAAGATGCAACTACATCCCCAACACACACAGCAGGGGAGAACTCCAATGATAAAGAAAACAGTGTCCGATCTCCGGTCATGGAACCCAAGGATGAAAAGCCTATCATTGCAGCAATAGACGTGTTTGCATTGAATCAACAGGATGACACATCGCCGGGTGATGCATCTGATGAAGGATGGCAAGAAGCAATTCCGAAGGGAAGGTCACCTTCAGGTCGCAGGGTTTCCAAAAGACCGAGCTTGGCAAGACTGAACACAAATGCATTGAACGCCCCAGAAAATGCAAGATATAGAGGGAGAGATGCCAACCTCCCTTCACCAAGGACATCCCCGAACGAGGCTCCTTCACCTGGCACCACTGCTGTTTCCCCCGCTTCAAAGAAGTTGGTGAAGAGTCCAAGTATCATATCAAGAACTGGCACAGATAATCCTGCAAATGCAAAGTCAGCACCAGTCAGTCCCGCTGTTGCCGGGCTACCCACCAGGCCTGCTACTGTGGCAAGTCCAGTGGGTGTTCAGCCTGCGAGAAAACCATTGTCGTATAAAGAAGCAGCACTGGCTTTGCCTGGGTCATTACCAAAGTCTATCATCGAGCAACTTCCAAGTGAAAAACATTCAGAGGGACTGAACAATCAAGCAAGCAAGGAAGCAAGCATTGCCAGTGAACAGCCACCAGTAAATCAAAAAATTGAGTGCAGTCAAGTAGAGCAGGAAATGAAAGACCAAACAATCAAGGAGAAGGAAGAAAACACAACAGAGGCTGTGGTGGTGAAGCCCTCTCAGAAAATGGAAGAAGCTGTGGCAGCAGTAAATGAAGTTCCGAAATCTGTAACAGAATTCAGGGATTCGAACATGTGTTCTGATCCTGAAACACCAGAAACTGGAGTTGTAGAACAGGAGGTATCACAAGTGACCTTACCAGAACAGCCAATCTCACCAGCACAAGATGCAATTACCGAGGTAGAAAAGGTGAAAGAGGAAGGAAGTGAGGATACACATCAACAACCCAATGGAGGTCAAGAAGAAAAGTCATCCGAGACCGGAAAGGAGTCGACTCGGAAACTCTCAGCGGCTGCAGCTCCATACAATCCAACCATGATTCCAGTCTACAGCACGGTGACCATGCCGAGCTTCAAGGACCATGGAGGAATTCTACCCCCACCGGTGAACATTCCACCCATGATGGCCATCAATCCCGTCCGCAAGCCCCCACATCAATCAGCAACGGCCAGGGTTCCTTACGGCCCCCGTCTCTCCGGAAGCTATCACCGGTCAGGGAACCGCGGACGGCCCAAGCCCATTCTGCCAAACGGAGACCACATCGTGGACAAGAACAGTCTTAGTCCACCGAAAATCATGAACCCGAACGCAGCTGAGTTCGTGCCAGGCCAACCGTGGTCACCGAATGGTCATTCAGTGTCCCCAAATGGTTGCTTGGTGGACGCCAACGGTGTTCCGCTCTCCCCCGACAGTCTTCCAGCATCCCCGGATGGTGTGGGGTGCCAGCCACCGTCGCTGCTACTGAAGAAGTGGATGTGTGTACCAAAAAGGCTCCCACCGAAGCAAAGAGTGAGAAAGAAAACGAAGAGGCCAATCACTCTGGCAGCGTCGAAGAGGGAACCCTTGACGCCAAACAAGATGCAACACCCACCGCCATTGTTGCTGAAGATGTGGTGATCGAGGAGGCACCGAAGGAAGTGGTGATTGAGCCAAAGCAAAGCAAATGCTGGGGCGATTACAGTGATGGAGAAGCTGAAGTTGTTGACGTTAGGGGCTAACAGACAGAGAGAACTGAAGCTTCTTGTAGGAGTCTCAGAGGGTGACATGATAGATGATTTGTTCTTTTTGCCACAAAGAGTTATATGATGTTGCAGAGGCTTGAATTACAAGATAGCAACAAGACCACTGAGGAGGTGCTTAGCAGGTATTATTTCAAGTATTCTTTGTTTTACTTTTTCAACTTCAAATTTTTCAAGATTCCTTTTTTTGTATAAAATAAAGATCATCTAATATTTATGAACTATGTGTAACGGATTGTGATCAGATCATAAAGAATGATTTGGAATCGTGATTATTTAGATATAATAGATCTTTTGCTTTTCACTTCAGACATTCAAGACCAAAGAAAAACAAAGTTAAATTAAATAAAACATTGATGAAATCACGTACAGATTACTCCAGCTTCTCGCCAATCGATCAGCACCATAGTCGCCCAATAATGAACCATCGCCCCAACCAGAACGAACACATGAAAAATCTGGTGACTGTGCCCCGCCAAATCGAACTTCCCCGGCCGCCACCTCTCGGGGACCCTCCCCACGTAAATCGCGGCCCCCGCTGCATACGCCGCCCCCATCGCCACCTCCAGCGCCAGCGCCACATGGCATTCCCTGTGCTCCCAGTTGATGCAGATGGCGTGTGCGGCGGGAACGACCCCGGAGAACCCCATGGCGAGGAAGAGCACGGCGCGGAAGCGCCTGAAACGCGGGGTGGAGAGGCGCGGGGAGAGGAGGGTGGGGATGGCGAGGAGGCCGAGGGAGGCGATGGAGAGGAGGTAGAGGCGGCGGGGGAAGGGGTTGCAGAGGAAGGCGTAGTGAATCGGTGGGACGAAGGAGGTGACGATCATGGTTGCGATCCCGGTGTAGTCGAGCCTCCAGAAGAGGAGGTTCAGGCGGCGTGAGTGGCACGCGAGGAGGTGCGAGGCGGCGCTGCAGCCGAGGCAGACCATCGCCCCCGCCAGGAATATCATCACCGGCCATCGCGGAACCAAGTGTCCTGGTTGCAGTGCCTTAACTCCCCCAGACCTGAAACCAAAAAGATAAACGGATTAAAAGCAACTGATTCAACCGTTCAATCAACCAACCAGATTTAAATCATGACATTATAATGATATAAATACATATATTAACTGCAGGGCCACAACCCAGTTCGAATCTAGTTAAGACTGACTTCGATCAGTTCGATTAGTATTAAATTAAAAAAATAGTTATGCACTTCGATTTATAAACTGACCGGGACCACAACCCAGTCCAGGTCGAGTTAAAACCGGTTTCGATCAGTCTGATTAGTATTAAATTTCACAATCGATTATGCAAACACAACACAAAAAGGTGAGATGATGACGAAAATGCCCTTACGAAGGTGAATTAATTACCCGGTACGGAAGATTCCGTCGGTGCTGCTCTCCACCGAAACAGTAAAAACCGCGAGAGAGAGGAACAAAAAGAACCCCCCAAGATGTCTGGAGAACCCCAAAAAAAAAATTCATCAAAATGAGGGATTGTGGAGCGTTGGATGAAGAGAATGGACGGAAGAGGGGGGGACTCACGTCCAGACGTTGAGGGACTCGTTGTGCCAGGAGAAGACGCTGAGGAGGGCGTCCTTGAGAGGCCATTCGGACCTGTAGTGGTCCAATATGAACTCGTTGTCCTTCAAGTAGTCCGGCAGCGCATCGTACCTCACCAACCTCCGCTCGAACGTCATCGTCTTCATCTCCACCTCTGCTGCTCCGCTTTCGATGATCCGATGCGACTGAGCGTCCGTCGACGGTCGATTCGGGGCTGGTGGTGTCGGATCTGGAGCGGATCGGCTCCGCATCCTTCGTTTCTTCACCGCCTCTCGGAGAGGTTAGTGTTTATTCTTTATTTTATTTTTTGGGAGATTTGTCTTAATTTGTTCAACGGATAGGAGAAGTGGGCGAGCGAATTTTGGGGGTTTTACGCGAGGTTTCGATCACGTTCATCCGCGTGTTTTTAATCGTTTAAATCAATCTTCGATTATATTTGAGTGTTAATATACACTAATAAGTGCGTTTTACATTTCTATATGATATAATAACATATCATATTACAATATTAGAATATGAATAAAATATTTTGTTATATTTATTTTAGAGTAAAAAATATATGTTTTATTTTATATAACGTGTATTTTAATATAAGAGTGTAATTTAAAAAATAAGAAAAAAATAGTGTGAATTGTCACGGACCGCAATGGACACATTATTTACATTATTTTCCTTTTATTTAAGCTGTAATGTTATGATAATGTGATTCAAAAAGCTTAAATTATTCAAAGCTTAAAAATGATTCAAAATATTGATTGGATGAATGTTTTAATAACAAAAAAGTAAAAAAAAAATGAAAACGGGGTTAGTTGAGAAGATGTGAAGGCGTCCATCGAATGGGGTGAAGAATGAAGAAACGTGGGGGCAACTAGGAAATGATGGCCGAGGGGACACGGAAACAAAAGTTGCTCAGCTATTTGTGCGGGTGATTGGAGTGGAGTACGAAAAGGTATCCTACTTTTTTATCTTTTCTTTCTTTTGATTTTTGAGAAATATCCATATACCCCCTACAAACTGTTCGATATTCATATAAATCCCTGACTTTTCATAAAGTTCATATAACCCCTTATAAACCCATACATAAATCTAAATCAGCCCTTAAGTTAAATACAAAAACTTTCCTCCTTTAATGTGTTACTATACATTTCTGTGTTTGATAGAATGCTTGAATCAAATAGTTTTTATGTTTCTTTTTAATAAATAGAAAACCCTAATCATCCAATAAAAATGAATCGAGTAAGAGAAATATCCCATGGGATCTCATACATCAACAATAAAAATTTAACATGCAAAACTCTAACTTATAATCCATGTCACCCAATTAATTAGAATCGTTCTCATCAATCACCAATAAAAATTTTACAGCTCTCATCAATCAACAATAAAAAATTTCTGGAGAAAATCAACAATCTTTATGTCTCGGTGAACGGCAGATAAATATTTGCATAGAAAGAAAGGGTTTAATGTTTTCATGGGTAAAATGGAGTTTTTGCGTATGGGGTTGAAAATTACTCATCAATGGTTTTGTTAATTGACATAAGGGTCTAAATGGATTTAATGTGTGTTTTCAGGGGGTTTTACATATATATGAAAAGGTCGGGGGGTTAAGTGGATATCAGACAGACCGCAGGGGGTTATTTGACCATTCCACGCTGGGCCGGGTCAGGTTTCAAATGGTTTCGGTCTACCGTCGTAACAAGGATCATCTTTTGGGTCGAGGCCCGTGGGCTGTTATGGACCTTTCACCGGGTTGTCCAAGATATTGGACATATCATTTTTTTTTTTTTTTGAGCGTTGATACACTCGGTTTGTGTTACAGTCTCATATGTTATAATAACATAGTATATATTACACTATCACATCATATAGGATTCTGTCATAGTATATAACACTAAACTTTTTATCATTTTTTTAACTTGAAAAAAATATACTGATGTATCTCAATATACACTTCATCTCATATAATAACATGCACTTCATTAAGAGAGTGTATGATTAAAAAAAATTATATAAACTGCAATTGAGACTGCAATGAGGGTTACACGTATCATTTTCCTTTTTTTAATTTGAGTTACTTATCGGGACCGGTTTGGAATTTAGGGTCCGTTTGGTTCCGCGTTGGGCGGATTCCGCTTTTTCAAAAAGCGGATTCCGCCCAAACGCGCAACCAAACGGGTCGGATTCCGGCGGAATCAAAAGCTAGATTCTTTTTAATTTCTCTCTCGAAATCCGTGTTTTTAAAATCTCAAAAAGAACGATTTTTTGTCAGAATCGATTTTTTAAATTGAAAAGCAACTTTTTCTACCAAACATTAAATTCCTTTCAAATATTGATTCCTGAATTAAAAAAAAGCATCTAAAAAAATCAAAGGTCTAAAATCATCTTAAAAAGCAGCTTTATTCCAAAATCTACTTTTCAATCTGTGTCTCCAAACGGAGCCTTAGAATGGAAGACTCAACCTTGACTTTCAGCCTCAAATATAATCTCCACTGTGTCATTTTTAAAAAATAATAATATATTTCAATCGATAATAAATGTGGTTTTTATAAAAACAAAAATAAAAACATATACTTTAATAAGTTATATGAACTCTTTTATAAAATATGTAAATAAATATTAACAAAATCTCTCAATCTCAACCTCTTTGATCTCGCCACACTTCCCTCCTTCCACCTCCACCGACACCGCCTTGAACAAACATGTCATTATTATGATAAATTTAACACAAGTCGGTGCTGCATAAATGACTATAACAATGTGTGCTGACATTTCGAGGTATGATAGTGGAGCGGGTTAAGACGGATTTAATTAATATCAATCTCAAACTCTTTAATATAATCCCGTCTCAGACCCCGTGACTGATTTGATTATTCCATCTCAAATCATTTCCAATGGATATTTAAAGAACCTAAACACTCATGTTTCATTCCATTTAGAATGAAATGAAATTAATAATCTCAAAATTTTAAATATTTTTTATTTTATTTTTATTATAAACTAAATAATTATCTAATATATATTATCTGATACATGCCGAAGCATTTTTTATCAATTGTAGTAGTAGTAATAATAATAATAATCTATAATAATGGGTTAGTATTAATTTTAATAATATAAGTAATTTAAATGGGACGTAACAAGACGGGATGGGTTTTGTCATTAAATCCCCGGTTGGGTTTGAATTCGACATATCCCAGTGTGAGGTACACCTTTTCCTGCAACCTTTGTTTGTTGTGCCCGTAGTGTTATTATTTTGAAATGTATAATTCATATATGATATATCATTTATAAAAAAAAGTGTATATATCCTAATGAAATACATACCCCTGTTTCCTTGCACGAAATAGGACTGTGTGCACTATTGTATATAAAGACTACATGTAATAATTTGTTGTAATTTCTTACACCAAAAAAAAAATTTGTTGTAATTTCATATATAAAAACTATATAAGAGGGATGGAATAGTCCATCATCGATCATGCAGTTAAAAAATAATAATAAAACAAATAACGATAACAGAATAGGAGCTTGAACTTGTAGATCAATAGTTGATCATTGAATTCGCAATCACAGTATCAGAAATATGTTGAACAACATTAACCTACAAAAAAATAGACCGGTAGAATAAAAATATTCACGTAAATATCTATCCTAGATAAGACTGTTGAGGCTCAAAAATTTGTAAACTTTTTGAGAGCTATAAATCATATAAAAAAAATATATTTAAAAAATGTACTATTCAAACAAAAAACATATAAAATTTTCTGGTTAAATAAATAATATAAAAATATAAAAACAAAATTTTCCGTTGCCGGGACTTGAACCCGGGTCTCTCGGGTGAGAGCCGAGTATCCTAACCAACTAGACTACAACGGATTTGTTATCACAAATTTAAATTAATTATTCATCTCTATAAAGAACCATATTAGATTTATTCTATCACTAATACACAATTTTAATATAAATATTAAAAACATGTTTTCAGGATGGTGCATGGGATCTTATGAACTGTGTAATCATTATGAAATCATGTCGTGGGATCTATTCAGAATGAGATATTGATCATCAAGTAGGAAATAAGATATATTTGAATTGGGTGAAATATATGAGTAAATTTTTTTTTTAAAGCTGGATTTAAAACTGAGTCGGTAGAAAATTATCTTTTCATATGTTATGAAAAAGGTAACCTTTTTAAACAGGGTCTTAAATTAGATATAATTGAAAAAATAAATTTAATTGCTTAAGTAAGCGACAATACCTATTGAATTTGAAATAATAACATATTAATATATTTGGACAGAAAATTAAGTTATTACGATGTTTATAACTATTTTAGTATAAATAATGATAAAATGATTTTTTTTGTTTGATTGTGTCTTGAATGATTCTCATTGAGAAACATAATAAAAAAGTTTTTGTTGTTTAGATAAAATGAGAATAAGGTGTGTAATAAGAATTTATAAAAGGTGAAAAAATGATTATAATTGATTTATAAGAGGTGTTGTGCTGATAGCTAATTTAATAGTGAGTTAATATATCCTTTTAGGTTGAATAATCTGAAATAACTTAATTTTAGGGGTTGATTAGAATTCATATACCACTTTATATCAGTTAATTCTGACATACAAATTCTCATTTATTTTCAGTCTTCAAACACTTATTTTGAGGTTATTCTGTCTAATCTACACTTATGTGAAGCCCTATTCTCAAACCAAAAGGAGACTTAAGATTAGTATGGTCCTTTTTGCTATTTTTCTATGTTAAGCCATGTAAAGTTTATCCATTGAATATCAAAAACAAACATTTTTTTTTTTTGCATATGTAACAACATATACACTTGGTTCACAGAATCACAGGCTAAGGGGGTGTGTATTTATTCTTCATTGTATTTTACATAAAAATATACAACGAGAGCTCTCAAAAGGGAATGCATGCAAGTAGTACTGTTACTGTGTGCAACAAGCATTCAGTGGCAATAAAATTACACATTCCATGAAGGGCCCGTCTAACCCCACCCACTTATTTTCTTACCCCACCAAGCAATAAAAAAAAAAAAAAAAAAACCGGTGTTTTGCTATCCCCACCAATTCGACCCGTTCGACCGGATTTGGTCGCATTTCAGGTTTCGCACGACCGAAACTGGTCGAACAGAATTTGTAATAAAATTTATAATTTTTTTTTTTGAAAACATAATCTCACGACGTGTATCCTCCTTGAATCTTTCATATCACTCCAAGTCTGAGTTGTAATATAGGGAGAATAAATCATTATTCTTAAATGTAGAATATAAGAACAATTTTTTTTACATAAGTTCCAGACAAATTTCAAAAGTCAAATATAAAATGTGTTTGAATCAACTGATATGTTTTTTTGTTTTCAAACAAAAATTCATCTTAACTACGAATTCAAACGAAGCTTAAAAATGATATATATTTGTCTAATAAGATATTTTTCTATAAAAATTTGAATTAATTGAAAGTATATCTACTTACATTTTTTTTAATCCCTTAGTTGTTGTTTGGATGAAAGAATAAATGTAGAATATGATGGATAAATCCAAAAATTTATTTGTTTACAAAAAATAAGTAGATATAATTCTGAACCCTGTTCGACCCATTCCGGTCGCCCAAAACCTGAAATGACGACCCATTACGGTCGCCCAAAACTTGAAATGGCGACCGAATTCGGTCGAACTGAATCGGTGGGAACAGACAAACACCGTTTTTTTTTTTTTTTGATCGGTGGGATTGGAAAATTGTTTGGTGGGGATAGACGGGCCCTTCCATGAAAAGATCACCACCTACCACGTCATCAATTTTTTTTCCCACTGTATTTTCCCCATGGTGACTCATTAATGTTTCATTCATTTGCAGGCCCAAATCAAAGGACCTATATTTAATATTTTGCAACAAATCTGTGAAACAAAGAAGAATCAACATGACAACATCTCCTACACCTGCAACTCACATGAAAATTCACTCTCAAAGCCCCCACTCACAACACTCAACCACAAAAATCCAGGTGGTTGGACCAGCCTTTCTCAACCCCAAACATTTCAATAAAACAAACAATATAAATAAAAAAGGATGAATTGCTCCCTTGATCAAAAGTCTAATTTTTTTTCTATCCCTAGACTTTTTTATTTTTTATTTACTCCTGTAGTGTTGTCCTTTTTTTTTGTCCTTGACTTTTCATAATATCTTAAATATCCTTACAGAAAGAGTTACAAAATAAGATTACGAGTTGCACGACACGAAACCCTTCTATAAAGTCTAAAATCACCAAGTACTAATGCAAATAATATTGAGAACAAAAAAAAAACGTATTCACTTCACTAATTATTTCATCTTTGCACTTAAGCATGTAACAGGTCATGATAACCGGTTGATCATCTTTCCTAGCTTCCATGGATAGGTGCTGAAAGATAAGTTCGCACATACAAAATAATATATCTGTAAATATATACAAAGTTTTTGTAACTAATTAAATATATTATATAACTGCACATAATGTGACTGTAAATTGAAAAATAAGATGGAGGTAGTTTAAGTATTAAAGTATGATGTGCAACTGATTAGGGGTAAAAAAAAAGTAGGACTAAACTGCAAGGGAAAATAAAAAATAGAAAAAAATCAAGGGGTTGAAAAAAATAGAGTTATTAGTCAATGGGCATTTGAATAATTCACCTTTTAAAAAAAACATACACCATTCATTTGAAAAAAATTCCTTCAATGTCTCATAAATTGAGTCACTCCTGCTTCCACCCACCACTAACCTTATTTTGGCACCCCCATTTCATTTATTTGATGTCCCCTTATCAAAGACACCTCAACTACACCACAATGTTAACAACAACATTTTGTGACTTGAATGAATTTTATTTATTCATTTGTTTATTTATTTTTTAGGATCAACTGAAACTGCTAAAGCTCAAAAAAATAGATAAAAATAAGAACTTCCTTGTGAGCCCCCCATTTAAAAACAAGAGAAACAACTTCATGTGCAACTCACTGCGACTTGCATTTTATTTTATTTTTTTTTAACATGGCTGTCACCAATCACTAATCAAACCATATAAAAGCTTCAGCTTTTCTGAACAAATGTGACATGAAAAGGTAGCCAAAAATATATATAATATAATAAATAAAAATAAAGCCTGTGCGTGCCACGTGAGGTGCTGCTATCACGTGCCCGCTCAGATGGGCCCATCTTTAAAATCCAAGTTGGGCCCATGGTGGATAAGCACTGATGAGAGCGGTTGGTTGTAATTATTTATACAATCCCAAAATAGAGTGTATCATTTATTCGAAATATATGTGTTCAAAATGATTTAAAAAGTGCTACTAATACTACCAATATATTTGAATCTCCTATGTACAATAAGATTATATATATTTATATTATGAGCCCGATCTACCGTCATTTTCATATGTTTTAATTTTTTTTCTTAAATTCGTATAATTAAATGAATTATGTGATTTCATAAAAGATAATATATATTCTGATAAATTATATGATCTCATTTACGTGTTTCATAATGTGTATATCTAAATTGTAAGTGAGATTATAAACATTATTATGCATAACAACACTCTTGTATTATCTATTGCTTAACTTCAACTATTATGTGCCATTGAACATATTTTTAAAAGAGTGTTGATCTGCTGATCAATTTTGTGACTGAATTTTTAACAAATAATTTTAAACTAAGATGAAATGTCGTATAATCATTTTTGGGATGTGTGCAATTGTTTTTGAATGGGTGAGTTGCCATTTTTTTGGATAAAATTTTGGGAGAAACCAAGAAAACTCATTAATATTTTTCATTGATTCATAAATAAATTATTTTACAAAAGGTGATGACACTTCTTTTATAAGTCATAAATATTAATTACATCATTATAAGCCAATTATGACTTTTCAGAAAATAGTAAAGTCAGAATTATACTGCCAATTATAAAATCTACTAAAAATAAAACAACTTAATTAGAATACTAAAAATCATAAATAAGATACTACATATTCTAAATTCACCTTTTACTAATGAAATGCAATTATTATGATTCTAACAGAAAGATTTACCAAAACCATAAAATACTACAATAACAAAAATTCTCATAAGTATTATAATTTTGATGAAGATTTGAAATCAAATATAATGCAGTAACTTCTCTCTAAATTATTGAATTTTTTCTTTTTAAAAATTTATTAAATATGTCCCTCATTAGCTTTTTTCTCTGCCCAATTTACATCATTTCTTGAATATGATATATTCTGTGATAGGCTGTTTGGATAAAGGTTAATATTGGAATAGACTGGAATAAAGTCAAAAAATATATTTGGATTGATGGAATATTTGGGTGCTAAGTTTAAGCTGGAATTATGTGGTATAGTCATTCTACCTCCCTCTGGAATTAGACTATCCTCGATAACAGAATAAGTGCATCCCATTCTCAAATTATTTATCAGCACTTCTTATAAATTATAGGGCCCACATGTCAAATAACTTTTTTACCTTTTATAAATCGTTATCTGTATTTTATTCATATTTTATTTACAATTAATATAAAGTCAATCAAACAACAAATATTTTATGATTATATTTTTTAAAAAAAATAATTAAAAACACAATCAAACGAAAAATCATTTATTCTATTTGTATTATAATTTATTTTTAAAATAATCATAGACCTCCCGTTCAAACGTCTCATCGATCGTTTTAGAATAAACCCATTAATTGGACGGGAGGGTTTAGATGAATGGGATGGATCGCATCAAACCAATGGTCCAGATTTAACAGAGAACAACGAGTGAGACGGGCCGAGCAACGAAGAGAGAGAAGACGAAAGAAAGAGAGCCGTTCAGAGACGGCCATTAAACACTCACTCACTCACTCTCTCTCTCTCTCTCTCTCTCTCTCTCTCTCTCCCTCCAATGTCTCTAATGCCGGCCTTTCTCTCTCTCTAAAAAAAATCGACCCACTCTGATTCGCCATTCACTCTGTTCCAAAACGCCCTTTTTGCCGCCCATCTAATCCCCCCATCCCCTTGTTTTTAAATACCCACCTCTTCATACACTCTCTCACTCTCTGTGAAAAAGGTCCATCAATGGCGAAGAAGAGAACCAACACTGGAACCACCACCAACAACAACAACAACAGCAGTGACACTAATGGAGCAGTGAAGGTGAAGAGGACCCGAAAGAGCGTGCCCAGAGAGTCTCCCACACAGAGGAGCTCTGTCTACCGTGGAGTGACAAGGTCTTTGGAGGATAAAAATTTGTGCTTTTTTGGATAAGACTGTGTGGGTCTGATTTGTTTCTTGTGGGGTCTCTCTTGTTTAGCTTCTATTGATCAATTTTTGTTTGTTTGTTTTGTAAAAATGAAGGCATAGATGGACTGGTCGATATGAGGCTCACTTGTGGGATAAGAATTGCTGGAATGAGTCACAGAACAAGAAAGGCAGACAAGGTGAAATAAAATTAAAAAAAATTCCCTTTTTTTTAAAAGGCAATCTTTTTTTTAATTTTTTGAATTGGTGAATCTAATGTGTTTTATTTTGTTTTTTCTTCTGTGGGTGGGGATTAAACGAAATGCAGTTTATCTGGGTAAGTTTTGTTTTTCATTTTTTTTTATATAAAATATTGATTTTTTTTAAAAAAAATTGGGTGATTAAACATTTTTGTTTCTACTATTAATGATTTTTCAGGAGCCTATGATGATGAAGCAGCAGCAGCTCATGCTTATGACTTGGCAGCATTGAAATACTGGGGTCCTGATACTATCCTCAATTTTCCTGTACATATCAACTCCAACTTTTTGTGTCTCTTTTTTTTGTTTAATTATAATATTTAGAATTCAAAACATTAATGTTCAAATTATAAACTACAGTTATCTACTTACACTGAAGAGCTCAAAGAAATGGAAGGCCAGTCCAAAGAAGAATACATTGGCTCTCTCAGAAGGTAGAGATTCTCTCTCTCTTTCTCTAAACATTGATGATGAAAACATAAAGTAAGACAAAAACAGACCCATTTCAAATCTTGATCTAGTTTTATTAAAATAATATGATTTGTGGTGACAGGAAGAGCAGTGGATTCTCAAGGGGGGTCTCAAAATACAGAGGGGTTGCAAGGTGTGGAACTGACTCAGCAGTGCATTTGTTTTTAAATTTTAATAATTCTTTTTGTTCACTGAATCAAACAGTTCTGAATCTGAATTAATTTATCACCTGAAAAACTGAGAAAAATAATCAGTTTCTGATCACTTGTTCTTCATTTGGCACTGTTCAATGTTCAAGTGCCTTTTCAAATAAATTAATATAATATATGATGTTTTAACATGATCCCTGCCATGAAACATTGAAAGGGTATTTTTATAATTTTCAGGCACCATCACAATGGGAGGTGGGAGGCTCGGATTGGAAGGGTGTTTGGGAACAAGTACCTTTACCTTGGGACCTACGGTAATCTCTCACCGTTCATTCATCATCAAACGGTCCTAATTTTTTTGAAGGCCTTATTTTTTTACATGTGACCCCCACTAGACAATGTGGTATATTTTATAACCCTTTATTTGAAGCTTGCATTACCACAACACGATTAGTGTTATAATACCCATTACTTCATTTTGATTGACATGTGATATTGCTTATACGTAATTTTCAAACATTAATAGAAATGTGTGATAATATAAAAAAATAGTTTTATTCATATTTTTGTAAAGATATTTAAATTTTCAGAAAAGTAGTATATATTACATATATGAGAAGTGTTAACTAAACCACCGGTTGAATATCAAAAATGATTTCTAATAAAATGAATGTCCCAAACATTTTTGTTATCAAATTGTATTACAATGTATGTTTTGCTTTATACTACTCTCAATGATTACAAAAATAATTCTAATTAAATCAATTTTTTTTCTATTTTGGCTATGTACGAAATAAGAACAGTTTTTTAAAATGTGTCCAAAACATTGAGGACAATGAATATTCTGTTGTGGAGTTGTCCAAACTGTGAGTCACTGAGATATGTACATTTCAAACAGGGATTTTTAATTATATATGTATGAATCTAGGGCGTTATATGCAAAAATCACTCTCTTAATAACTCAACCGTCCACCGAATGCTCCCCCCATTAATACCACCACGGCGGCCCCTATCTCCACCGTTGAATTCATTGCCCATCCCACCATTAAATTCATCAACCGCTGAATCCTACGGTCCACATCGCTCACACGTGTCTCAAATTCCGCAGCCACGCAAGAGGAGGCGGCGACGGCGTACGACATGGCGGCGATCGAATACAGGGGACTGAACGCCGTCACCAATTTCGACCTCAGCCGCTACATCAAGTGGCTCCGACCCACCCCCGAAAACCCCAGCCCGGACGGCCCGATCCCCGGCCCGACTCACGAACTCGGGCCGGGCTTCCACGACCACCAGATCTCCTCCTCTGACGGTGCCCAGCCCAGATCCGTCAGCGGCGGACCTTCGTCGGCGCTCGGGCTGCTCCTCCAGTCGTCGAAGTTCAAGGAGATGCTCGAGCGGACGTCCGCGGCGGCGGCGGAGGACGGCGAAGGTGGAGAGGGATCGGCGACGCCGCCGGAGGCGGAGAGGATGTCGGGCTCGTTCCCGGACGACATACAGACGTTCTTCGAGTGTCAGATCGGCGACGACGGCGGCGACATCTTCGGCGGGATCGACTCGTTCGCGGCGCCGATGTTCCAGTGCGAGCTGGACTCTTGATTTGGTGGTCCTTTCTTTCTCTTCCGGTGAACCTTTTTTTTTGGATCCAAAAAAGGGACCATCGTACGGACGAAGTCCGTCCTGGAATATAGAGATTCTTTGATTTTATTTTAAAAAAAACTTTTTGAATTATTGATTTTTATTTTCATAGCTGTCCCTAATTATATGAGATTGATGTAGAACAATGTAGATAGAGATTCATTGAATCGTTATTATTTCTTGTTTTTGTTTTTATCATGAATAATTAATTATACTTGGAAGGTTTGGGGTGTTTATGTTGATTAAAGATTTTATAAAGTTTGCTCCATATATCTTGATGGCTATCGAACTATTTATATTATTTTTTTATAAACAGGTTCTTTCAGATTCTTATGGAAGTATGCATATTTTTTTGTATGAAAACATATACATAAGTAAACGATGTTTACCATTTTAAAAGTATTAAAATATGTGTGAGAATTGTTGAAAACATCGCAACACTGTGTCTAACATTTTTTATAAATACATAATAAATTAGGCATGGAATGCATGGAGAATGAGTTCATGAAGTAACTTGTGTGACTGATCATAACAGCTTCAGTTCAATGGACTTAACATAAGCTTATATTCAATAATAATCAATTAGGATATAGCAGAACCTCCCTATGGACCCCACATCTGAAGAAGATGGACACGTACACGGTGTATACCATTTATTAAGTATACATTTTATTTTTATGAATGTGTTTAGTTAAATAAAATATAAACTTTTAAAATAAATTAATGAATAAATAAAACAATGTAGAGACTGTTCCTAATATTTATCCAAAGAAATTGAGTCCTGATTCATCGGAAGTCTGAGCTTATACTTAGAGGTCACACTCAGACATATCTCAAAATTTAATTTTCATTTTTTTTTCTTTTCATTGTGATTGCTTATATCTCTCAATTTAATTGCCAACTAGAATTTGCTCATATTACTTCCAAGTCGACCCAGTGTTGAGAAGACAAAATAAAAATAAAAATAAAATATATATAAATAAAAATAAATAAAACTTTCATGATCATGTTAAAGACAATAGAAGAGAAGATCAAACAATTAATTATTTTTATGATGCAAGAAATTATATGTAATCCATATCTTGCATGATTGAATATGGTGGTCAGTCTCCTAATTTCATTTCTGGATATACAAAGGCAAGAATGGTTTTATTTTCTCAGTCATTATGGTTAGCTGAATCGATAACACGATTTGTTGCATCTAATTATCCTTCATCGTGATATAATATGCTCGATCGATGAAAGTTTTTTCATCAGATCCCTCCATAGACATAATAACAAGAACAAAACTCCAACAGGTAAGCCTAATCACAAACAAGAGTAGAGGATGCTTAAAAATGGACAAAAAAAGATACCCAAGAAAAATTTCATGAAAGAGGTCATTGAATGACACCAAGAACTGGTCATTTTCAGCTACAGAAACTGTCAACTGTAAAACCATCACCTTGACATGGATTATATAATATGGTCCAGGAGGATTTGAGTTGTGCACAGCTGAACAACAGCTTGATTTGATACAATGTTTTCTATTGTAGTCTCTGTACTGTTAATGTTGATTAATAGCCAACAAATATTCCTTGGCCATCTGTAAAAACAAGAAGCCGCTGCCTGCAAAACTTGTTGGCCCAACGTGTGGACCTATTTTGATGAGGGCGTAAGATTTTAATGATAGGTTATTTCATCTTAAGAGTATAAAATTTTATACATTTTGTCTTTCTTTAAATGTCAAAATCAGAATAAAAAGATACATTAGTCTATTCTTACAAGGAATAAAAAACCATCCTATACAGGGAATAAAAAAAATTCTCATTTTTAATTCAAAATCAGAAAAATTATATGTTGAGTATCTAGATTTTTCTATAACAAATGTGATAAGTTTTTCTCTGATTCCCTATATTGTTGCTTATCTAGTTATCCCAACACTTATCACCTTATCAAACTAGACTGTAGCGTATGCCTGCATTGTATCTTGATTTTTCTATAAAAATGGGATAAGTTGTTCTCTAACCCCTTATCCCATCGCTTATCTGGTTATCTCAACAATTATCAACAATTATCACTCACACTAGACCATAGGCCATAGCATTATGCTCCATGACCATGTCTGACCACATAAATGAGAGTGGTGGAGTTTTAGTAACTGTAAGCATCACTGTTGGATAACAGGTTCACTCCTCATTTTGGGAATGAAAGAAGAGCATGGTTTGGGTGGCTACATTGATTATTAGTGAACAGAGTAGTTGAACAGATATTTTAGAAGCAATTGTAAAATTTGACTCTTGCACAATCAAGTTGGTGGGGACTTGGAGCATACTTTATTTGGAACACTATGCAAACTGTATTTCAAACAGTATTGTGGGTTTGCTGAAATGTCTTTGTGATTACCACATATGTAAACTGATTTGCCTTTGTTGTGGTTTTCTTAATTGAAACAATTTATGATGCATGAATACATGGATTTTTGTTTTTTGATTCATTTACAAGATATTCTTGAAAATTAACTATTTTGCCTATAAAAATTTTTCACAGAACAATGGAATGAAATCAGAATAATTATAAGATCAATATATAACTGTTCTGCTCAAAATTATGGAGAGGATCCATTGATTGCATTTTATAAAAAAAACTGGGAAGAACTATGCAAAGAAGGGTACATAAAGATATACTGCAGAGACATAAAATGGTACTCCTATTTTCAGAGGTTGAAAACTAGTAGAGTTGAAATAAACGGTTACACAGAACAACAGAGCTTCGAATCAATAGACGTCAAGCATATACAAAATGCTTGGTATCCTGTCAAAGGGAATCTGTAGAGGCAAAGAAAATTAAAAATGGATCAATATAGGTTAATTCGGTTCATAATTCAATTTTATCATTCATACATCACAGTTCGTGAATTACCTGAAATCCATCACATACTTTGATTTCCCAACCCTACCGAGCTGCAACATTGTTTGCCTTCCATTCTCCTGCTCACCATGTAAAGTAGAAGCAAAGTTCATTAAAAAAAAAAAAAAAAAACCAACAATTGCACAGGTTTGCAATTCAACATCAATGTGATCATGTGTCTTAATGTGTATGATCAACCATTGTATTTAATGAAGCTCCTTATCTCTTATGATTTCATGGATTATTAACTTCTGCATGGTTGATCAACAAACTTTGTCTTCGCATACAAAATGCTAAACAATATAATACTCCACTGATCACAAAGTCACTGATGCTACATTTCGATCTTCAAAATACTTAAACCTGTAATACGTGTACACAAGAAAATGTGATGTTACCTCCATTATCAGCTGGAAATTCTTCACTGATGTCTGAATTCTCTGCCCAGATTTTCCTGCCCTCTCTCTGAAATCCAATTCATATCTTTTAGAGACCTGATGCATATCAACAGAACATTTAAATGTCGAGTTGAGTTAAGTTGCTAAGTACGCCTAAACTTCATTTCATAGCATTTGGCTCATGAGGAATGGCCATAAGAAACAGAAAATTAGAAGTTCTTACACTGTTGTAATGTGGAACCTTTGAGAAGAGCCGATGCGTTTTGCTTATTCTTTCCTCCCAGTCCTCAGGTAAACCACTAATGTGTTTAATCTGCATGGTATAGAACAGACCACCAGATGCTTCATATTTTTCTCTCTCACCTTTTCTTCAAAAGCTTAAAGACCACAATTTACCTGACTTGTATTCTTCAACTGCATCGATTTCTGTTTGGGAATCCACGCTCTCATGCTTCTGTAACTCCCCGTCAAGGTTTTTATGGTTGGCACAAACCTGAATGGAAAAAGATGTGATTACTGAAATATTTAAATGCTGTCATGAGCAATGATGAAAATGAAATGCATGAAATGGATGACAATTCACTTACGCTACAGCTCCAAGAAGTCTCTTAGGCTGTTTCCTTATCAAATCATGGGGGCTTCCCTGCAAGCCACATTGTAACATACATGCATGAGATGATGAATTATATCACTAAAGCTTGGTTATGGATTCACCTATAATGCTGTTGCGTACTGATATGCATCTCCAAAATGTACTGACTAATGAAGTTTAGCATGTTCTTTAAAACTGCTAATAAGGATATACCATCTCATATTCTCATTAAAGCAACCAAAAACATAGTGCTGTTGTGTATGGAATCCGCCCATGACAACTCTGACAAAGGTTTCACATTTCAACTTTTGTGCCCAATTAGTCTTGGCTATGGACTCATATCTAGTGCCTCATTTTGCTCACCGACAACTCGTGAAAAACAATGCAGTTTCACATACTTTTAACATTTTTTTTGTTGAAGATTGGTGCCCCTCTAGGTTTGATACCCTGACCTCCTTCACGGAGAGGGTGGGTGAAAGCTGACTAACCAAAGCTCGGTTCACCTTCACCACATTCATTTAACTTAGTTGAACTTGCCAATTAAACATAAAAAAATTCTTATGACACAAACAAACTAAATACGATCAAAACTAAACATAATTGCAAATTCCGGCAATACCACAAACCTGATCCCAAATATGGTATCTTGATCCCATGAGGTTGGCAGTCAAGGCCCCCAAGAAACACTCATCAGAGCTACAAACAATCCCCTTCTCATTCTGAGCTACAATAAACTCAGATCGACCATTTCGTCGCCTGTGCCGGGCTACTGCCAGTTTCCGATCCTGCCTTCCTGGACCCTCCTGTCAACAAATTAGATCTAAATCACATCAACTAAACAAAATGAATCCTCCAACAACAAAACCAATATTCTTATGGAAACTCATTCAAGACACCAACTTGAATCAAAACCCAAACTTTTCCCCCCAAATTGGAATAGACAAACAGAGAGAGTGAAAGAGAGAGAGTACATTAGTGTAGAGAGAATACACAGACATCCCATCCAGTCCTTGTGATGCCTCTTTTACTATGATGCAAGTGCACCTCCCAACATCCAAAGGGAGAGGCCTGCACAACAGTGACCTAAGAAATCCAAAGCACCCACTTTTATAATCTGGTCATCATTCAATCTGCAAAAAAAGAGGAAACCCAAAAGAAGATCAAGAGAGACAAACCTATTGGGGAGAGTGGACCAAGAGGAAGCCGGGGCGGACTCCGAATCCGACAAGTCCCACACATTCAGAGGCTGTGATTTCTCGACGACGACGGGGGTGTCCCACGGCTTCAACGGCCCGAACCCGACGAGTCGGGCTCGTTGAGTCTTATGCAGAGCTGGAGAGACGACGCCGAGGAGGAGCTCCTGAGGGTCCTGGTCTTGAGAGGGCCGGAGGAGGAGGAAATGAAGGGATTTTGATGAGGTTCCGGTTCCCACCGTCTGAGGACGAAGAGAGGGTGTCGTGGTCGCCGGCGAAGGGGGGGACGGCGTTCTCTTTGTCGTCGCAGAGGAAGTGGGGCCCGCAGAAGCGACGGCGGGCGAGGTTCCGTCCAACCCTGTCGCCGTCGCTGGCTCGCCGGCCGTGCCTGCGGTCGCCGTCGAGTGGATCGAAGGGGAGGGACCTGTAGGGGGTGGTCTGGCTGTTCTTGAGTACAGCCATGTTTGGGTTTCGAAAGGGTTTCTTTGTTAAAAAAATAAAAAGGGGATTTTTAAGGGTTATTTTCAAATTTGAAAGTGCATTGGAAATCGTGTTAACGGTAACACTCGGAAGCTGGACCTGATTCGCTTGTGTGGGTGGATTTTAAATTTTGGTTGTTTCCGATCCGTTTGGAAACACTGAAAAATGACTTTTAAACTAATTAGGGTGCGTTTGGTTGCGCGATTGCAAAACTGATTCTGCAGGAATCTGCGATTACAAACCTGATTCTGCAGGAAGCTCACTTTCTCAGCTTTTCGAAATCGCAGCTTTTGGGCACTATTTGCCTGCAATCGCTGGGTTTAAAACTGCGATTATAAAACTGTTTGGTTGCGCGATTGCAAACGCAGCTTCCTGTAATCGCAATCGCAGCGCAATCGCGCAACCAAACGCACCCTAAGGATCCGTTTGGTAACCCGTTTTGGGTTGATTTTGCTTTTGAAAAAGCCAAAACGTCTAAAATGTACCGCCAAACAGACCTGCTTAATTAGAAATCCACATTTGGATTTTGGTGATTTTGAGCCTTGAAATCTGTGTTTTTTAAAGCAACCAAAGAACGCTTTCGGTGATTCCAAAATGGGGAAAGCTATGGGTGGTCCATGAATTGACATAATTACCCTCATTCAATACAGCATTTACATCCATTTATCATTTCCAAACCACCCAAACATCTCTCTCTCTCGGATGAGGGTTTTATTTTGCAAGTCTCACTTTTCCCCCTCTTTCGAAACCCTTAAAAACCCATTAACATCGGCCACCTTCCATCAGAAGTTATCCACTCCGGGCACCAAAAGACATCCATCAACATGGTTTATGTCCACTTTGTTCATTCGGCCTTGTCAAATCCTCCCTCCGTTTTGTGAAACGCAGGGGGGACAAAGTTAACGGAGCACACAAGGGGGACAAGGCTAATGGACGGCGGAGCCACGGCCTAAGATACTTCCGACGGCGGATAGTCGCCAAGGGAGTGGGGATTTGGCCTGCGGACGGAAGGATTTAAGGGGGTGAAATGTTTGGGTTGAGAAACCCTCATGGATTTTATTTGGAGGGGACAAGGGAGGGGACAAGGGTAAAAGAGTAATCACACATGTTTACTTTTTCCAAGGGCAAGTCAAAAAGCAGTTTTTGTTACCAACAACAAACGTGATTACTGGATTAATAGAAAAGCATCCTGATAAAAGTTAAGGTTTAAAATCATATTAAAAAGCAGCTTTATTCAAAAAGGTACTTTTCAATCTGTGTTTCCAAACGGACCCTAAAATTACTTTTTAAGATGATTTTGACCTTGACTTTTATTGAGATGCTTTTTTTTAATTTAAGAAACAATATTTGAAAGAAATAGATGTTTGACAGAAAAGATTGTTTTTCAATTTAAAAAATCAATTTCGACAAAAAAAATAATGTTTTTGGGCTTTTCAAAACACAAATTTCGAGAAAAAAATTAAAAAAAATCTAACTTCCGATTCTGAATTAATCTGCCTCATTTAACTGCACGATTTAAGCTTTTCAGCTTTTCAAAAAGCAAAATCCACCCCAACCGCGCAACCAAACGGGGCCATTAATTTATTAAATATTATTTGTTTTGATACACCCGATTATTGTCTCAAAGATCTTATCTTATTATAAACAAGAACGCTGTCACATATTGAGAGTGACAGTGTGCATGTAGGCTTTCCATTTGAGTTAGTATATGATCGTTTTAATCGGGTCGATCTGAAATTGGGCTGTTTCACAAGCAGGCCTGTTACTGCCCAGGCCAAACTTCCAGTTTCTGCCCAATTGAGTAGGCTTTCCATTTGAGTTAGTATATGATCGTTTTAATCGGGTCGATCTGAAATTGGGCTGAGTTTCACAAGCAGGCCTGTTACTGCCCAGGCCAAACTTCCAGTTTCTGCCCAATTGAAGGCACTGATTCACAGTCACTCTTGCCACCATGCATTCCTGTTGTCCCCACCTGCCCCTAACCAAGATTATACTGGATTAAATTAGTATATACTAGATTATAAGAATACAAAGGATATACATTCAATTTATTGAGTATACATTTCAGTAGACAGGTATTTACCTTAACAAATTCAAAACTTGTTAAAAAACGAAAAAGTGACTGAAGCTAACATTTTGCAATGGCAATACAAAGTTGACCTCACCAGTCATAATGTCATATCCAACACTTGGGAGGAAAAAAAATCATCTGCCAAGCCAATCTTAAAACAAGATGCCACACCGTGAGAAAAAAAGAAATGCCCCTGCAACATCTCTTGCTAGTTCCGGTTTTGGATTCTTGGGACTACATAAAGTCCTATCAGTGCATGGCCATTGATTAAGGCAGAATTTGCATGAAGCATGGTGTGTGTGTGTGTTGGAGGGGAGGATGAAAGATGGATATTTAATCTATGCAGAACTTGCATGCCTTGCAGTAATGCAGTTCATCATTTCCTCTTGAGTTACAAAAAAAAAGTTTTTATTTATTTTTTTGAAAAAAGCAAAAAAAAAGATTGTTTATGTACCTAACCTATACAATTTTCAGTAATAAATATGATCAAGACCTCTTACCTGCCTTCATTTTGACCTGATCTGTCCAATCATCCATGTTCTCCATTCAAGATCATAACCGAGATAATCCATTGTCTGCAAAGAGGATTTCAAACTGTTTGAGAGCTCTAGAAATTCAAAAGGTTTTCAACATAATTGTCATACACCCTGAAGTTTTCTTTTCTCCTTGAGAGGTGGACTACACATTAAAATTCACAACTATTTCAGACAAAAGAGGGTCTCTTTTAAACTCCTCCAACAGTAGGAAGCAAGCACGGTTTATGTGGGATCATAGCATGATTTGACATGCCCCTTCTAAGATGAGGTACACGATTCATGCCTTGAAGATGCATCCTTATTGTGTTCTAACAATCAGTTCCAGCATTAACTTATAAAAAATATGAGTGGAATGGAGCATGAAGGGAAAAAATCAAAGGGAAAAGGTTTGATTTAACCAAGATCATGAACCTTTTGAGCTACAAGTGAAACAATTTAGTTCATTACACAATAACAATCAGCATTGTGTTTATCTCTGCAGGGATATAAAGAAGTGCAAAGTCAATAACCGAGACCATCAACTATCTGTCTAGTTTGAGAAAAAAGTGAGCTTAAAATTGATACTGTATGTAAATTGACTGTGATAATAATATGTTCCAGTATACCAAACAATCAAAATTATATAAGAATGGACTTGAATACAGTTTTATCTTAATTCAAGATAAATGCACAAACTCCAAATATCCTGAGTGGTGACAGACATGCATGATTCATCGTTTAGACAGGATATCCTGATGTGTAAAAGCTAGACTTTGACTGTTGTGCCTAGTTAACACCATTTGAATGGATAAATCTTTCTGTTTTCACTTTTGTCACATTTGATATTTACATTAAAAAAAAAACTCTTGAAGATGTTAAAAATGTGACTTCGGATAATTTGACTGAAGATTTGAAAAAATGTAGCAAGGTCATGCTCAAACCATATTAAATTAATTTGTAATAGGTATAAATGCCTTGCTGTGAATGCCCTTCAGAGGCTCTGCACTATAAATTTCTTTTGGTTGCTTGCTGACAAAGAGTGCAGTACTGTAGCACAATTTGGAAACTGCAACCGTGTGTTAGTATGGGACATTAGAGATTGATTGTTCAGGAGAATCATTTTCAATGAATTAAAACCACTTAAAGAGTATATATTTTACAAAAAAATAAAATAAAAAATATTTTTTTCCCTCCTCTGATTGAAGACATGTTACACCAGATTCAAAACAAATCTGAAGTGAATAAAAGGACCCAGGACATGAGCCAAACTGTGAAACCGAGGGCCTCATCCATAATTGTGTGAGGACATCAGATGGCAAGTGTACAAGATCACATGCAATTATGCGTGAAGGCCTCCATCAACTGATGAATCATGTTCTTTGGTGCTCAAAAGAAAAAATTATCATGCATTGAAATTGATATTGACTTTCATCATTAAAGTGTGCTAAAGTTAGTGTTAAATATAATTATAACTCCATTCATCAAACAGAAAGCACAGGCATGATTACATGTGAACAAATTGATAGAGAAACTGGATCATCCATTAAAACTTTCTGATATTGTTTTTCTGAATGATACAAAAAAGAAAACAATCATCATTTAGCATGTGAGGTACATCAAATAGAAAGCATAGGCATGATTACACGTGAACAGATTGACAGAGAAGCAACTAGATCATCCTATTAAAACTTTCTGATATTGTTTTATGAATGATTAAAAAAATCATCACTTAACATGTGAGGCTAATCCCTCATCTATTAATCTAATGCCCAGAAATTAATGACTGGGACACTTCAGGCTGTAGTCGGGTGGTCAGTTGTCGCCTAGGAATTAAGCGGGGATTAATCAATCATCTTTTAATAATAATAAAATTATATAAATATATAGTTAAAAATACAAAATAATTAAAATAAATCTAATAATCAAATTAAGGCTGGATGTGAGGTTAAAACACTGGGATTCTTAAAATCCTACATTTCAAACTCTGCTTTTAAAAAGTATTGTTTTGTTAGTTTTTCAATCACTGGATTATTTTAGTTTGAAAAAGAAAAATGAGAGTTGATAAGCTAACAGCTTAAATTGTATTTGAATCCGCGTTTGAGAATCTTCTGCGTTTCAAACGCGGAATCTACCTAAATGTCGATCCAAACGGAGCCTAAATATAGCTTAATCTCACGGCCACTTAATCCCCTCGATGAGGCGGGCTAGGCCCGATTCTGCTTAGGCGCCCTCTTAATCCCACTTTTTACTACACAGTCTGCATTACATATAATAAAAAAACAAATCAATACACAAAATGAAAAAAAATACAACAATTACGGTTTGGGGAGTGTGAGAGTGACAACAACTATTCCTCACCTCAAAATCCCACACATTTCATTCACTAAATTTGATATTCAGATGCATTGAAATTCATGATATTGGTTTCATGAATCATGAAACTAGGATTCCCGAATCATGAAACTTAGGATTCCCGAATCATGAAACTTAGGTTTGAAAAAAGAAAGCCTTTACCTTCAGCGAGCGAAGGTCTTCCTGAATCTACTCCATCCCCGACACCAGCTTGCAAGGATTCATCTGCGCAAGAAGTAGTATAAACCAGTTCAAGAACCCTAATCGACCATTAAAAAAAAACAAAAGAAAAAGAGGATCCTTTCAACGAAAACCTAATTGGAAAATAAAAACTGGATATGCACTGTTTCACACTCTCTTCACACAATTCTCTATCACTCGTGAAACAAATTAATGTCTAGTTTGAAAAAAATGTATATTTGCTATCCATGAAAACACAAAAAAAATTATTTAAAATATATATATATATATATATATATATATAGTGGAGTGATTCAGTGCGGGAATGCGGGAAGCGACGTCGGTCGTTCGATCGCGGGTCCATCGCATCCAACGGTCGATGTGAATCGCACCTGACCGTCCGTTGCGATGGACCCGTAATCGACGGCCCGTGATCGCTTCCCGCATTCCCGCACCGAATCATTTCCCTATATATATATATATGAAAATTATTACGTGCGGCGAACGGCAGGTGCGGCCGCGACGTGGGCCGTCCGATCGCGGGTCCATCGCATCCAACGGTCGACGTGAATCGCACCCGACCGTCCGATGCGATGGACCCGTGATCGCTGCCGCACCCGCCGTTCGCCGCACGTAATCACGTCCCTATATATATATATATAGGGAAATGATATCGTGCGGGTCGTGCGGTCGTGCGCGAACGACCACGGGCCGTCGATCACGGGTCCATCGCGGGTCCATCGCATCAGACGGTCGGGGGCGATTCATCTCGACCGTTGGATGCGATGGACCCGCGATCGGACGACGCACGTCGAATCCGCACGACCGCACGACCCGCATATTATCATCGACGTATATATATATATATATATATATATATATATATATATATATATATATATATATATATATATATATATATATTGTATCTTAATATGTATTTCATTTCATATAACATTGTACTTCAATAGAATAGTTACTTCAGTAGAATAGCGCATGATTTAAAAATAAAATAAAAAACATGTGTGGCCGCGGATGAGGACTACACAAGAGGGTAAAATCATCAAGGGTGGCTCTATTCACACCCCTTTAATACAGTTGCACCCCCTATATGGATCCTTAACAAGATCCATTTAAAGTCGACTGATCAAGTGTCGACTGAATTGATTTCTGCCGACACTCGGAGCGTCAATGGGTTCAGGAGATGGAGTCGACCTCAACGATGATGTCAGGGGTTTCAAATCTGTCAACATTTAAAGTGTCAACAGATTCATAAAATGTTGACACTTCATGTGTCGATTCGATCAGTTTAAACATTTTGAATTTAATACATATTAGTCGAGTGATTAGGTGTCGATGGAAGTCATTTCTATCGACACTGTGAGTGTCGAACCTATCAATCGACTGATTAGGTGTCGATAGAAGTCATTTCTATCGACTGATTAGGGGGGAGCACACAAATCCTATTTTTTAAAGAGGGAACATACAAGAGGGGGGTGCACCTAATTTAGAGGGGAGCAAATTGAGCCACCCAATCATCAAACGTGTGCTACTCACCCATATATAGTAAATGATATTATCTTTATCATATTTCATACTTTTATTGTCACTATAGTCTTTTGTCATAGAAAATGTAAAACATATTACTCAAAACATAAAAATATATACAGTTCAATCATTCAAGTATATTACATTTGTTAAAACATAAATTTTAATATATAAAAATGTATGTTTTAAAATTTTAAAACTATTAATTAATGATTAAGGGTAACATTTCTCATGCAATAGTTTCAAGTGATAGAATAATAAGCCTATCAATTTTATCATTATCCACATCATGATAAAAAAAAAAAAATTTTATTATAGTATTTAGTTGAACCAAATATCCTCATTTCATATTTAAATTGTTTTCATTTTATCTCAATTATTTTTATAACAAACTAAATAAGTTGAGGTTGACACCAAGCTCCGTCAAAGGTTCGCGCCAAGGCCGCAAAATATCATTTCACGCTCAATCATCCCGGTGTGCGCGTAAGTGATTTGGTGCACTAGGAAATAGACGGTGTTCAAGGGAGCAAGAGTGTATAGTGAAAAAAAATGAGGTTTGTGACTTTGTCACTAATCAGGGTTTGGGTGCGCGAGTTGACCAGGGGTGCAGGGTGCGCTCCTTCACAGCGGCTCCATTGAAGTCATCCCTTCACAGTGGCTCCATCGAAGTCATCACGGAGGTAGTTCAGACAGGTCTTGTCAGTTGATGGGTAAATGCCTAGTCTACCCCAGTCAGACGGTGTATCTTTTTGTTTTTCATTGTAGTTTCACTACTTTGTATGCATTCATGTTATTCTCTATTCCTCTCACCCTCAATTCAAACCTGTTTTAATTTTTTTTCATAATGAAAGTGATTGGGGATGTGTGTATCTTTTTTTAAAAAATAAATAAAAAACCAACGGAGTAAGCTGTTATGCAACCAAACCAATTATCCTCTTATCAAACCATCCCTCCCCTAGATATATCAGAAATTAAAAATAAAACCAAAAGTAGAACAAGAATCTAGATGTATATGAAACTCACTATTCATAGGTACGGTGATTATGAATAATAAGTGCTGCTGAGAATCCAGTCTCACGGAGACATTTATCGGTATTTTTTACATTATTAATTTCATAGATAAAAAAAAGGTATCACTTTTTTCAAGAACAAAAGGTAGTTTTGGAATTTAAAGAATATATCCATAGAGAGAATTTGGGGTTATCATTACAGATAAAAAAATGATTTTGGAAAATAAGTTCTGTTTTTGAAAATGAAATCCATTTATTTACTTTTAAATGGTCAATATAATTAGTTTGATGGTGATCACCTTTTTTTTATACTGAAAAGACATGAATAGCTAAAATACATGTTCAGAGGAAGAATAAACACTGATAGCTATACTCAGATAAGTAAAAATAATTCCAACCAATAGCTTGAATAACCTATCCACCTTATGCAACCCCAAAATACACTAAAGAAGAAAAATAATGATGACAAAATAAGAAAAATAATATCAAACATAAACAACCCCGATTGACTATCTATCCCAGATAAAGCTCTATGTCACACACTGTTTCATTCACCTCTGCATGAGCAATCATGAATGGGCTCTATTGATATTGGAAGCCTGTGAGATGATCTTCATCAAATAAAAACCATTCAGAGTCACAAGTTGAAGATATGGAACAGATCCCATCTATAATTGTGAGGTTCAATCCACAGAATGTGACCCACATTCACAATACATGTGAAAACTAAATAATGTGCCAGGAAATACGGAGCATCACTCTTTTTTTAGCTGGAATATTCACTGCTGGAAACCTAGAATTCCACACCTGCTAGTTTCGACACGACTTAGTAGTGATCGGTGACTCATGTAAGCGAATTTAAGCGATTAAGTTGGATATCAGGTTGGTGAAAGCCATGCATCAATACATGGCATTTTGATGCCGATAATTTACTGACAACACCAAATACTGGAGCAATATCAACAGGTACCTGTAATCAAGCAAGAATACCATTTATCCATCAAAATGGAAACCAAAAGTTGCAGTTTAGGCTTCTTTTAAAAGTCAGAGATCTTATACTCTTTAACCATAACATTTAGTTCTATAAATAAAATCTGATTCATTTTTATCATATGCTGATGGATTATGTAATGACATAAATGTGCGTGCGCGCGCGCACATGCATGGGGGAATTGGGTAGGGTGTATTGCATACCTCAACTCTTTCTAGTTTCCCCAAAGCATCAGCCAAGGGCTCTGTCATTTTGGCATACTCATCAAGAAGTGACTTTGCAGCGGCTTTGTCGCCTTTGGCCTGAATCGTCAGAATTTCTCTGCTCAAACTTTCAACTGCTCCTTCAACCTTTCCACATGAAAGAGAATTTATCAGCATTTACAATTACTTTTATTACTGTAATATGATTCAGCAGTAATATTGAACCTTGGAGAAGTCCACGAAAAGGTCCCGTCAGAGTTCAAACAAAAGGCACTTTTTTCAAATAAATAGTTGAACTGTAGTGCTTGTCCCTTTCTGCTTCCAACAATTAAAAATACATTAAGTAAATGCAGTTTCCATGTTGGTGGGGAAAAAAACGAATGGCACCATAAGGTACTAGGATATACCCATGGGCTTCTTCTAGTCCAAAACGAATTGATCTAAAGCATCCCGCAGGAAAGAAACATACATTGACTTCACCAAACTCTTTGGGAGTAATTCCTGATATAAAAAACCTGTTAGTGGGCCTCTGGATAAACGGGTTAATGAAAAAACTAGTTTTCTTTATCTTGTTATTTACTGGCATATATATATAATGTAAAGAAACTCACACTTCCATGGTTCAATTACAAATTACTCATCATATAGTTTCTTCAGAATAAATAATATACAACTATAATATGTGTAGATTACAATATTGCACACAGAAATGTTCTTTACGGGTCATATAGATTCTCAAATAAAAATAAAAATAAAAAAGTTAAAAAACCCTCTCGGTCTATCATATGGTAACAGAATTACATATTCAATTTTGATACAGACAGTACAGGATGGTTTATTACAAAAATATAAACCTACAACAATAACTGATGAGCATTGAAGAACTCTTATTTGAAAGAATATCAGGAAATCAGAAGATGAAAAATATGAAATAGTATAAGACGTGAAAATCCATTTTTAGCTTTCATAAGATTGTGGGGGATTATATGCATTTAACGATTTATTATTTGATTTGGTTATCAGAATATTCCTAAAATGCTTAACAACAGAGAAAGGTATAACTGAAATTCTTCCGCTGCACCTGACACTAACCGATCAAGGTTCCAGCCAGGTAACGAGTGCTACTTCCATCTAAGGTTCATGACATGAGAATTGGAGAATAAGAGAATATTGAGAAAAATATACAGCTAAGCTGCTAAAGTTCATTTTAATTTTCTTTTAAAATAAGCACATGAAAGAAAGAGCATCAACAAAAAGGCTCATGATATTACAGATAACATTGCCACAGTAAAGTGCGCAATATAAAGGGGTGTACGAGAGTCAACAAACAAGACATTCAATATAGCTTATAATCTACAAGTAGTGGAGGTTATTTTAACCTGATTAATAAGGAATTTGAGTGCCCAAAGGCCAACAATGTCAGCTTTTGCCTCCTCTAAGGCTGAGTGGAGTTCTTGAAGTTCCTTCACCACAAAAGAAGGCATATCACTTTATCAGACCAACATAATCTGTGTTGAAAAATCTCTAGATAGTTCATTCATTATTATGTACTAGGTCTCCGAAAGGAAAGGCCAATGATTGCCTGATTGTCATAGAATTCAAGTAATAGAATGTGTACCAGCCAGGAAAAACAAAAATCATCATTAAGTCCACACAAAAAAATGGCACCTACACAGATCATAGTAAAACATTGCAAACTTATAGTGCAATGGTGTAATATGTACATCAAAGTACAACAGAATAGGTTATGAATCTGGAAGTATGAAATGATCATGAGCAGTCCTGCAGATGAATAGTTTGTTAGAAGATCTGTCCGTATTTGCCCCCTGGGTTGTATGTTAAGCATTCATTAAAAGTGACAAAGTGAAGAAAAATCACATTCTGGTTGAGACATATCATCCAGTAACCAAGGAGACCACATAAATCTTATAATTTCTTCATTTCAAGTTCTTACAGTGTAAGACCAAAGAAACTTTTCTGTTTCTATAACCTTATAACAGTATACTAAAATGCCAGTTGAAGAAATTTCATTTGACAATTTCACATAAAATAAAACTCTGAACCAAAAATCACAGAAAGAGAAATTAGCATACATACTAATCTACTGCCCATTATTAATAAACTCCTCAATCCATAAATCCATGATCCAACTCCTCCTGTTTAATGGGTTTCATATAAAAAAATGATCCAAATTTTGTAATGAATCATAATTGTATTTATTGACCAATAGTGCAACTTTGATAAAAATTTGTGATATAGCAGCGCTGGGAAACACGCATCAATGTATTCATATTCCAATTATCTTAATAGATGTCAGAATAAGATTTCCAAGCTATCTAAATGGTATTCTAAAATCTACTTTAATACTGCACATGTACTTCATGCAATCCATGGATATGTTGAAGACTTCAAATGAAAAGCCTTGAAGTCTATGAGGAACATGCTAGTGATTGACACTACTGCTGATCACAAGGTTCAGAAATTCGCATGTAATCAGAAATAATTAGACATAACATACCAATCTCACTGTTGATTGCCGCCCATCTGGAAGTTTAATAGTATGAGGTCCAATTCCATGACAACACTCATGGCAAATTGTGTGGGTAAAAAATGACTCAAAATCAATGTACACCTTTTGGTCTTCTGTGATGCATACATTGGCTATTGGTTGAAGAATATGCTTGAACCTGATAACAAATAGTTCACAACCAATTTACTTGGTAGTAAGTGTTCACAGCAAATTAAATTTCATATTAACCACAAAAAAACTGATATATACAAAAAAAAAAGTGATAGAATTAAAGTGTCTTTTCTGGATTTGAGTATTGGAATTAAAATATTAGACAAGATGTAGGGCAATTTACTTGGCCTCTGAGATATTCTTGAGCATGACCATCGCTGTTCCACGTTCACTTACTATGCGCTCATCATTTGGTAAGTTAAAGGCAACAGTTTGTGGACCTTTGACATCCTGTCAAGGCAGCAAGACAAACTGTAACGTAAAAGGTGATATAATCTCCAATGATGTTTAACAACACAGTGACACTGAGGACCATGCATTTAATAGAGCACCTCTTATTCTCAGATTTCTTTCTTCATTTTGTTGTTGTTGTTAAACAATGACCAATCTTGTCCTAGTTCTATGGGGGGAGACAACCGTAGCAATTTATTAACTCTTCTGAACTTTGTCCTAGATGTGATGGGGTGCGGTGGAGTCGTCGTCAATGTGGCGGGGGTCGTTGCGATGCGTGATGTACTATTATAGATACAGAGAAATTCTTTCAATTACTAACAAACTATAATATTTGATATAACTCATCTAAGGCTGAATTGCATCATGGACAATGTATCTCTGTCAGTAACAAAACCCACCAGAATTTGGTTTCTGTCACAAATTTTGATTGTTGGCTCCCTGCAGAAGCTTAGAATGGGAAAAAATCAGAGAACTATTAAAAACCATTTGTGCTAGTTGGTAAGCTTTATGTTTTGACAATGGTTTCTAAATTTATGCACCCTGCTTGTCACATTAGGAGTATGTTGCATCTTAGATTGTCTTGGTTGTTATATGGTTATGTGCCTCATACATGGTTTTGAAACATCTAATAATTACAAACAATGTGCATAAATCATGCTAGAACAGGAATAACCACAGGCTACTCAGCATCACTGTTTGCACAAGCGCATACTCTTTGAATAGAAACATATTCTAATAGAGCTGGCAACAAACAACTAAAATCATACCCCTGCATTGAAGATAAGCCTAATCACACGTATTGGGGCCGAAACAATTTCTTTTGATTTGTACACATCATCAATGGGAAGATTTTGTTCCAAGTTCTGGTTCAATATGATTGTTAGCATAACAAGTAATAAATGAATAAGTGTGTTGACAATGGTTCTACAGTCTAGACATACCTGCAAATAGTCACCAAATAGCTTAACTTGAGAAGTTGCAGTAACATCTCGTATTCCAATATATGCTTCAAAAGTTGCCTGAAAAATGCAAACCAAGATACTGTGATTTATCAAACAATTTAACATGAACATCAAGCATATTTAAGTTTCTTCATATTTTGTTTACTATGGCCTACTAGAAAAAATTACCACAGAAAAGTTTGCAGTGTTATATTGGCAAATTGTGTTTATTACACTTAATGGCACAGAATGATACTGTTGCCAATCTTAATGAGAAAACTTCCAAAGTAAATCAAAGGATACAGGTCAGACAGATGAAATCAATTGATGAACCAGAAAAAAGTTAGAAAATAAGGTTGACCATCAGTTTAGAATATGGCATACTTGTCCCAATTCCTTATACTTTCCTGCTCTAAGCAGCCGATGTGCATTTGTTACAGCCAAGTCATTCCTGCTCTAAGAAAAAGTTATAATTCCTAATTCCTAATTACTTCTCAAGTAATTTCCAACTATTTTACAGCCAAGTCATTCCAGGTATCCCCACTCAATCATCTCAGTAATTTCCAATTACTTAACCAGTATTACAGGCCACCTGACTCACTGGCTCACCACTCACCCCATCTTAAATATCTCAGCAAATTCCAACTGATGATGATTACTCCTGGGACAGAATAACATCATTTTCCCTATATAATAGCAAATTGGCCAAAACATTTGATATGATAGCTATGGTAACTTACGTAAATATTACATACACAAGGTTCATGATTGCACTGCAAGTCCCTAAAAATTATGGTGGTGGAAAGATTGTCCTTTTACAAGGCTGGAAAATCAACCAATTTACCATCTCACATTGTTCCATATTCTGGAGGGGCGACAAGAGATTAGAAGCATATCATGCATTGTCCCCATGGGGTGGGAACAAGCACTTCGGTTGAGTGTTCATCCTATTAAATGGGGAAGTGTATGTGCAGCAAGAAAAGTTGTTGGATTGGGAATCAAAAAGCTGAAAGAAGCGAAGAAATGGTTGTGGAGAACACCCTCTGATAAGCACAAAATATGGAACAAGATTATCTCTCATTTACTACAGAGATTCCGAGAAGTGGAAAACACAGACCAATAAGGTGGAGCCATATTTCCAGTATCTGGGGAGGAATTCGCTGTCCTGTAGGCTTCTTTGCATGGGGAATAAAATTAAAGTTTTCTGAAGAGACACATTTTAATTCTGAAAGGATGGGTGGGCCTCAGACCTTTCACTGGCTAAAGAATTTTTATGCATTTCCAGTTGTCTACTGAGCAAAATGCTCTATGTTCAAAGTGACCAAGGTGAATTGAGTCGGAAGGATTTCCTTCGTCATTTTGAGGAGTTGGAATTCACCAGCTACCTGGTGTTCGAAAAACTGAGTCTTCTCTATCAGATCTTCTATAATTTCTACACATACACAAGAATTATTTTCTAAATTTAGAATTGTTGAAAAATAACGCCGCGAATCGAAGTTGAGAAAATGAAAATAAAGAGAAGATTTACGTGGTTTGACAACAAAAAATTGGCTACGTCCACGTAGAGAGAGAGGAGATTTTTTTACTATTTTCTGGAATACATACTCCATGTATGGGGCCTACAGCTAACTCTCCATCTCAAAAACCTAGGGCTGCCTCCCACTGGTATTGGAAACTCTAACCAGAGTATACATAGCCCCATTACATCATCATCCCATTACAAAAATTACAAGAACTATCATTTCACGTGAAAATACACGTGCACAAAAAATTGGCCTTGAGGGGAACTCCTCGAATGCAGTTCTTCTTCCAGAAACCAGAGTGCAAGACGTAAACCCAAAAACAATCACATTACATATAAAATTATTTAAATAAATTTTCCCTTGATAAACATGTTGGATTTTTCATGATTGAAATAAAGTAAAAGAAAACAAAACAAACAGATCACACAAGTACAGAGTATTATAACCTACACCAGCAAAGGACACCCAAATAACAAAATTCTGTTTGCATGGAAGATGAAGGAGAGGAGAGATAAAATAGAAGCAACATGGCAAGCTTTACCTTATACCCAAAAAGTGCATCTTCATATGTCTCGTATGGGCCAATGGTAACATCCAATGTAGAATCCTACAAATGAAGGAAGAAGGAGAGTAATTTTGTCAGTAATGAGTTATCATGATCTCTTTTAATGATACAATAATGTGATACATTTGTCCCATGTTAACTCATTCTAAAAAAAAAAAAAAAAAAACCTCTGATGGATGATTAGATCCCACATTGAAAAAAGATAGCATCAGACATGGAATGTCAGATTGCAATACATATTCTTATTATGTCTGTATTTATTGTAACAACAAGAAAGACACATGGATGGACAAGAATAGCTTCACCTATGGACACATCTAGAAGGCTTGATGGTATGAATTAAATGACAAGGAAAATATCAGATTGTAATATACAGGGTGTTATCATTAGATAGCTACGTAATAGCATCTACTTTTCTATTCTGAAGATCAAATAGTCATAATTTTTGTAGCATGGATGACTTCGAAAAAATTGCAAGCTTCTAAATTTTGAGAAAAAAAGGTTAAAGGTAAATGGAGATCATGAATTTTTAGAAATCAATGCGCACCATTTCACATGTTTATTATTATTTCTTGTAGATCTTGTAAGCACAAAAACATACAAACACTCAAAATTCATAGAGAAATCACGCTTGATCAGTATGGACTCATTATATAGAAACTCAAGTAGTAGAGCAATGTGGAGAAAAATAAAGAGCAACGAGGACAGAAAGAACTTAAAACACTAAACCCATCCCTTTAGTTACATGATGTCTTAAGCAGATCTCCAACTATGAAGCTGCCCATAGTGACATGATGATTGTAAAGTTGAATTTTTAACATAATTAAACACCACATATACAGTTTTTAAGCTATGGTAGACAGTAGATCTAGACTCTTGATGACAAATCAACGCTTCTGTCAACCAACACCTACATGAAAATATAGGACAGTTGTTTAAAAAAATATTTATATTATTAATTCCAGCTCAAAAATATCCCTTTGTAAAATATCTTCTCTTGACATGATAGAGATAAGATATAGTGTTAGTTAGCAACCTTTCCTCTTGTAAGGAACAATGTCTAAAAATTTCCAAATATGTCAACATCCATGGTACATAGATATGGCTTCGACAACTTATACTGGAAACTTCACAACAGATACTGCGTGTGTGCATGTGTGATGATGATGAAAGGCAGGAGCACACCACCTGAACTTTATTTCAAGAAATCGTACAATCGAAAAGAATGAGAGGGGGAAGATGGCCCAACCTCAAAAAGAAAAAACTAGAAATGGGAAATAAGATATCCTCCAGAGTAACCAAACAGAAAGAGAAACCGTAACTGAAATCCATATACTGGACAAAATATATCAACGATGAATTAAAAAATGATAAACAGAAATAAATGTAAAAGGTGCATGCTGATGCTGCTACTTTATGTAAAGAAAATATTTAATTTGATGATAACAGAGCAACTGACCAACTCCATCCAGGCTATGTCAGATTCATAGTATCATTCGAAAGAAAAGCCTTTGCTTTAGTCACCAGCAACTTCTTCAAACTACAGATAATTATGAACATTGAATTAGAAATTTCATCAAATGCCTACAATAAAGATCTGGGATAATACAACACTTCACCTAAGGGAGTCAGCCACTTCTGCTGCTTCACGGAGCAGCTTAGCTGCTTCCACAAGGAAATGCCTATATTCACGTGAGAAGGGGACAACATAAAGATCATTGGAAGATTCGGAAACTTTGTCAGTTACAGCTGAGGTAATGTGGTCCTCAGTGCTACTCATAGCAGAGTCAGAATGTCTTCTGATGACATTAAAGTACCCTGTTGCAGTCTTACGCTCATCCATATTGAGGTTGCGTGTCCACAACTCAAATTCCTGACAAACATAGTAAAGAAAAACAGTGATGTTGAATATTGAAATATATACCAAAATCTGGTAATTTTGAATGTGAAAAAATGACCCCCAAAACCCCCCTTTGCGCATCTCAAAAGCATGCTCTTTTTTTGACAAAATGCACCTGTGACTGGAATTTCATCAACAGTTGGCTGATAGAGCATTACTCAAATGTATGATAGAGTATAATTTAAATGTTCATTTATTTAAAATCTATGTATATAGAAAAGTATATGTTTGCGGCATCAGTTTATTGTTCCCAAAGCGAAGAAAAAGGTAAAGAAACACGAAGGTTGGGTAAATCTATCTAGGCAGGAACAAGCATGGACGAATATCATTGTTTTCTATTCAAGGTATAAACATATTTTCATGAAATTCAAGTAAACAAATTAAATTAGATTCAAAGATGCCATATGTTACCATTTTATCCATATCAGGAGGATAAAAGTTTGCACCAGGGGGTTTCGTCACAGGAAATGCAGCTCTGTACCTGAGTCCCTTCCATCCCGAGACAGGTTTAGTGGACTCATTAAGCATCTTGATAGCTGAATCAGATGTTGTCAAAAATGCCTCATTTTCATCAAGAACTGACCTGACCGAATAGTAGATAATATCACACATAAATGCATAAAGATAAATGATATGAAAACCAAATGTTTAGTTATTATTATCAACTTTGAGGAAAATAATATAAATGTTTAGTTATAAACTTAATGGAAAATAGAATGTGTTAGTATAGTTCTTTAGCATCCAAACCCATAAACATCACCTGACAAGTCATTTATATATTAAACAGGCTAATTAAGACCCATTAATAAAAATAAAGAAGAATCTACCAACCCAAAATAATAAAAATAATAATAATAAAAGAAAAGAAGAATCTTATGTCTGTTTTCAAATACTTCAACTTATAAGTAGCTCTTGGATAGAGAGTTTACCATGGACTCTTGTTTATTGAATAGTACATCCATTTTAAACTATCCAGATCAGAAATATTGGAATTCGCCTTCAACCAGTCTCGCAATACTGGATTGCTATCCCAAACCTAAAAAGATATAAATAGGCACATATCAAAAAACTTAGCATAAAAAAATGAAGCTTATATTAAGATGTGTTGTCACTTAGCAAGGAACACAATATAATACATTCTATGAAATAATATCTTACTAAAAACATTACTTGCTTATGAGATGGCTAGGAATATATGAGTGGAAAAATGAAAAAATATACAGCATTGAAAAAGGACCTGGGTATAGTAGATGTCATCCATAATTCTTGCAGCTTTAATGATGAGATCCAATGCTTGGCGATCTCCTTCTGAAAGCAAGCTCAGCTATCTCGAAATAACAGATGAAAATCAGTCCAAGGCATCAAAAGTTCAGAAAAGGTAAAAAGAAACATTTGACACCCAATTAATGCTAGCTTCAGTCCGTTATCCTGCCTAATCTGAGTTTGAGAGATCGTCCATATTCCATATAATACCAAGAAAAGAGAATACTGTATTGGAAGTTTGCAACAAAATCTTTTAATATGGCTTTCGTGATCATTAGGAATAGACACCATAAGGCTGGGTAGAAAGAGGTCAATAAGCAAGCGTTCCTCTTTTGCAATCAACAAACAGATGATAGGAGATGAATATATTTCACTTACAACTTAGCCAGAATAAGTTGATCTCAAGTAGCCCATGTAATCATGCATTAAGATTGGAAGAGAATTATGGAAAAGAGTATAGTTTTTTTTTTTTTTTTTGGGGGGGGGGGGGGGAAGAGTATAGTTCTATCAAGTTATGATATGGCATGCTCCATATTTTGAAGAAAAGAGTACATTGTTATGTTAGGGAAAAGAGTATACTGTCCTCAATGGCTTCCTCTGGGGCTTCTAAACAACGACCCTCAACCAACTTAAAACTGAATCTCAACAACCTAAGTCGGTTTAAAGGTATAATATATATTCACTTGAGGACGGAAAAGGCATCAAGTTTAGAAATATCTCTCTGAAGTTGTAAAAGAAGCTTATAGAGTTCTTCCAACTTGTAATTGTTGGTTCAATTGAAGCAATAAGAAGTCTCTTCTGGGTTCCATCAACGACGCCATTGCATCACAATGCAATGAAAGAAAAAGAGATTCGGCGGGTCATATCCCTGATGAAAATCCAGTCCTTTATGCAATTCATTTACCTTAATTAAATCCTTGTAAAAGAGAACAGAAGAAGTGACCACATGATGAGGCAGAATCTGCCAACCGTCCAACAGTGAGATGTCATTTTCAGCCAAGAAATGTGGAGCAAGATTAATCATTTTGGGGAGCAGGTTATTTATGATTCTGTTAAGAAAATGTGGGAGAGCATGAAAGCCAAATTTATCCAGCTGATCCCACAAACAAAATATTGGAACATCTGGCTCTTGAGAAATTTCAGTGGAGGAAACACTTTGTGGAGAATACTTGGAACGGACTTTTGGAATCCTTAAGAGCTAAGGTGGCCAGTGTTCTAAAATGCGGTATGTGGTTTTCGTGTGGGCAGGGTACCACACGAGTATATGCGGTATACGGAGTATATACAGAGTATATGTGGTTCTATATTAGTAAAAATTGATTTGGTGGTGATGATTTTTAAATAAGAGATATTAAGATAAATTTTAAAAACATCACAAATTAGAACTAATTTTTGTTACGCTTTTAGTCACACATAATCTAGAAAACTAAACCAAAAACTGATTAAATGTGTAATGCATCGATTACATTAAATGAATATTTAATCTACTTAGTTGGGGTTAAATATGAACATGTTGATTCACAAACATAACAAGGCACAGTCATTCAGGGAAAGGGAAAATATTGTTCTTTTTTATTTTTATATGCAGGGACATTTGGATAAGCATAATATTAATTATAATGGTTTAGAAATCATGTGACCTATATAAACCCATGTGCCATTGTGTGCTTGTGCCAGGTCAATGGTTTTCTTTCACTCATCCTGTCCACATTTTATTTGTTTTGCTTTACCTTATTTAATATATGACATGATATGATATAGACATGCTTTTGGTACAATGTGTTTTAAAAAAAAAACAGTGAAAAGGGAAAGGAAAGGAAGTACAACTCGTCTGAATCGATGAAAAACAGATGAAGAAGATCTGAAGCCCAGAAGCCTGAAGAAGATTTGATCGGATGAACAGATGAAGAAGACCTCATCGATGAGCAGATGATGAAGAAAAACAGATGAAGAGGATCTGATTGATGAAGAAGGCGTGGGAAGTGGAAGACCTGATCGATTGACCAAATAAGTGGTCGTTGCGGTCATTGAAGAAGAAGATCGAAGGATGAGAATCGATGGCCGGTTGTGATCACGGTTAGGGCCGGATGAAGAAGAAGACCCCCCCCCCCCTTGTTTTTCATTTTTTTTTAGTGTCAAAACATGTGCACTGTGCACCCGATTAAGTGGGCGCATTGGCAGAATCGGGCTGCATATCCGTCCAAGGCAGTTCAGTCAACCGACCGTACCGCCTGTGCAACCGCACATGCAGCCACACAGACCGCCTTTCAAAACAATGAAGGTGACCCATAATGTGGGGTTGGTTAAATTGTGTTGGGATGGGTACTTCATATGGGAGACCTAAACCCCAGTTTTGTTTTTTTCTATGAAGATGCATTACCCCCATCTTCCTTTTGGTCTTATGTTATGACGTTTGCCATTTGATATTAAATATATTTAACGTACATCCCACCCTTCTCTCTCTCAAAAAAAGTTCCATAGTCTAATAAATTAAGAATTCAAATTACAATGCTCGGTAACTATACCACACCTCTGTCAATCTGTGTTTGACAAATCAAAATTTAGCATTCATTCAACATTGTCAGATCATGTGGTCCAGATCCAGATCTTAGAATGAATGTCATAATGGGTGCAATGATCCCAAGACGAATAAACAAGAGTCAAATAAATTATGAAGTACGAAAAGAGACCAAATCATTGGGTGGTATGGATTAAATTCAACTACATGTAAATAAAAGAGACTCGATCTAAATCATATGGAAATTACTTGAGGGAAGATGAGCATTAATAAGTTTGGCATAAAGCAACAAGAACTTGAAATGATGCCTTAACGCGTTAGCCAGATTGGCATAAACATGTAAATCACCTCTGCATCAACAAAGACAGGAGCATAACGAGCAAGTTGTTTCTTTAGGCTCCTACTGCGTGCCTCATTATTCACATTGTACCTTCAGCAAATCATGTGAAATCAATTTATGTAAGATCAATAGCATATAACTTTGTATATAGTAGCGATACAAAAGGGGATTGATAACATTCCAAAACAAACCCCTGCACCTTGTGTCTCAGCGATGATAATCGACATCAATTCCATGGTGATGAACACTAAAGAGGAATGTACATGATTATAAATGCACTACCAATCTCTTAGGATTTTACTGCTTGGTGCTAAACCAGACAATGAATAATGATAATGTGCAAAGATGGGAATTAAAACTTCATAAATCATTGTCTATTATCGAGCCATCAGATAATCTAAGGATTCAAAAAAACTGTTCCACGGCAATGATAGAACATAAAATAGAAAGTTTCAGTCCGTTGAGAAAATTACTTAGCAGAATGCATTGCTCCAAGGAAAATAATATTGATAAATTAAAGAAAATTGACAAAATTGAAATCTTCTACATCAATGACGTTACATCATGCATTACATAGGAATCATTGGTAATACATAAAGATGAGGAAACTTGGGGGAAACATAGCACATTATCATTTGGTTTATCTTAATACTTGCATCAGCATACCTTTTCTCAATTATGCTAAATAGCTGACCATATTGCCCGCTTACATCATAGGGAACATAGTCCTTGTCTTCTTTTGCAAGACAGTTTTTATACTCCGTCCAGTGAACATATTTAACATCAGAAACTTCTGTTTCCTGAAAGGGGTAACATCTGTTATAAAATAAAATAAAGCAAAGTACACGATAATTGCAACCACTGAGAATAACAAAAAGGAGACAGAAGTTATTCCACTTGAGGAATGAGTAAGCGATTATAAATATGGCACAATAATATCATGAGAGCTTGAATGCTCACGCCACTCATAGATTAACTACCAAAATCAATTGGCCTTATAGAATATATACCTTTTTTTTTGAAAAATCTTATAGGATATATATTTGGAGGTTTGTTTATACAAGAACAGGTAATTACTTCAAATAAAAACTTTGTAATATTAAATTTTTGGTATTACAATCTAGTAGCCTTCATATCCAGCACCCATCACATCAATGCAGCATAACACTGATGAAGCTAGATTGGACAGGCCTGGGTACAAAATTTTTCTGGCTCTGCTTCAGGGATAAATAAAAAGGATAGTTACACAATAAACATATTAATACTCTCACCTGCAGAGTGAAACCTTCCAAAGGAATTGGTTCCAAAGTTGTAACAAGATATACATCATTGAATTCGTTGTTAATATACAGCCCATCATTTATGACACTGCATCCACCATAAGAAAAAAAATATACATAACTAGATATCCGCACATCATTAATGAAGTAGAACAGGTGGTTCATGAAGTTTAAAAGAGTGTTGATGAAAAAAACTGCAATTCCAAGACCCATCCATTAAATATTTCAGTAAGAAACTCATGAGAAATAGAATGAATAATTGAAAAGCTAAATTATACACTCACCTTATGAGTCTTAATATAGACAACAATGTAGTAGAAGTGTAGAACACATTGATGCATACTCTAACATTGATTATTCAACAAAATGGCACAATTGTTTCTTTGTCAATTTGTGGGAAAATTCAGTGATTCATCAGAGTGTAAAATTGAGGGGATAGTTGTGTATCACATTCTCATGCATGTGGGTCCCAATAGCATCTTTGTTAGTCATGCATCACATTTTTTTGGTCAAAGAAATGTCCTGGGTTAGTCAAATGTGCCCTAATTGTGGCAGGATATTTAATTTTGTGCACTATGGGGACCTTTATATAATAAAATGATGACCTACAAAGAATACCAGAGGTGTTGTTTTAAAGTGGTGGATAGTTCAGGATGAACAAGGCTTGGATCCTCATCCCCAACCTCTCTTTTTCTCTCACAAGGTGTTGGCATGTTAAAGAAATGCATACCTGTTGTGATAGCATGAAGAGATCTTGTATTATAATGGTATGCAAGGGGGGAAATCATGCTATAATCAATTCCATATCTTATTATAGGATTTAACTCTCAAATCAAAATATGCTGGCAAACCATATAGTTTGACGAAGCCTTAAGTACTACTTAGTTTAGAAAGAAGAGAGGGAGACAACCAACCATTCTTGGAGAAAAACAAATATCAATTCGAAAGCATCTTTTGGAAGAGTTATACCCAGCTCTTCCTCAAGCTCCCTCCTGGAAATATACATCTTGTCAGTACACAGTGAAGCAAACAACAAATATAAAAGAGCAGGTGCAGGTTCTTAATTTTCACATAAATTCTATTGTGACAAAAACAATCCAAAGTAACACAAGTTTCTTTCCATCTAATATAAAGCTACCTCTGAAAGGACCAAGGTACATAGAAAGCCTTAATCCAAGAAGAAAAAAAATACATTTGACAGTTTAATGGCCAAATTTAAAAGTGACGGACGCACAGAAAAATAACTGTCATATTCATGATAAATAACTAGTCTCTTGCTTGTTGCTACAAAATAGAACTAATATGCTTCAGGTTATTAACCAATGAGAGTCAGGTATGACAATAGCAGCCATTATTTAAAAAAGGAACAAAACATAGTTACTATACGTCTAACGAGCACTGATATTCCACAATATTGCTCTAACAAAAGAAAAGATCACCCTTCATAAAAAGCAAAGGCATTGTTACACAGTCATTGTATGCAACCACGGGTGATCTCATTTCACCGGTGAAGTAGAAGCTTCATAAGATGCAGCAGGTAAATTCTTTTGTTTTTTGCATAAGTTGTATATAAAATCCATTGGAGTATTTTTTCCATTTTTTAATGAATATACATGGTTCATTACACGAAGTATATATTTTCAAAAAAAAAATTCAAAACATGTGGGGGACTGCACGTGGGGCTCTCTACCTATCATTTCACAAAGGAAATATGCATTCTCTTCACATGGGCTTGAACGTTTCATATAAGGATAATGTTACATACAACCTCGGTCACAGCCCCACATGCAATCCTCGCATGCTTTTGATTTTTTTTTCCCAAAGGTGTATGCTTTCATACAACTAAATATATACTTTCACAATATGAGTTATATATTTCACTAAATTTTATCTATCCATTTATAAAAAGAAGTGAAAAGGTACATGCTTCATTTAATGAGGAATACGTCTCATTGGACACATGTGGAACTACAGGCAAGGCTGTAAACGGGACGCTGTGTAACAACGCCCTTCATATAATTACAAGATCGCAACTTGTTTATCAAATGAAACATCAAACTTCCTTACTTGACGTTAACAACTCATAAAGCTCTGAACCCACACGTGTTTCCAAAATAAAGTGTATATGCAAATCATAGCAGCTCTTGGTGTGCTCCATATCGTCAAAGACATGAATGGCTACAGAGCACCCAACAAGATCAACTAATCGCACACACCAACAGAAAGTACCACTCTAAAATCCAGTTTTACATATGTCAAGATCGTACCTTTGGAGTTAAAGATTCAATTACCTGGCCGTCAGAAGGGAACTATCACCGGCAGATATGTGTCCGGCGCTGGAGATGTCCCACAACCCGGGCCACGAATCCTTGCAGTCCGCGCGCCTCTGCAGGAGAAGCTCTTGAGTGCTCTCTGAGAAAATCCACACATGAACGGCCCGGTGATAATCCCCGTCCCTATGAACATGTGATCTGTTCCATAAAGAACAAAGGATTCAAGCCGAGTTGATTGAAAGGATCGACTCATCGACTTTTGAGCGAATCGGGTTTGTTAGGGGTGGAGGAGAGAGAGACAGAGAGGACTCGCCTGGGTTTGGAGACGCCGGTTCGCTCGCCGGCGCGCGTGAGGACGTCGAGGAGCTCTTCTTGATGTTGCGCTTCCGCCATGACTGGACTCGGCTTTGTTTTTCGAAGTCGTCTCGCTTTTTTTTATTGCAAGCCGAATAGAATTCGCGGTCGCTTTTGCACAGATTCGGAGCGGGGGATACTTACGTTAAAATCCTGTACAATAAAGTATTTTATTCATGAAACTGGATTTTTTTTCTGGGAAATTTTCAAAATTAACCCTCCCAAAAAAAAGAATTTCAAATTTGACCCCAAAATAAAAGTATTAGCAAAACTGACCCCGAGTCCAGTTTGACACCGGTCAGCACGCCAGCGTGGCGCGCTGACCGGTCAAAACAGTGATGAAGTGATGGAAACGTGATCTGAAATCACGTTTTTCCGCAAAACACCCGCGGATATGCACCCCGGGGGCACGCACCAGCGGGTGCCACACGTCTCCCGAGGAGACGTGATTACAGAACACGTCTCCAAGGGAGACGTGAACTGTCAGACGTGTTTATAAATAACGTCTCCAAGGAAGACGTTTAATTTTAACAAACGCCCCCCCCCTCTCTCCAGTTTTTTTAAAAATCTCGAACGCCAATCACTCGTGGATTTTTTACAAAATATTCACTTCAACTTCGATCTATCAAGGTATTTTTCAAAATCTAACAATATACATGGTTGCATTCAATTTTTTTGTTAAAAACAAAGAAAAATCTGTTTTTCTAATTATTAGTTGAATCTTGTTTAGATTTTTGTGCATGAATTTTCATATGTGTTTTATTATTGTAGCTATGAGAAATCCATATAAATATTTTTAATAATTATTAAAGTCTTACAAATTGATATTAATTTTTAAATAAATATTGATAAAAATCCGTATAATTTTTTGATCATGAAAAACTAATAATGATATAATATATGTATTAAAATTTTTGCAATTTGTAATGTATTATTGAATGGGAAAAAAATCTGAAGTACCGCTGATTTCTTCAATTGGAGAATATCTAAAGAGGGGGATGATCCAAGAATGAAGGGGGATCTAAAAAATCACCATAAAAAAGTAAAAAATTTCATATATTAATTTGCTCAATATGTACGGACTGACAGGAACGCATCCAAGTCGCTATTATTTTTAATGAGTGTACCGCAGTCCCACCCGTCAATTTACAGGTTCTCCCTGTGATGTGCAGGCTTCAAAGTCTCCAGGGGAGGCGTACCGTCATCACGCCTCAGTTGGAGGCGTGATTTGTAATCACGCCTCCCTTGGAACACGCCTCCATTGAAGGCGTGATCAAGGGAGGCGTGACCCACGGTCTTCCAACGCGCGCTGTTTGCGCTGGCGATGGAGACTGATAACTGATCACGTCTCTGTCGTGACACTCCCCCTCCCATCAGCCCCAGCGTTGACCGGGGTCAAACTGGGCTCGGGGTCATTTACTAATCTTTTATTTCAGGGTCAAATTTGACAATTCTTTTTTTTGGGAGGGTTATTTTTGAAAATTTCCCTTTTTTTTTATGAGGGTCACTTTGTACTTTGACCACCCCCTTCTCTCATTTTCACAAAACACGAACCTGTAAAGTGTAAACCATGGATTTTTTCTTTTCAAAAATGTTCTTTTTTTTCAAAAATGTAACATTTAACATTCATTCAATCATTTTAGCGAGGACATGTTTTGAATTTAAGTAAATATTTGGCAATGAAACAATTGCTTTTACGAGAAATGAAGTGAAAATGTGAAATGCTTATTTTGTTATATTTTTTTAAGGCACATTCCACACTATTGTTTTTCAAAAAAAGACCATTAAAAAAAGGACCATTTTTAAGAACAGTTGATTATGAGATGTTTGGAACCGACGCTAAATAAATATGCGGATCCAAATAGACCTTTAATGATAAATAAAAAGACTAATTTTATATATGTGTCAAATGCACATAGACCTAAATATACAAGATGTAACTATAATATTGATATGAATAACATAAAACTATATTTATAACAAGAAACATCAGCATTAAATTTTTCAATCATATAATGAAAACCCTGTAAGGATTTGTCGAAAACCCCTATAGGAATTGGAGAATAGATTCATGGCTCTAGCCCAAGTGTGGCTTGTTCACAATAAAATATTGCACAATCAGATCGAGTTTTCCAAAAGCTATATGAGTCAGATGAGGAAGAATAACACACGCACAAAACTCATCCACATCAATTCATTGTAAACATTAACTGTTCAACCCACAAAACTCATCCACAGTCAATTCATCATAACCAACTGTTCAACCCACAAAGCAATATATAAAAACAGGGAGCAAACATGACTTTTATAATCAAAATAGCAATATATGTCTCATGAGATTCAAAACACATATCTAAGGAGGTATGAATGATTGGTTAATAGAGGCTTCTAAATCTTGCAGACAACCTAAAATGCTTCAGAAATACGCCTGAATACCGGCGCATCAATCTTAGAAGAATTTCAATTTTCCCTTGTATACTGATAATTTTGTCTGTCCCAGTTGACATAACGCATTCTCAGACGCTGACTTCCCCAAACAGGAGGAGCCCGTGGACCCCAAAGTCACTGCAAAATAGAGATAAATGGTGCATAGGAAGAGCAATAAAACGAGCATTGTTAGGAGAAAACGGTGTCTCTCAAAGAGGGTCGACCAGCTACCCAACTCATGAATTGCCAACTGTTTCCGAAATGATGAACTAGAGAATGGACTTTGAGATCTCCTGTGTGGAGATGGTAGGTTATCAAGGCCCATGTCTATCTTGCTTTGGTTATAACTAGAGGAACACCTGCACACATCCAAAACCAAATTAATCATTGATAGGCTTGTCTAATGTAATTAAGTGAATGTGAAGGGAACTATAAAAGCGCGTGTTGTAGAAAACTTTTAACATCAATTTCAAAATCAAGCAAATCAATGTAAACCCCTATACATAAAAAAATAAAAAGCAGAAAGGGGAAGAACTTGATCAACATCTAGTACTGGCGATGGGATTTCTAGTAGACATAGCAGAATGACACATCAACAAGGAACATATGGTTTTAGCCACACTTAAGAAAGTAGGCAAAATGAGATACTCTCTACTTAAAAAAAAAACCATGAGGTGAATGGGTGTTTGACAAGAAAAACATCCATTATGATCATCTTCTTCTTAGGATGAGGGATCTCCAAAAATTAACAAAAGGGCAAAAAAAAAAAGAGGATAATACTAAGCCCACCCAAAAAAAGAGGAACAACCAGTCCCTAACCCCCTTTAGTAGAAAACCTACTCCCCAAACCACTTTCTTCCCATGAGCATTGAAGAGGAGTCCTCCCCAAGCACGACGGTAACCCAAATTTTAAGAAGAGCCGTGATCACAACTCTAAGTGTTTTCAACATACACTCTGTTCTTTTGGAAGATGCACTCAGTTCGAGATAGCCATATTCCCCAACGAACTGCATGCGATTGAGGTGTGGAACTTTGGTAGCATGAGAGAAATGATAATATGAAACTCAAATTCACATAAAACTCGGTTTCCCTGTGAAGTTAGTCATGAGTTGAGCAAAATCCAATAGCAAAGTTGGCATAAGATGATAGGGATACAATCACTCAATCACAATCACAGTGTTTCTTTCTCAATTAAAGCAGATCCAGTGCCCAAAGACACAGTTCATCACCCCAAGACATGAACCAACTCAGTGCACAAAATACCAGAACCCTATAATTATTGAGATGAAATGACAAATAAATGGTGGCATCATGTAACATTTATATAATTATATGCACCATCTGTCTTGATTTTAACAAATGTGAATAAAAACAAAATTGATAGACTTTTTAAAAAAAATTAGGATAATTCATCCTCAAAACCAAACCATGTTTAAAACTCATGTGGCTCATTTGCTCCAACTAAACATCTTTTTTTCTTGAGTTTTCTTTTTTTATTCTTGTCTAATCCATCTCTTTATCACCAAAAATATTGATTCCGTGCATCTTTTTTTTGTGGCAAGGAATGCAAGTTGTGAATTAGTGAATAGAGGTATGTAATTGATATGTTTGTGGAACAACAGATTCAGCAATCTGGACTACTCTGTAATACAATCGATTGAAAGTTTCATGCATGTAGGTTCTCTCCTTGTGTGTTGACTCAACTGGAAATGCACGCGTGCACACACACACAAGCGCGTGCGTCTATCTGATACCAAAATGGAATCCCATTTTACATTTGACAAATGGATTTGTCTGGCAAGACTTCTTAGCTCAATTGTTAAGTTTGTTGCCATTAATTGAATGTTGTTGGGTTTTCAGGATATTTAGTTTATTCACATTTGTGAGAATCAGGACATAAAGTAACAATAATATTATTCCACCTTTAGTGGGTATAAAAAAATTATTCGTTTTCGTTTTAAAATCTAAACGACTGTCTAAAATTTATACCAATTATTTTTTATAACAAAAAGGAATAAATTGTTCTTTCCGAACTTAGACCCCTTGTCCAATTGCCACACTGTCCCGTCAAGCATGTTAAATACAAAATTCTTGAATAGACCCCGAATATGAAGAAACGGCCAACCAAACAGAAAACTATCCAATCTGGACTAATATTCTGTCAATCAGGGATTAGAAAGAATGACAAAAAAAAAAGTTGAATTTTTTTCTGATAATTAAAACGTTTATAAATCGGGATCGGATCAATAGTGCAGAACAAAAAAAACCCAAAAAAAAATCCACCAAACAACGACGAACATCTATAAAACAGCGAAAAAACAAAATAATAAATCAAAAGCGATGAAATCTAATGCGTATCATATATCAATAAAGAGAGAGAGAGAGAGAGCGAAATCAGACCGCGTAGTTTCCTCGTTTTCAGACACTGACCTCTGCAGAGACAGAAGGGGAAGGTGAAAGAGAAAAATCGATCGATCCCTTTCTGGTCCTTAACGATTTATGGATCGCTCGTTAAAACTGATGAGACTTTGACGTTCGCGGAAATCGAGAGAAAGATTGAAAACGAGACTCGTTTTATTAGGGGAGACGAGAGTCGAAAAAAATGGAAAAGAAACGTAAAGAAGAGAGGGAGAGCTAGGAGTGGTTCACGCGGTGATTTGGGTGGGTTTGGTTTGGTTGTTTTGGAGTCCGTATCACCTCCCGGTGACGATAACCACTTGTAATCGCCCGCCGAGTGGCGAGTGCGCGCTCGCGTTTTGAACCCTATAACGACTCGGAAAACACGTACTAGATGGGTTTTTGGATGTAACGCTCATTTTTTTAAATAGTTTAATAAATAAAATTATTTAATAAGGAAGAAAACTTTATAGTTTAACATGTCTGGCTGTGCACATCGGAAAGTAAATAAAGTGAGAGATTAAAAAAATTTCTTTTTATATCATTAAAAAGCTGTGATTTTTTTTTCGTGTTGGAATTTTTTTCACTCAATTTTTCTTACATGCACAAGTACCATTTTGTTTTAAATTTTTTTACTTTTTTTTCATCATTTACATTTGAAGGGATGATTTTGAATATAAGTTGTCATAATTTTAAAAGATAAAAATTTCATCGATTTTGTTTTACTTTGCATTCGTTAAAATTGAGATAAAAAATAGAGATAAATGTTTTTTTTAATAATGGTGTTCCCCACGATTTGATCTATTGGCCTCTTTCATAGAGGTGGGAGTGGGGATTGCTTGCTACTGACTTAACCAAAGTTAAGTTCACAATATAAATAAATATTAATCCTTTCTTTACATGGAACAAAAAAATCTCTATTTTTATTTTAAAATTGAAACAATTATTCGCACTTTATCCCAATTATTTTTAAAACAAACAGAATAAATTGTCTTACCCCACTTATCCCCATAATTATAATTTATTACACCACTTATCCCTTTATTAAACCAACCATAAAAGTTGTGTAATACAACTACATTATGGATTTGCCTTAATAAAAATAAGTTCTACTTAAAAAAAGTGAGATGATTTGAATTTGGACGTGAAAATGTGTTTGAAGTTACATTTAAATTTTGGATAATCTCACGTATAACCTTATTTTCAGCCCTAATTCTAGTCTACACTTATTTTGAATTTTTTAAAAACAGTATACATCATTTAATGATGTATATATTTTTATATAAAAATAAATTGCCTTTATATATTTATAAACAATATATATAAAAAATTCGATCGTAACATATACTTTATTAATATAAATATATGTTTTAATGACTTTCTATCAACAAAAAGACTATATACCGAGTTGAAAACAAAATTGTGTATAAGAGCACTTTTGATTTTTTTTTCATTTTCCGGAATTTGAGCGATAATTGCTCACTTATACCGAGTCAACGTGTTTCCAAGATATGAAACTCGGTGTACCAACTGAGACTTTTTTTAAAAAAAGGAAAAATCCATATAACCCCCTGAAAACAACTGAGTAAATCCAAATAACCCCCTGAATAAAATTTATATTTACAGATAATGAATATTTTGTAAATATTATGTTTGGTTAACCCTAATAGAAAACACAGAATATCAAAAAGACCTACAATATGTTAAAAATGTGAAAAATATTTTATAAATGAGGATTTTACACATCCGAATAAAGTTTTATAATATATTCAGATATGATAAAATCGTCATTTTTATATGATTTTTTTATATTTTTGACACATTGTAGTAGTTTTTTACTATATCATGTTTTTAATCAGGGTTAACCAAATGAAATATGCAGAAAATATTTATCGTCTATTAACAAAAATTTTATTCAGATGGTTATTTGGATTTATTAAATGTTTTTAGGGGTTATATGAATTTTAAAAAAAAATCGAAGGGTTATTTGGATTTCAATCAGATTTCAAGGGATAGAAGAATGGATTTTTCCCTTTGAAAAAAAAAATGTATAACATAAACAAACACAATGGCCGGTATCAGATCACACCAAACACTTGACTGGCCAACTAACCGAAATCAACGGGGCCATGCATTTTTATTGCCGTCCAAGTCTCCATCAAGTGCAAAATATCCACTAATAACACATTACACATCCAAATCAAGTTCGATTTGTTATTAGTTATAACCATCGATTTGTTATTAGTTATAACCATCCAGACTGTCATGATTTCCAAACATATAGATCCGGGTCAACTCCAATCACCCTTTTGAGAATTGATCGTCAACCTATAATTGATCGGTCACACCTTATGAGAGTAACTCACACTCATTTCGAAGAAGATCAACTTCGCGTTGGGGATTAGTCGGTAGAGCAACGTCATGGGAGGTGTGGTAGAAACCTTTTCTATGTATTATATATTGTATTATAGATATAGAATAATTTTCTATGTTCTTTCTGTTTTTTGTGTTCTCTTTATTATTTTCGGTATCTGTAAAAATAATATTTTTCAAAAGTGAATCAATTGAATCGTGCATCCAAACGTGTCATAGCTTTTTAAAGAGAAGATGTGTTTCAGTGTTTGTGATTGAAGTTTTCACTTTTATTTGTTTTTATTTAATTTGTATTATTTAAAACAATTAGTTATAGAAATATTTTAAAAGTATAATAATTAGTTCAATAAGAAAAACCTTTTTTTATGATTATTTTGATAAATCGCATCTATGAGGACCTAACTTGACATAAACTTATATGGGGGGCTTTATGATCAATCCTTCAGTTATTCAACCCACCCCTTGAATTCCATTTTTTTACAAAGATGAACCCACCGCGAGAGGCCGAGCCCCTTCCCCGTCGATGCTCTCTCACTCTCTCTAGCGTCTCTCTCTCAAAAGTTCTTCTATCATCAAAACTCAAGAAAGTTTTCATTGAAACCTACTCAAAATCACGATTCAAAATCCCTAAACCAAACATGCATTCCTTTTTTGGATGAATAAACGGATCTCAATTTTCTGATGACTTGGTGACTACGGTGACGACTCGAACTCCAACAGCAGTCTCCCTCCCGCTTGAGCTATTTGGCCTTGTCTCAGAAATCGTGCTGGCCCCAAAACTCTCTTTCCTCCACCCCTATGAGAAAACCCATTCGAGGAGGCCCTCCCTCCTCCGATTCCTCCTCTCGAACCTCTTTATGGTTGAGAGAGACGAGAGAGAGAGAGAGAGAGAGAGAGAGAGAGAGTCAGAGGAGAAGAGGTCCAGGGTGGATTCCTCTCTATAATAATAAAAAAGGAATTAAGGGGTGGTTTGAATAACTGAAGGGGTGAAAATAAAGACCCCCCCCCCCGCCTTACATACAAGATCTCATATACTTACTAGATGGTGACTTGAACTCCAATTCATCATCTAAATTAGGTTTGTTAACGAGTCGGGTACTCGGGTTTGTGCCAGATCAAGGTGGACTCAGACCCAGACCCATGATAGGACCCGTCAGACCCGGGTTCAACCCTGGACCTTACGAGTCCTTGGGAATCTAGACCCGGACACGGTCGACCAAAACTAAAGAATGGATAATAAACAAAGAATAATGGATAATAAACAAAGAATAACATCTTTCTAAAATAATTTTTAAATTAACAGTCTAGCATAATTTTCAGAACATGTAACATATAACATGAAAATATTTTAACCTAAACACGTAAAAATCAAATTTATCTTTTAAAGTCTTACAAGTTATTACAACACCCAAAATTAATCATGCAACAAACCAGTCAAATTATACAAATTCAAAAGTTAATTGTCAAGAACACTTAAATAAGTTAATCAAAGTTATACAAGCACATTGCATTAGCTTATTACATATTAAACAACCATATTGGTTTATAATAGCCTAATAACCGTGCAGGCTTATATATAAAATAGTTGGGTCTCGAATCCATAGGATCGGATTGAGGTGGACCTAGACCTAATATGATTTTATGTTCTAGATCAAATTGAGTCGGATAAATTACACGTGTAATCGGGTCGTACCCGTTGCCAGGTCAGTCTAAACCCACGAGACTGCTTCATAGCGTGCCCTAACAAGCCCTCTCTCTCCGAGAGTGATCAATCAATGGAGGGAGACGAAGAGGGAGGCCTTGAGAGCCAGCTCGAGCTCCAATTGGAGGAACAGAAGGAGTCCCTCTCTTTCGTCGTCGAAGCCCTATCGTCAGACCCCTCTAATACCGAGCTCCTCTCCGTACGTACCCCCCCCCCCTCGATTTAGGGTTTTGCAATACTTCTCTTCTTTCAAGATGCCTAATTCGCGCTTCCTTTGCAATAAAAGGTTCACGAGGAGCTTCTTCTCGGAATCAGGGACTCGGAGGAGGGGCTCCTCCACCTGAAACGCTCGCGTTTGTTGAGTGAAGCCGATGAAATCCTGGCGAGACAAGCTTCTGAGAAATCCGCGGCTCGTGGAGTTGAAACCGAGGAGCCGCTCCGATCGGAAGGTTATGTTGTCGGATCGAAATGCAGGTTCCGTCACACGAACGGACGGTGGTACAATGGTCGTGTGATCGCGATGGAAGGTGCTGGTTCGGTTAGGGTTTCGTTCCTCAACCCGACATCGGACAACATGCTGGTGAGCTTGATTTTTGTTTTGATGTAATGGTGTTTGATGCGAAATTATGAATGGTTCACAATTTTATGTTCTACTATCATATCTGTTCGGCTATGTTTAATATACATATATATGCTTGTTTTAGTTGGTCATTGCAACTAAACAGTCTATTAGTTGTTGTTAATGAATATGGCATCGGTTCTTTGGATTGTGTTTTCATATCTTTTAATTCTCACCGACATAAAGAAAAAACAAGACACACACTTGATGAATGCTAAGCCTTTATTTTCGGAGCTAGTAAACCTGGACAAGTAGTTCATGTTCTGGAATATGTTTGTTCAGTTGAAGTCTGTCAAAATGTGGAATAGTGGAGAATATACAGAATTAACTTTCCAGGATTACAACTTAACAATTATATATTATTATTGGGATTCTTTTATTATTATTATTGTTGTTGTTGTTTGTGACATAATCAAGCTCCTTTTTGCTTCTTTTTTTCTTCTTTCTAAGAAGTTTTTGTTGTTCAGAATCAAGTTCCTTGGCACATCTGGATATCAAGAGTCATAACTGATGAATATCCCTCTTTTTTTTTTTTGAAGAAAAGTCAGACAAGTTACCATGTATATAAATTGGGAAACATTGTCAAAGTAACCAAACACAAACCACCCCACACCCAAGCAAAGGTGGTAGAAAAGCTAGCTACCACTCATACTCCAGATACGACTCACACACCTCTCACTCAATAACTAATCCCTCATGCAAAATCCACACACGACACCCTCACAATGGATGAACCTCCCTCTTTAATGAACCAATCGGATTCTTTCAAATGTGCTCCACAATTGGTGTAACTCTGTTGAAATCTGCTTGATTCATCGCCAACCAAATAGCCCAAACAATCGCAGGGATCAAAGATTGTGAAATCTTCGCTTTCTTGCTTCAGGCACCTTTAGGTTTTAAACTCTTCCCTGCCTTCTAAAGCTGCTCAAAGTTAATTGGGTCCCCTCCGAGCAACCACGAAGCAGAACCCACAAAGCTCTCGCTTCTGGACATTCACTGAAGAGGTGAACCACCATCTCCGGCTCCCAATTGCACATGACGCAAATCATGGCTCCCCAGCAGTACCTTGAGCGAAACACCTTTGTGAGAAGCCTCTCCTAGAACCTCCACTAGCGGAAACATTGCACATTAAGAAGAATTTTTTCGCCCCAGATCTGAGAGGCCTTCTTCTTTATGTCCAAAAATATCACCTTATCCCTCCACCAGCCATAGCAGTGTTTGACAGAAAATCCCTCCCACAGATAGGGTGCCAGAAAGTGAGTAACTCGTTTCGTCATTTGAAAATGCGAAATGTTAACACAAATCTTCCTTCACAATGAGATTTCTTTTTCTATTGTATGAGCTCTGCAAGAAACATTGGAATTCCTAACAATAAATACATTCACTCCTCTGTTCTAAATTCTACCTTCGTAGTCATAGTCCCCACAAGAAAAGGGGCCTATCTGGTTGCTGAGTTTTTGGTGGACACTTTACTTGGTATCCCATCAACACCTGATCGTTCTGTATTCCTTGGAGATAGAGCAGATAGCAACTTTCTTCTTCTGAGTGAGGACATGAGGTGGAATTGTGCTTTCCCTTCTTTCATGTAGAATTCAAAAGTTCACGTTAGTCACTCATGATCCATTGACAGCCATTTGTTATCCCAATTAGCATTTACAACGACCTGTATCTATTGCCGTGGATCCTTTTTTTTATTCATTAAAGATGGGGAACCCAACATTACTTGGGAAAAACCTGGGTGCATAGAATCGGGAACGTATGATCTCTAAGTATTACGTTCCATGCCTTGAAATGCTAGACATTAAATATGTGAGGAAGACAAGTATTGTGTTCCATGCCTTGAAATGCACTGAAGCACTCAGTTCAGAATCAAACAGACCTACTATTCATCTGCATGGATGTAGGCAGATGTGGTGCCTTATGTCCTCCCACAACTGTGATATATTGATAAATTGGTATAGTTAAAGCTTTAGATGACACATTTAGTGGTCAGAACTCAGAATAACTTACTAATGCAAGTCCACCTAAGTGCAGATGTGCAAGTTCTTTCTACAGCAGCGGTGCCGATTTGGTAGTAACTGCCGCTCATCGCATGGTATGTAATGGTTCCACTGTGAAATGCCACAAGCAGCTAACCCTACAAAAAAATCATGCTAAATTTCTATCCTGTTCTTTCAATGGAAAAATATTTTGATCTCCGCAACCTCTTATATTTTATTGCTCAGTCACGCTCTTTAATTTTCCTCCCACATAATGTTCGTAATGTATTACTGCACTGTAGGTCTGGTGCTTTATGGATGTTGGTCCTCCAGTTTGTAGCATTGTTATGCTTTGATATAATGGATTGATATTCTCTACTTTATTTAATGTTAATTATCAACAACAATAGAGCCAGGGTCTCCTGATGTCGATCCCTTTTTACAGGGTTCAGTGTTCCTTTACCATCATTAAAGCCATACACCCCAACCATATGGAAGCAATCATTGGTAGGATCAAGCATTTGGGCCATCTCAGACAGTCAAACCGGAATCTGGAGGGAAGCCGAGCTCGAGTCATGGAATGAAAAAATAGGTATGGCTAGTGTCATTTTCCGAGGTGACAGAAGCTTGGTCGAACTTGAAGGCAAAGCCCTCTCACAGTCAAAATATGCCCAAATGAGTGAAGACGACGAGGAAGAAGACAACTCAACCCCAGATGATTCAGACTCACTCGAAGAGGGAAACGATTCTGATAATGAAACAATCAGCCAGGGTCTCGGATTCCACGAAGCCACGACACTGCCACGCGGTGTCCAAACGGAGACGGCTGTCTTTGCAAAGTGGGAGCACCACACGCGAGGCATCGCTTCGAAGATGATGGCCAGCATGGGTTACAAAGAAGGTATGGGGCTGGGCGCGACGGGGCAGGGGATGGTGAATCCGATCCCGGTGAAAGTCCTCCCACCGGGGCAGTCACTGGATCACGCCCTCAAATCCCGCGACACTGAAGAGAAAGAGGGGAGCCAAAGCAAGAAAAGGAGCAGGGGAGGCCGAAGAAAACGAGAGAGGAAGTTTGCGGAGGCCGCTCGCGCGGCCAAGGCGGAGGAGGAACCGGGGCCGAATGTCTTCAGTTTCATCAACAACCAGCTCGCCAATCAAAATGGAGATGGTGGATCGAGAGACAAAATGAAGAATGCTGTGAGGGAGGACAGGCGGTCGTTGGTGGCATATGATGATGAGGTGAAGGAGCTTAGGAGCAGGGTTGGGAGGCTGGAGGAGATGGTTGTGCGGAACCGCAAGGACAAGGCGGTGGCTGAGGCTGCGACGAGGCGGCTCAATGAGACCAGGAAGGCACTTGCAGATGTGGAGGCGGCCCAGGCTTCCGCGTCCAGTGCGGTTGTTCAGAGGGAGAAAGAGAAGAAATGGTTGAAATTCTGATGCCATGAGCTCTTGACATTTTTCCTTTTTTTTGGTTATTATGTGAATGATTCTCATTAGAACTTTATAATTTGAGAACTTTATAATTTACTCATCGAGCTACGTAAATAGAAGGTCGTCCCAGTCTATGGCACTTAAATGGGATAATTATTAATTATCTTTGATTTTATATTAAGATTAACAATGTAAAAATATTTTTATTAGTTTGATATTGAGATAAGGATAGAAAAAATCTATCTTATTTATATATGTGTATATATATAAAGTGAAATGATAATATGTGATCTGTGTGATCGTGCAAATCATGTCATTGATAAAGAAAACATATAACACAGTGAAATATATATTTCAATGAGTTGATATGATTTCTTTATCGACCTATATACCTCAATAAGTAACGTATATACGCGATTCGCATAAACCACATCATATCACTATTATATATATATAAATTGGATAATATCATGTTGATATTCATCAAATTAATCTTAAGATTTTTAATAATTTTTTAAGATATATTGAATGAATTGTGGTGATCATACCACATCAATTTTTTTATTATTATTATATTTTTAATAGATTTAGATTGAGATTATAGGTGATAAAAAGCTAATTTCAAATCAAATTTGAGTTTCAATGCTCACTTATTATCCAGGAATTGTTTTGAGAAAAACCCATTTCATGGTCATAAGTATATATCGAAAATCTCTTTCCAACGAGATATTAATTATCTAAATCGGAGTTATACACGAAAATTTATGATTTTTTAAAGAATTTCACGAATAGTTTAATTCTTAGGTTTTCTTTATCTATATATAAATTTGATAATATCATCCATATCCAACAAATATTAATGATTTTTTTTTGTATATATATCCTAAAAATCACATTTTAGCAAAATATAATGATTTATTATTTCTAAGCGAATGGGTTTAAATTGTAATGATCATTTTAGAGTTTCAAATGAGATATTTGTATAATATAGGGTTGATTGAAGATTATATATACAAATAATTCATTTTCAGTTGTACCATATCTCTTTTATGTGTAATTTCATAATAAATCTACAAATGCTTTATTTAATCATTATTAAAAAAAATTTATAACATTTATGTATATATAACATGATATATTATATTGCACATATATAGATTAAAAATTGAGAGTATTGGTTGTGCGTAGAGTTTTTTTATTGACACACATATCGTGCGTGGGGGAAGGCTAATTTTTTTTTATCGAGTAGAAACAAAAGTCTTTTTTTTGGTATATATACCCTTCAAACATTAGTTATTAATTTTTGTATCACTAAAAATAACCCATTTGGTTTAATGCCGTTTAAAAAGTTTAGAAATTTGTACATCTTCACCACTCTAATTAGGTTTTATTATATTTTGGAAAATATTCCTATTAATACCATTAAAGTCATAGAAAAAAAAGCACCCAACTTTTTTTTTCATTTTTTCTCTCACAAAATGCAATATTTAGTCTTATACAATAAAAAAACACATAAATTTTAATATATCTAAAATTTATTAAAAAAATTATATAACTTAAAATTAAAATATGTTGTAGTGTTGTTCTCATTGTATTTTAGATACATTGTTAGAATGAAAAATAATCATCTTTAATAACAACCAATCATATATAAACTTAATCGAGGCAGAGTCTGGATAGACTAAACTATATTTTTAATAAGGGTTATTTAGTTCCACCCCTCAAACCCTTCCAAAACTTAATATTATTTTAAACTCCCTTAAAATGTTATTTGACTTTGTAAAAAAATAGCCCATATACATATATTGAGATGAAATATTCCTCTAACATTCTTATTTTGTTGATTGTTTGATTTTTTACAAAACCAAATAACATTTTAAGGATGTTTAAAATAATATTGAATTTTAGATGAGTTTTTTGATAATTTGTTAGTTTTGGGAGAGGTGAAAACTAAACAACCCTTTTAATAAAACCTTTTAAAGGGCACTTAATGGTTCCCCTCAAGACCTCAACCCAGCCCATATTAAATTGTTTTTTATATTTGAAACAAATCAATCCCACTCCTTCGCGTCCCCACCGCCACAATGAGCTCGATGACCTCGCCCTTTTCAGTTGCGCCACCCTCTTCCAACGAAATACGAATGTGTGGATATGCATGTCCTCCTCAACCCAACTGCATAAATCCTACACTGCTCCCGTTTGGATGGAGAATAGGAGAGAAATAAATGATAATAAGATAAAAAAGTTATTGGTTTGTAAAGAATAAATAGATATAGCTATATCAGAATATGTTAGCATAAACTGATATCGATATTCTAGGTCTCCCATAGAATCGTCTTATTCCATCTAATATATTCCACTTATATAAAAGGGGTACACATATCCAATCACTTGTCATCACTACTATTAAATTAGGGGATACACATGTTAAATTAATATTTTAGTTTTTATAAATAATTATTCATATCCTATTTAGTTTTTATAAATAAAAAATTTATTATTATATTTTCTAAGAACAATGAATAAAAAACACAAGTCAAAATAAAAAATAACGTATTTTTATCTGTACTAAAATAATTATGAATAACTTGTGCCCTTATCGAAACGTATTGAGGCATCATGTCGAGGGAGGTATAAAGTGAGTGCAACATAAGGCGGTCCCCTTTTTCCCCAGAGCACGAACTTTTTGGGCACCGATAGACCCACTACCCGACTGGCCACACCCTTTCCAACTACCCAGTTCGACAGCGTCCAGTCGAAGAACGTCTGTTAATAAGTGTTCGGCACTTCCGTCGAAGCAAATGTCGACATGGATGTGTCGAACCCTTCGGTTCCAAAATGTCGGAAAATCCACATCTCTCCAAATAAACAGTAACCATTTCGATTATTTTCCTAAACCTATCTTGTCTATAATGTTTACTGCTAGTTTGAGGTTTTCGACTCTCGATAAGGACTTAAATCTTAGATAATTCGATTCGACTTGGTCGTCTCTGAATTTTACAATTTTTCTAAGGACTTGTTTAGTCCATCGAACTCGTCATCTGTTTTTGGGTCCAATCGGAAAACGCTCGATTTCGCAGAAAATATCGATTTCTAGGGCGTGATTCGCAAATTGATTTCTAGATACGCCAAGCGAAGAAGAAGAATAAGAAGAAGAGATGTGGGCGGCGTCGTGTCTGGCGTCCTGTTGTGCGGCGTGCGCGTGCGACGCGTGCAGGTCGGTGGTCGGGGGGATCAGCCGTCGGTCCGCCAGGATCGCCTACTGTGGTCTCTTCGCCCTCTCCCTCGTCGTCTCCTGGATCCTCCGAGAGGTCGCCGCTCCCCTCCTTGAGAGCATCCCCTGTAAGCCCTCTCTTCTCCACCTGAAATTCCCATATTTTTTAAAAATATAGAAAAGCATTGATTTTGAGCATGCGATTGGTTGAAAGTGAATTTTGGATAATTCTAACATTCGTTTCGGAATTATTTTGTGGAGAATTCGAAATCTGATTGGTTATGAATGTTATGTTCTGATGTTATATCAATATATATATGGTTTACTTGAATCTGGTTATGTGTCTATACTCTAAATTTTAATGAAAAGTACGGAGAGTATGCATTTTGGTTATGTTGGAAGTTAAGTTTGAACGAAGTGTAATAAAAAAAAAGTGGGTATGGTATATCCATAATAAAATGATGGCTGAATGACAATAAGGTTCATCAATAAGAATTCAAGTTAATTGCTTGTATTTTTGTGGGTAAGCTCCGCTCAAAGCCAATGCATAATAATCACAAGTCATGTGCTCTCTATTCAGTGTGCACCAATTAAGACTGCCTCTTTGATTACACCATATAACAAATTTATTTATTCTGAAACTTGTCGATTTTGATTTTTTCACGTGCCAACTGAAAAGAAAAATCACATGAGGAACTAAGATATTTGAGTTTTTTTTTTACCTTGTTGAGCTGTATGCCAATCCATATGGTGGATCATGATTTTATTCTAAAACAAATTGTAAGCCTACGCACATCTGCACGCACATATGCTAATTCATTTGTTCTTATTCAAGGCCATCTATATGTGTAGTATGTTCTTGTTTTAAGATTGACAGGAACTGCACATGCCTTTAAATTTACGGAACCATACAGAGTCGTGTAATTTTTACTTGAAAAGCTTCAAGCGTTTGATTCTTTTGAAATCAAATCATGAGGGGTGATAAGTATGCCTAATTCAGGAACTTGTGAAGCTGATTGTTTGATTTTTATTTGTGCAGGGATCAACCATTTCCATCAGACTCCTAACAGGGAGTGGTTTGAGACAGATGCAGTGCTACGTGTCAGCTTGGGTAATTTCTTGTTTTTCACTGTTCTTGCGATTATAATGAGTGGAATAAAAGATCAGAAAGATCCCCGAGACAAATTGCACCACGGTGGATGGATGGCAAAGATCATTTGTTGGTGCGTTATGGTTTTCCTAATGTTCTTCCTTCCGAATGGGATCATCAGCTTCTACGGTGAGAACTGTTAAATGATCAACTTGATTCCAACCAATATAAGAAAGAATGATGCTATGGTTTCATTTGCCATTTTTTTTCTTATTCATATGCGTTATTCACTACTGCAACTTGCATACTAACATCTTTCATGTCAACAAAATATGCTATGGGAGATTTCACATCTGCTAAGCTGTGTTTTAGTTCAGTTAGTATTGTATAAACATTAAACAAGGATGAACCGAAGGGTATGAGACAAGTGAAGCCAGATTGCATGTTTGGATAAGGTGGTTTTATCTTTGTTAATATGAAATAGTGTACTAAAACAAGGCAGAGCAGCATTTGGAGAAGATGTTTTTTATATTACTAAGTTCTGATACTTAATTGGCTACATTATCAAAAATATGACATCATATATTTTGTATTTAACGAATGGCTTTCTAAACTTATATTAAACTGCATGCAAAAGGTTTCTGATGCCAGGGTTTCAAAAGGGATATTTATTTTTACATTTTCTTTATTAATCACTGATTTTTTGTTCTGTAATTGCAGAGGCAACATCAAAATTTGGCTCAGGATTATTTCTTCTTGTTCAAGTGGTTCTCCTGCTGGATTTTGTCCACAATTGGAATGACAACTGGGTCAAGAAGGATGAGCAATTCTGGTATGTTCTTTTATGTCTTGTTATTCTTATTGTACTTAAATTACTTTGAACGGTTCATGAACCATTAATCCTTGCAAACTTCTGATAATTGTATAATTCCTTTCTGCATATTATTTGGTAAATACTAAGCTCTTATTCTAATTCTAAATGCAGGTACATGGCATTGCTTGTTGTCTCACTTGTTTGTTATGTGGCAACATTTTCTTTTTCTGGGTTTCTCTTCCATTGGTTTACTCCGTCAGGACATGATTGTGGTCTCAACACATTTTTCATTGTCATAACTTTGATTCTCGTCTTTGTTTTTGCAGTTGTTGCTCTGCATCCGAAGGTAATAATTGTCAGATCTTTTAGATTTTCCTGTGGTGAATAAGGTCAAAAGGGTACTTAGTGATTCCATCAGCATCCCTTTGGTTCTATTACATTTTTGTGATGAGCAAACCATGGTGACAGAATGACAGTGGATAATGATCCAACTTTTACAGCTTAAATGAAAATTTTATAGACTGATATGTTTAAGGGGCATTAACTTCTGTAATGTGCAGTATTCTAATAAAGCTACTTGCGAGCGCAAGCAAGGACAATCATGAAAGTGTACTGTGAACCTATTGAGGTTTCTCATATCAATAGCTTAAATGATTTTGTGTTTACAGTAGTTGATTTACACTTAGTGATTATGATGTTCATTAATATCCAACTGAGGCAATTTAGTTTTTTTCACTAATGACTCATGGCATTTGTTTTAACTCATATAATCTAGAGACCAAAAGGAGAGGTTAATACTAATCTCATCTAGGTTAATGCTCTTGGAAAATTAAATAATATGAGTCTTAAAAATGAGAATCGGTCATATTGGCAGTGTGAAGTGGGTAGTCGGCTTGGGAAACTTAAAAGTGCCTATACATGTATTATGGAACTTTTTTTTTTTTTGAAAGAAAGGTGCTCCGTTTCCTAGGATTTGATCCCTTGACCTCTTTCACAAAGGTGGGAGGTGCTTGCCGACTTAACCAAAACTCGGTTCACTTTTTTTTGAAGAATGGTGCTCCCTAGGATGTATTACGGAATCTTGAGTGCTAGTGAAGTTCTATGTTGATTTATTTCTCACAAGTCTCTATATGATGATTTTTTATTAAACATCAATGGATATATTTATGTATTCACTAGCTTCTGTGGTTTCTTTGCATGCAGTATAGTTTTTTGGATGTCAAACTGATCAGTTGTACTAATTATATCTTCAAAGTTGTGCTAAAAAACATGTTTTTAATGAATTAACCAGGTTAACGGCAGTCTTCTACCTGCTTCCGTGATCTCTCTCTACTGTATGTACCTCTGCTATAGTGGACTCTCTAGTGAACCACGGGACTACGAGTGCAATGGCCTCCATAAGCATTCAAAGGCTGTTTCTACGGGCAGTATGACCTTGGGACTTCTTACTACTGTTCTCTCGGTTGTCTACTCTGCGGTCCGTGCTGGCTCTTCTACAACTTTTGTTTCATCACCCAGCTCACCACGTGCAGGTTAGTGGTACACCTTCTCTTCACTTACCCCATTAAAAAGGAAAAGAAAAGAATCATATCTATTATGGTACTCATTTTTTACTTATAAACTCCCAACTATGTTGCAGTCTTAAACATTTGCTATGTGGATTACTTTTCAATTTGGTTAGGTTGATTTTTATGTATCGACTTTCCACAGCCAATCAATGAGCACCCTAATGAATTCTTAACCCCCTATTTAACAGCCCATCATTTGATGATGGAGAAAATTTTAAAACGTTTTACCAATCAATTTAAATTACGAGGAAACATGTAAGCCATATATCATGCTTTTATCAAATAATAGTTGCTTGTGATCTCCAGAGTTATGATGTGAAACCTCACATTTAATCTTTTATTTATGTGTTTTTTTCTTATGGACAGGTTCTGAGAAGCCTCTGCTTCCGATTGACCAGATGGACCGGCAGGAAGAGAAGAAGGAAGAATCAAGACCAGTGACTTACTCATATTCCTTCTTTCACTTGATCTTCTCCCTCGCTAGCATGTACTCAGCCATGCTTTTGACCGGGTGGTCGACCTCGGTTGGAGAGAGTGGGAAACTGGTCGACGTCGGATGGCCTTCCGTGTGGGTCCGCATCGGCACTGGGTGGGTGACTGCGGCTTTATTCATCTGGTCACTCATCGCTCCCATTCTCTTCCCAGAGAGGGAGTTCTGATCCATATATCTCCATTAGAATCAAAACTGCTTGATATAAGACAGTATGATATATATAGAATCATGAATTGTATATACTTTAAATTACTACTTGTTTATGAGAATTCACTGTTACCCTCCTGGTAGGGAATAGTTTGTGTGTGGAATAAAAACAGAATTGTTATGAGTTGCATGTGCTTTCACAATGAACTCACTCATCATCCCTTTGCATTCCCATTAGGAAAATACTTCACTAAATCCTTTTTTACAGTCTTGTTTCTGAGCTCGATGTTCCAAATTTTTTTCTTCTTTAGAAGTACATATACTTCTTAATAAAGTACATTTGAACGCATTGAGGGTATCAATTTAGTCTGAATTGTATGAATCTATTTATGCAAGATGTGAAATTTTTAACAAGGTAAATGAGATTAGGTAACACTAGGTGTAACAGTGCCCCTAAGGCTGGAATTCAGTACACAATGAATACAATATGGGCAACTCTCTGTCTATAACATTTACAAACACCTTTCAACAACCTCACAACCTCCTATGCGTCCTAATAAAATTCGTCGTAACGATTGAAACCGCGCTCGAACACGCATAAACTCCACCCAAACACGCCGCAGACAACACCAACATCACCGCCTTCCACCGCCACCCCGATGCAAGGACTGCCACCGTGGCCGCGACGACGCTCGCGACAAGCAATGCATTCTTCCACGCCCCGAATGCCCGAACTACGCCCCTGCAACCCTTGCAGTGCACGACGTGTCTGAAGTACCTGTTCGTCAGGTTCGGCGCGTGCATGGCTCCCAACCCGCCCTTCGTGGGCATCGCCGCGGCTGCTGCCGCGACAGGCCCGGCGGGCGCGTGCTCCACCATAGCGGGCACCTTCGGGAGCGAGAGCGTCCTGTGCCCGAAGTAGTATGGCATGCCGTGCCCGACCTTATCCATCCACTTGCGGTACTCGGCGACCCAGGTGTCCGAGGACCTCAGATTCAGGTACAGCTCCCCAGTTGGGACCTTGGACTTCATGAGGAGCTCGTTCTGGGAGGAGAGGAACCCCATGTCCTGCTCGAACACCTTCCCCGCGTTCTGGTGGAAGTACCACTTCGGGAGGAGGTTCGCTACCGGAGAGCGGACCGACGCGCCGAACCTCACAATCAGCATGGATCTCCCCTGGCCCGCGGGCCGACAGAGGAATAGGGCGGAGAAGTACTGCTTCACGCCCTTCTTGTCGACGAACTCGAGGTTGTTCTGCAGCACGCACGGCGCGGAGAACCGCAGCGTGTTCATGAGGGATGGGTTGCGCGACCTCCCCCACTGGCCCGCAAACCCCCTGCGCATAAGTCTGTCAATTATCTGGAAAAAAATATTTGAATCTGACATACATTGTAAAATTACATATGTTTGCATTACACGCTGTGCATATTCATTATTATGAATGATTAATAATCTCTGGAGGAGAGGGAAAATCCTGAAATCTTTATTTCAATTCTACCATATTTCTAGCATATCAGTACACTTGATCACTCAAATCAACGTTCATATTCAAACATCAGAATGATATAGAAAAGAATATGAATATTAAGATATTCAAGTTCGTATATGATCCGTTGACAGGCTTACCTGGGAGTGCGCTCAGTGACATTGAAGAGGAGGGGCTGGGCGTCCTCGCGCTTGGCGGTCCAGTCGGTGCGGTCGTGGGAGATGGGAACGTGGGCGGGGTCCATGAGGTTCTCGAGGAGGATGGAGTGGTCGTAGGGGAGTTCGTGGATGGTGGAGAGGTCCTGGAATTTTGGGCGAGCGTAGTGTTCGAAAAAGGGGAGTTTGGAGTCGTTTGGGGAGGTGGTCTCGGACATCCAAACCCAGACCACGCCCTGGGAGTCCTTGACGTGGTAGGACTTGAGGCACGCCGAGCGGGGGATCTTGGCGCCTGGTGGGAGCTGGGGGATCTTCACGCATTGGCCGCTTTCGCCTTGGAACTGCCATCCGTGGTACAGGCATTCGAGTCTGCCGTCAACTATCTGACCTTCTGAGAGCTTCGCCAACCTGAAAGAGGGGATTTTGTTTTAAGACATAGAGAACAGTGACAACAGAGATCAAACACACACTCGAACTTATTTTATATTTTTTTTGGTGTGAATCTGTGGCCGATACAATCACCCACAAAACATGTGGATTGGATAAGCGCTGTGAGGATACAAACTCAAGACATACACATGGATCTAGCCAACAAAGAGTGAGTGCATGTTTTCACTATACAGTCAATAATGAAGTGTCATAAAATTTGTTTTGTTAGTCCCCGTTTGGATAGCGGAATTGAGTTATTCTAGATAGATAATTATGTCAGTATAGATAACAAATCTACATGAATAAGAGATTTTCTGTTTGGTTGTGTTTTTTTTTCTCATTGGAAAACATAAGAATAAAAGTTGAGTTGTTTAGTTGATAAAGAATAAAATATAAATAAAGTGTAAAAAAGTTGATTTGACATGTGAGTCCTTTGATGTATAAGAGGTGTTGATAGGTGATTTGATGTGATAAGATGTAAAAAGTTGATTTGACATGTGAGCCCATGAGAATAGATAAAAGGAGTATAGCTTATCCTAGGGTTACTTAGAATTGTTATACTCTCTTATACTCGTTTAAACTGGCTTATAATACCAAGTTATACCATGCAAACAAACAATCATTTTCTCTATCCATTCTTATACCACCCTTATACTACCCTTATACTCGCTTATTCCGTTTTTCAAACGGGGGCTTACATCCTTAGGAGGTTCCTTGAATATATATATATATATATATATATATATTTTCCAGCATCAATCCTAAGGTTGTTCATTTCCAGAATAACAAGTGAATGACGGTTATTCTCTTTCCCCCAGTTTGGTTCCCGGACAACTTATCCTAGCATAAAATAATTTTACAGGGTTAGAAGAGCATTAGATGATTTTATGTATCATTGTTATTCTTTTTCTATTTGGATAAATAGAGAATTCGTTATTTTGTATGGTAAGTAAGAACAACTATACCTGTTTAACTAGTGCAACTCTCATTATAAAACAATCATTACAGTTTATTCACATTAAACAAACATGTTCAATTCTTCCCTCGTCACCATTCTTATTAATCGTGGCTTATGGTTCACTAGGGTATAGCTTGTCCAGTGTAGTTGACCCGAAACAACAATCTCCCCAGTCAGATTTTTAGTTGGAGAATAAGGAGTTTCAATTCGGTATACCAGTTTGGTAACTCTATTCCAAAAGAAGAATTTCTTATTCTCAAAAACCCAGTTCTAGTACGTTTGGTGTAAATACAATTTTTGCGTGGGATGCCAAGAAATGAACACAGGAATGAAAGATTTAAAACGCAATTTTTCTTGGTATTCCAACAAACAGTGATGAGGATAAATGTCAAACTAGCCAGTTTAATAACTCCGGTCCAGAAGGAGATTTCAATCAAAACTCAACACAAATTCATGTCAAACAACATAAAATTTTAATAACTTTCATCCCACTTTCATCCCACTCTTCAACCCCTACAAGGCTAAAAATCCTACCACAAACACACATGAAATCCAATCAAACACAACACAAATTCATATCAAACCACATAAATATTTGAAAAGAGAACCTGTGGGGACATCGATCTTCATGGCACCGGAGAACCCCATCACCGTCCCTGTAGAGGACGACCTGCTTATCATAAACGGTGAGTCCGAGCGGCGCATCGTCGGGGACCTCCTTAGTGAGGTACAGAGGGTACCACTCCTCCCTCCAATCATACTCTTCCTCCCCCTCCCCTGCCTCCGCCTCTTCCACATCCGGAGACGACAACAACACGTTCTGATGGTCTTCCCCTCCTTTTGATGTTTCAGCTCCGACGTCCTCCGCCACCGCCCGCCGCCTGAGGAGATTGGGTTTCAAAGAGAGAGTGGGTTTGGGTTTTGTTGAAGTGGTTGTGGAGATGGGTTTGAGAGGGAATGATGGGATGTGGGGTGGTGGGTGTTTGTGGAAGAGGTGAGTGAATGGAGATTGTGATGTTAAAGCCATGAGAGAAGAAGAAGAAGCGTGGATGAATGGAGAGGGGAAGATGAAAAGGCCATAGAAGGGGAAGGGGAAGATACAAGTGGATCCATTTGAGAGAGATGGTGTTTCACTCAATGACTTCTTCCATGGATGGCTGAGGACCACAAAAAAAATGGGGAATAAAGAAAATGTGGGATATCTGGAATTAAACTGAAGAGGACTGGAATAACGGTTTAGATTACACTAATGAAATGCAATATTGGGATAAAGAAGATAAAGAGTCAGATCAGCTAGTGAAGATGAGAGAAGTTATGGACACTTTTAATCAATGGGAAGAAAGATAAAAGAAAAGGCTTGATTCAAGAGGATCCAAACTTAAGTTCACTTCAATGATTTGTTTTGAATCAATTTGTTGTAAATTTAATTTACTTTGGAAGGTTTATATATATTGACAAAATGAACGTAATAAGTTCAATGTTGACATTATCAATTTTCATGCTTTGAAAAAAAAAAAAAAAAAGAGTACTGTTACACAATTTTTTTTTTAGTCTCAATTTCTGTCTTATATGCGTCAATAGAAAATCATCAGAATATATACTTATATTAACAAAGCATATACTTTGATAAATTTTTTTTATATTTTCTATAAATGTATTCATGCAATTTGTTGGAGTATATGTTTCATTTAAAAAAAAAACATAACTCATTAGATGAGGTATACTATTTAAAAAAAATTTAAAACATATATAAATTGAAATTGAGGCTAAAAAAGAGGTTGCATGTAAAATTATCCAAAATGTGCATATCCCAAATATTTTTGAACAAATAACAGTCCAAACTCTGTTAAACAATCAAATATTATTAGGTGCTCAAGTTATTCTAAAATCTTTTTTTGCAGCTACCACTGTCAGTCTCACTTAACCTAATATAGACTAGTTTAAGATAAAAAATATAAAAATATAGATTAATATTAGGGAATAGCTACAGTCCCACTGTCTGCACATATTTTGATTTTTTTAAATAGTAAACATTATTTAATGAGGTGTGTTCAATCTTATCTGCAATCCTGTTTAATATTTATAACCTCACCATTTTTTCTTTTTTAAAAAAACACCTTGTCCATTGAAATAAGTATTTGTATAAAAAATAAATTATATATTTAGATAAACTATTTTATATGTGTGTCAGTGTGTGTATATATATATATAAATGATAATTTTTTAAATTTTTATACAAGTTACAATGCATAGATGGCTGGGGATGCAAAACAAAAGGGTGTGTATCAGCACTCTTTCCAATATCAAACACAGGTAGTTGAAGTACGATTAAAGCCACATTTAAGAAACTTCAACGAGTCACTTCAAATAGGGAGACACTCTCTGACGACCGTTTGGGTAGGATGGAAAAACCTTATTCAACTTGATACATGAATTTTTATTCTAGATAGTTCTGTTCGAATCAATATTTGGATAGATTTTGGGTTTGAAAAATTAAAAGTTCTCAAACGCTTTAAATTTTTTTATCTTCGATTAAAATAATCGATTCTTGAGAAGAAGTTCCTTAAAAAAATAGGTACAAAAACTGTTTTTTATATTTTTTTTCAAATAAAAACAGAATCAGTTTCCCTAGTATATGATCACCATTATTCTACACACTATATATGGTTAGTTGGCCCCCATCCACGAAGCTCACCATCGCAGTAACTGATGCACATCCATCCGACTGTATAACCCAAAGTCCTCACTGTCAACACTCATGACCACGACAGATCCATAAATGCAGTCCCTCATTCATTACAAAAACATGGCCTCTCTTTAAAAACACAAACGCTCCCACTCTCTTTCCCCCAACTCTTGACTTCTAAGAATGGCTTTTCCTGTCTCTACAATGGACTACCAAACCCATCATCACTCACTCACAATCCTCTTCTCTTCACTTCTGCTACTGCAAGCCTCATTTTCTTCTTCTCAGCTCTCCTTCGGCTTCTACGCGAATTCATGCCCAAACGCAGAACTATTAGTGAAGGACACTGTCCGGTCGGCCACCGAGTCTCAGCCAGCTCTCCCCGGGAAGGTCCTTCGCTTGCTCTTTCTTGACTGCTTGGTTGAGGTATGGATATATATTACCATGCTTTCCCAGTTCATGCTCTAAATTGATTAAATTTTGAGAATTGGTTTTGCAATTTTGATGTGTGTATAATTTGAAGGGTTGTGATGGATCGGTTCTCATCGAAGGGAATGGGACGGAGAGGAGCGATCCGGCCAACCAGTCGCTTGGAGGATTCTCATTGATCGATTCAGCAAAGCAGCTCGTCGAGATCTTCTGCCCCGGAATAGTTTCCTGTGCTGATGTTCTTGCTTTGGCTGCTAGAGATGCTGTTGAACTTGTATGAACCTACTGTTTCTTTCACTTGTGATATTAATTCGTACAGTTCAACTTAAATTATTATTCACTAAAACCTCAGGCAGGAGGACCATCAGTTCAGATTCCAACAGGCCGCCGGGATGGCCGGGTGTCGTTGGCCTCAAGCGTGAGACCAAACATCCTTGACACGAGCTTCACCATCGACGAAATGCTTCAGATCTTCTCCTCCAAAGGCTTGTCCACAGATGACCTCATCGCACTCTCAGGTAAATCTGCATAGACCATCAGATTTCAAAGTCCAAAACTAACCAGACATTAGATTTTTTTTTCCAGGTGCCCACACAATTGGAACAGCGCATTGCAGCGCGTTCAGCGATCGATTTCAAGAGGACCCGGAAGGCAAGCTGACACCCATCGACAACTCAATGGATGGAAACTACACAGCCGAGCTGATAAAACAATGCCCAGCCAGTGCCAGTCCATCCATCACGGTGAATAATGATCCTGCAACAGCCAACCTATTTGACAACCAGTACTATCAGAACCTGCTGGCAAATAAAGGGCTCTTCCAATCAGACTCTGCACTTGTGAGAGACCAAAGGACGAGGCAGAGAGTCGAGACGTTTGCAAATGACCAAGAGGAATTCTTCAAAAGCTGGGCAGCTTCATTTGTGAAGCTCACCAGCATTGATGTCAAAACAGCTCAAGAGGGAGAAATTCGAATGTCATGCATGAACATCAATTAAAGTAGTACTCCTGTAACTATTATGCACTATGTCGAATAATTTATTCAAGATTTTTTGCTGTGACCAAGGTTTTGAAGAATCTGGCTCACGACAGTCATGTATTATACTCAGCACACGCACAATGTAGCAACCACAGGACTCGAATCATATAACTTATACCAGGTGCAGTGTTAGGCATGTATGTCAAAATATAACAAGTTATTTAGACACCCACATATATCCCTAAAAAAGAATTGTTGGTATCAGATATTTTTTCTCACCTCCAGCTTGAAACAATTATAAAAACATTTGGCCAGCTGGGAGGGAGGTCAAAAGAAAACACACCATATCTCCACAAGACAGCATTAGATTTAAGAGATGGAAACCCGTCGGTTATCCTTCCAGTAAATATGGGGGTTCAACTGGATCTACCTGATATATGCCAGAATTGAAAGACATTCAAATCCCAAATAAAGAATTTTAAAGAGATTTGCCCATCTCGAAAACATTAATGAAAGGCAGAAAGTTCAAAAATACCTTATCAATCATCAAAATCACCGCCATGCTCCAGTAAATAGTTTGCTGCAAGTTCTTCATTCCTATCACAAGCTAAGAAGGCCTCGATGACAAGGGCTCGTTCAAATCCCATGGCCTCGAGCTATAGAGAGTGGAAAAAATATCAGATAAGAAATATGGATCAAGTTTGCACCAGAAGAGAATTTGGAAATACCCGATCAAGAGCTTCCTGCTCAGCAGGTGTCACACTGATGGCATGGGGCATCTCCTGCTCAGCTGCCTCGAACAGATCCCTATTTAAATAAACATTTTTAAAATGATGTATAGCGGGTTCATTAAACAAAGAAAAGATAATCTATCAACACCACATAGTAAACAAGCCACCAGTGTGCTTGAGTAAATGATTTAAGAAGAATAAAACATTCATGAAACTATAAGAGATAGCGTAAGGAGTTCTGGAAGCGGCAAATTAACTAAAGATTCAGGGTGATGACGATGGGCACCGAAACAACAATATAATAAGAATCGATTAAGAAGACATTTTCTTAAGCCTGGAATATATGTCCTAAATGAATCCTCAAAATCTGAGTAATTTGTCAATATATTTTATATTTCAAGCAATCAAAGTCTACCATGGGTCATCCATGAATATTTACTCCACAAATATAGCAATCTCTTTCCCGGACGAGTGAGAAAGCTTAACGCTTAGTACAGAAACTCATTGAATATGCATGCATCCATCTTCAACTCTATTAAATGCTTTCTTGACAACATACTTGACAGAAATGCAGATGGAATACAATCACACATCCAAAGGTGGTGAAAAATGAGGGGCCTGTTAACAGGCTAAGATAATAAGGTTAATTTGCTTATCCTTTTTTAAGAGGCTGGTTAAATGTTTAAAAATATTGATGAATCAATCAATAGATTATCCTGGTGTTTCATGTTTTACTAGAGTTCCTTGCTATCACCCTTGAAGGACTGGTTTTGTAAAATATTTGTTCATCTCAGGGATCTCACTCATCTGCACATCCTCCACAACTAATCCCTCTATAAAAACTCTGAAACCCTCAAAATTGACACCTGACACCACTAGAATTCAGTACTAATGTTCCACCTGGATAGTCTTAAGACGAACCAACTTTGATATGCGACTTTGGAAGACATTTTTGAGAAGCCATATTAGAGGTCTTCTCTAGAAATATGGTTTGTTTTTTTATTTTCTATTCAGCAGTGTTGAAAGATATTAGACATGCAATCGAACACAATATTTGGAAGAATTCTTTTCTTTCCCCTTCCTACAGCTCTCTTTCTGTTGTAAGAAGGCCTTCTTTTCACTTTCCTCTTTATTTTATTTTGGACATCTTGGAATGTTTGCAAATATCTTGTGAACTTCCATCCTGCCACTTTTTATCTCCCTACTTTATGTTTTGTCCATTTGGACATGTTGTAACTCTATTCAATTATAAATGGTCTATCATTTTCTCCAAAAAAAAAAAATATTTGAAAGAATTACAAACCGGAGAATCAATGTATACATACCTATACATTGAGCCCCTGTTTGGGTAGCGACAAACTATTCCAATATAGATATCTATTCTAACATAGATAGCTATACCAGTGGAATAAGTTTTTTTCTCTTGGGTTGTGTTTTTAGTTATTCTTGTTGAAAAATATAATTTGGTTGACCAAGAATAAGATGTGGATAAAAAGTGAATAAATGATTTATAAAAGATGAAAAAATGATTTGATATGTGAACCCCCTTATTTATAAGAGATGATTTAACATGTGGGACACCCTCACGCTAATGGAATAGATTGGGTGGAATAACCCAATTCCAAGGGAAGGCTGAAATACCAATATTAGCTTATTCCTAGCTATTCTGTTTAGCTAATGCAAACAAACACTGGTTTTGGCTTATTCACCCATATTTCAGCCTATTTCAGTGCCATTCTTCTACCCAAACAGGCCATGAAGTAATTATACGAGATATGAATATAAAAATTCCAACAATGGTTAGTTGGAGGGATAGATGGGTTGGCGCGAATCAGTAACATGAACCATTAGCTTTTCCTTTCTTTTTTAGTCATTTTTCTGGTTAATAGGAAACGGGGCATCAGAAAGTTGGACTGGGTGGTCTAGAACATAGGCAACCCATCCATACTAATCCAGTTTCGTGGAAAGGAAAAATCTATGCAACATATGTAAATAAATGTGAATGAACAATAAACTTTCTACTTTGAGTGGAAGACTGATTCTTTGTAGACTTGGGATACACGCAAAAGAGGGCATTTAACTCGAACTAGATATTCAAGGGTTTCTTTTGAATTACATTTTCTCATGAGACGGATAATATAACTGGTCTTCAACCATGGTCAGAAATATTGGATATTTGTATTTTAGCTTTGGGCATTAAAATTCTACATGATATGATTCATAAGTCCCATGATTGAACAAAAAAAATCTTCATTTTGCAAGAATCTAAAAGGTAATGTTTGTCAGTGATCATATTCCAGTATTTGCAAAAGAAATAACAAGGAAAAGTAAGACAAATGCTCACCCTTCACCATCCAAAGGCTCATTTATCAACTGAAGAAATTCTGCATGGTTCTCCTGAATGAGCCTTAAAATTTGAGGGTTGTGCTTAGCTAGCTCCTGAAGCATAGGCTGCAACAAAAAAAAGTATATGTCGGTTCAGACTCCAAATGTGCATAAGAAACAGAAATTAACCCTGAGATTGAATAAAAACCTGTAAAATCTGTGGATTTGCTTGAACCAATCTGCGCAATTGTTGGAACTAAGGAAAAAAAAACAAAAATAAATAAATATATGAACATCTTAAAAGCCATAATCCACCATTACGTATCATTGGAACAGTTATATATTGTGACAAATTTAATGTTGCCCAACTAATACTAAGCCAAGTCTATTGTAAGCGTAAAGTTGGATAGTTTAAGGATGAATTTACTATGCAGGTCAATTTAGTGGCCTCTTGTAAACAAACTATATATAAAGAACTTAACCAGTAGATTCACATACAAAGGCATATTAAAGTAGGCAGTCAAATAATTCAAGATAGAATAGCAGTACATGAGATGGTGAGAAACATATATTCCACAGAAAAAATTCTTAAAAGTGCATACTTAATTTCCTGACAAGGAACTGATGTAATTTAAAAGCACCTGCTGATTATCTCTAAGAAAATCAAGGCTTCCACCGTCAGCACCCGCACCAACATTTGCAGCTCCCTAAAATAAACCAATTCACAGTAATAAACAGCACATATACAGTATATACGGAGAAAAGCTAAGAAAAGCACTGGACCTGGGGAAACAAATTCAACGGGGATGAATTGGGTAACCCCATTGGGGGTGCCTCTCCCACTATATCTGCTTCAGTTGAGTTTGCACCTTGGCCCAAAGCTGGATTAGAAGGGATCCGTGCTACTGGAATGTCTGCTGATGCTGGGATACCCTGGCATTATAAAATAGATACATGAATAGGCCCATACATACACTTATCATGTATAAGAATATATAAATAGCAAAGAGCCATACAGAATATAAATATTCCACAGCACGCTCCGGATTGTTATAAGCTGCACGAAGTGCACGGACAACCAAGTCCCTGTCCCAGTTACCACTGCCCATATCAATCAATTGCTGAATCATTGGATCAAGATTAGTGCCCGCGACAAGATTGGATGCAGCTTGACCATAAGAATTGGCAGAAACCCTGTATAGAAAGAGACATTTTTTATAGTATCTGAAAAAAATAACAATCTTCTACAGACAAGAAAAACTAAATATAAAAAGGTGGGAAATGAATACATCAGATATGGCTACCAAAAAGCATACAACTTTTGCATCAAACTCATTTTAACAGGTTGCTTAAATCACAAAAAGACATTCAAATCCCACATCTCCTAATAGCATATGCCATCTATTTTTCTACTAGAAGTATGGACCCTGGTTCATACAGGTTGTTCAGGTGACTAGTGTCTCGGCGGCCAGACGAGCCTAGGCGGTGGTCATGCACCTAGCCGCCTAGGCGCGCTTGGGCGTGCCTAGGCCGGTGCTTAATTATACATTAATTTGCTAACTATTCATGCATTGCTTTTGCAATGTGTGTTGGAGGAAGGGGGATAAACCTACCATTGAGCTACTACTTCTACGTGATGTTACTTCCGCTATTTTTTGTGCCTTGTTGGAACTTAAAATCAATACCCTATTAGTCATGACCCATATGGCTATTGAAATCGTTTGATTAATATATATATTTAAAATGAAAATTTTGATTTATTTATCACGAGTCAATAAATGATATATAGAAAAAGTTTAGGTTAGCTTTTATAAGCAAAACAATCGGGTTAATTATCTATTAATGTTGTTTTGATTAAATCCCACCCCAACCCATTTATTACACTTAGGCGAGAAATGCAACGCTTGGGTGTGTATACAGACCCGCGCTCGCTTAATGTACAGGCTGACTAGGTGGGTGAACGCCTAGGCCGAGATGGAACGCCTAGCCGCTTAAGTGTTGCCTAGGCGTCACCGAGACAACTATAATCAAGTCATAACTCAAATAACATTTAGGTATGACTAGATAAATTGTAAAACACAAATAGAAAGTGGAAGGTGGGACGTCAAACAGAATTGACCATCATAATTTATTTAGAAAGAAGGTGGGAGTAAAACCACCAGCGAACTTAATTGCTCAGCATGGTGAGACTACAAGGCCTGTTATGGTAAAGGGGATGTGTGCCGGTATAAGAGCATAAGTTGTGGGATAAGTGGTTGAAGAACAATATATTTTGTTTGTTATAAAAAAAATGGAAACAAGTGCAGATGAATTGAAAACGGGGGGTTTGTGTTCCGTCTAATGGTAGAATAACATTTATCCTTTTTGGCCCAATTTTAATAAAAGTGAACAAGTACAAAATTGTAGACTTGTCCTCACCTAAAATTAGAATAACTTATCTTCAATATCTTATCCCCTTGTCAGACAAGGCCCAAAGAAAGGAGTAGACAATTCATCATCCTCATCCTCAAAATAAAAAATCTTCCCTCAATAAAATAAAATAAAATAGAAAGGGAGAAAGATAAGATGACTCAACATAAACAGCAACCATGACCACCAAATTTTATTTAAATAGCAAACATCCAAGAGCATTAGGATTTAGGAGACAGTTTAAATCTGCGCTGTTCCACAGCAGCTGAAGTTTTTTTTTTTTTTATTGGAACACAGCAGCTGAAGTTGACTTCTTTGTATCCATATCAGGACTGGGTCTAGAAAATTTCAATACATGATTCTTCTAAACCTGTTACCCATATCAGTTTGCAGTATACATTGATTCAAAAACAGCCACAAATCCGGTTAACCCCAGGTGATTTGACCTGATGGTGTATTTAAAATCCAATGCCACTATCCTCCCCCTCCCAAAACAAATTTTGTTTTGTAGACCAAAACAACACTGAAAAGAACAAACTATATCATCACTACCAAAGAACCACTAATTTACATCAAACAAAAACATATACAGTAAAGAAAAAAATTGCATATCAGAATGAACTCCATACTCTGTTGCCGCAGGAGGAGTGCCAACGGGGGCCCTTTACAAATAATAAAAAAATGAATAAATATTAGGAAAATGACAAATCAAAAGGATATTTAATCACGCCTCTAACAGGTCATAAACAAGAATTATTTATTATAAAAAGAATCCATACTCTGTTGCTGGTCTTTCAGGAGGAGGTGCAATGCTCACAGTGGACCTAAGATGGAAAAAATAAACATAAATCAGAAAAATCAAAACTTAATTTTTGAAAATGGGTGTAATAGATAGCAAAAAGCTTTGCTTATTGAAACAGGATCAATACTCCGCTGCCTGTCTTTCAGAAAGAGGAGCAACACTAGCAGTGGACCTGTAGCAAAAAAAACAATGAATTTAAATGAGAAAATAAAAGACAAAAAAAAAGCATCAAAACTTATCAAGGAAATGTGTAACAATAACTAACGGTGTCACTGAAGGAGCCTCTTGGGATGTAGAACGAGGAGCTACAGAAGCAGTTGACGGCTGTTCAAATATAAATACATCATGATTATAAAAACTACAAAGAATTCCAAATTAAAAATCAATCATTCAATCACACACTTGAATAATTCAAAACATTACCTGAGCAGACGAAGCACCGGAAGTACCTGATGTTTTGCTCTGGCAAATACCAAAACAATGAGTACTATAGTTGAAAACAAATAGAAATGAATATCAACAATAAAAATAAAAATAAAAAACAAAACACATGTTTACAAATTTAATTAAAAATATTATGGTTGACATAAAGCAAAAAACTTTGAAGACTTGAAGGCAATTTCCATGAAAATATGAGAAAAGCAGATGACTTCTACGTGACAAATATGATGCTTGCAAAATAAGCCAAATCAGAAATATAAATTAGAACAAAATGATTTAACTTTTGAGAAGCAAAGGAAGTAGATGAGAATGTGGGAAATCTAGCAAACAACACCTGTGCGGCGAAGTCTATTAATATTCAATAGGTTGAGTCCAGTGTTTTGACAAACATTATTAACGAAGATATGATGAATTGTTAAAAGAGTAAAAAAAAAGGATTAGACAAAAACTACATGCCAATATGATCAAAGCACAATGCATATATATTCATTTAGTAAGAACAAGGTAATCTTTGTGGTCTAGCAAAAATATAAGTTACTAAAGTTAGTAAACCTAAAAAAGAATGATATAACAAAAGCCACAACTAAGAGGATAGTATAAATACATGATGTAACAAAGTAGACGGAAACCAACAGTATAATGATAGAAAATTTGTATGTAGTTCAGGAACATTCCATGAAGATGGAAGAAGAAAATATTAGCAGATAAAATCTTCTTCGAAACTATGTCGATATCGAGCATAAACAAAAGTGAAGTCATGATCCTCTTCACAATAGTAGTGGTTGACAAAACAAAAAATACCACCTCAAGAAAGCAATTAAAAATGTTGAATAGCAGATATATTTATACCACAAAGGCATTTTACAATCCAAAAAATGATGCCAAAAACTTCCAGCCAATGTATGGTTAGTTGTCATGCTAATGTCAGAAAATTTCAAATGAAATTCCACTGACAGAACAAGTGAGAGAGACAATTGAAAATAAGTTGTATGGCATGTAAACTATCTATCTGACAATCTAGATGACATGCGAAGGATTTATGCTTCTCAAAACTATATCACAAACATTCCAGTAGAACCATTTACTCAAACTACAATGGCATCAGGCTGTCCTTCCAGGGAAAAAAACTTCAGAACTGCAAAGCATCAAAACATCAAACATAGAATTTATATAACATGAATACTTCCCAATATGATACTCATGCAATTGCCAGTGAATCAGTAACATTTGTAGAGTAATACTTCTATAGACGGAAGTAAAACCGTAAAAATGAACTACTTTCGACCAAAGAGTAGAATAGCACACCTTGCTCAGCATGACGACAACAAAACCATTGTCCTCAATTTTGTTTTCTTCCAGTGTGGTCTCATCCTTCAAAACCTTACCATTGTGAATCAACAACTGTTGTCCACAGGGATAGTTGTCTTTGCCTTTTGTTGTTTCTTCTATGTTCTTCTTCACCGCCATTATCTATAAAAGGTAACACAAGTACTATAAATGTAAAGTTACAATAAAAAAAGTAAGATACAAAATCTTATGATGCCTGCATTGTACTTGCTTAATATTAAGAGAGAACACTATATGACATTATATATACATATGACTAGGACACACCACTTATGCTGCAATAGGTCCCATTGAAGATAAGTAAAGCCACCTTTACTTCACAAATCCAACACATTTTGTCCTTTTCTGGCTTCTTTTGGGCTTTGGGGGGGGGGGGGGGGGGAGACAATAAGCCTTTTACTTAACCCCAGATTCCATGCAAATGATTAACATACGTATTTACTTATACTGATATTAAAAAATTCTTAGGCCACTGTTTCAGTTATATATAACCAGGTATCAATGGTTTTCTGCTCTCTTTTTTTTTCCGGAAAGAGGTCTACAATCTACCGGATTTTATTAAATATCGAAATACAAAGTCATAAGCAAATATACAACATAATAAAAGGATGCTTCATCTGTGCAATGCCTGAAGTACAAATCATGCCGGTGGTTCTAGAGCATTTTGATTACATTCAATGCTTGGTTGTGACATGGATCGCTGCATTAGAGTAAAAGTTCAAAAAAGGTAAATTTAATTTGGATTATATCAAGCATTTCTCATTGTAGAGAAACAATAAAAGTAATTCAAATCCACTACATTAGCAATCTTTTTAGATAAACACCAACATACCTTAATTTACATAAAAGACTGAACTCCGCTTACAGTCAAAGTAACCATAAATCTCCACTAATAGTTCCTTATCCAGTTATCCACAATCACCGAAGTATCAATTTTAGAAACTTCTAATAGATCATCAAACACAAGTTTCCAATCGCAATCGCAAATAATAAAATCATAAGTCTCACCAAAAACCCTAACCCCCATTCAAAAAAATCAGATCTAGGTCTACAAAATCCAAACCTCAACCCAGCAATCCCAATCGAGCGTGCTTTCAACACAAACAACAAAACAACAACAAAAAGAAGAAGAAAAAAAGGATGAACCGAACATAAACAAAGATGCGAAACTCTCACGGTATCGGTCGACTGCACTTGTATTTGGAAGTTGTTCCCCTTCAACGTCTTCACCGTCAGCTTCATCGTGGACCCTACGATGGATGATCGACCCCTTTCGATGGAGAATTCGACGAGAGAGAGAGGGAGACAGAGAGAGGAGAAGAGAACGCAGAAGACCCTAGATGAAGCGACAAAAAAGAGAGTCGCGTGTTCGTGAGGGACTTGAACCTTTTTACGACGAGAGGGTCGGAGAGGGGCAGAAGTGGAAAACTAATAAAGAGGCTTTTACAATGGGCCGATCATTTAAGAATGGCAGATAGCCTGTCGGTGGGCCTGTTTTTAACCCATCATCAGAAGTCTACATCGATTTGTTTTTTTTTTTCATATGTACTCGTCTATTAATATATATATATAGTATTATACTAATTAAAATATACAATTAAATATACTCAATATATATTTCTTTATACAAAATAAAAATTCTTTATACAATTAAATCTCATCTTTCCAAAATGAGATTTCAAAAATTAAATTATGTATATATAAATATTTATAACCATTGGATTGGTGAGGATTAATTGCATTTTTTGCTTTGGATGGATTAAAAAAAAACTAAATTTCGTGGTGGGCCTAGACAGAATCCACAAAACAAAATACAATATTTGAGGCATTTGGGGCCCTGCCCTGGGTGGGGCCTTAGGCAGCTACCTCCTGGGCCTACACCCAGGGTCAGGCTTGATTTTTCGTAATTGAGTATATATCGTGTTAAGAGATTTTAACATACTGCAATAGTTGTTAATTCTAATAAAAAATGTAAAATGCACCATGTTTATACATTTTACATGTGAGCGTGTTTTGCAACCCATTTGCAACCATATACAATATGATAATATAAATTGAATCATCATAGTATATAGGGTTCTATCATAGTGTATGACACAAAATCATTTTTTCAAAACGTAAAAAATATACTATTTATCTCAGTATAACTTTATTTCATATAATATCTACATTGAAAATGTATGATATATATATATATATATATATATATATGGTCGCGATATGCGGTATGCGGTCGGTGCGGTTTACGACGTGGGCCGCCCGATCGCGGGTCCATCGCATCCAACGGTCGACGTATCGCACCCGACCGTCCGATGCGATGGACCCGTGATCGACGGCCCGTATCGCGCATCACACCGACCGTAAACCGCACCTATCGGCTCCATATATATATATATATATATATATATATATATATATATATATATATATATATATATATATATATATATATATATATATATATATATATATATACGCGAGTGATAGCGTGCGGGTCGTGCGGTTGTGCGGATCCGACGTGAGTCGTCCGATCGCGGGTCCATCGCATCCAACGGTCGACGTGATTCGCACCCGACCGTCCGATGCGATGGATCCGTGATCGATGGCCCGTGATCGCGGCCCGTGGTCGACGCACCGACCGCACGACCGCACGTAATCACTTCCCTATATATATATATATATATATATATATATATATATATATATATATATATATATATATTTAAGTGTGGAGTACGGATGTAATTGCACTTGGGCTGGACGTATCCACGTGAAGGACATATATATTAAGTGTGGAGTGTTAATTGCATTGGGCTGGACAGATGTTGTTACCATTTTCAGCTTCAATTCCAGCCCCATGTGCGTCGATAAATTTCTATCGACGCATATGCTCACGTTAATTAGGTATATATTTCGAAAGAATTTTTTTACATTTTCTATAAATGTATCCATGCAATTCGTTGGAGTATATGCTTCTTTTTTTATAAAAGCATGTAACTCATTAGATGAGGTATACTATTTTTAAAAAATTTGAAACACGTGCAGACTGAAATTGAAGCTGGAAATGAGACTTGATGTAACATTATCCGTGAACATGGGATTATAATTGGCCCATCGCTTTCTTGTTGTGTATTTGATGTCTTTTTGAATTAAAAATATAGGAAAAAATATAGGAAAATCCATATAAATGTAATTGTGAGGATGGTTTTATTTATGTGTTGTATTTAGTACACTATAAATATTATTTAAATTTTTTATTTTACATTTTAATAAGATTATTACACAAGTGGAAAAGTTCATGTTAATTATCATGTTTTGCATTATGAAAGATACATATCACACTCATGGTTAATTCGCACCATGATGGGATAATAATGATTAACAGTAAAGATGTATTTGACATTTTCTGTGTTTCTATGCAGTTGTCCAACCCAAATTTTTCAAAGATTTATATAAGTTTATAGATGTTTATAGATGTTCAAATGTCTTTAACCCTATATTTAATTGTACCTTATAATTGTTGTGACTTTTTTTTTTCTTTGAAGAAAAAAATTGTTGAGATTTATTGTAGCCATCCCTAGTGGATCACATTTTTTTTTCTTGGTATATATATTTATAAAAAATAATTGTGTTACTACTTAAATTAATCGTATGAATATGTATAATATAAATGTCGCATTTTAGAAATTCAATTAGGAGATAAGATCTAGATTAACCAATCCTCATAATTCATTCTGTTTTCCTTGTGATCCATTCAAAAGTCAACTTGTAATAGAAAGATGGACCCAAAAAAACTAACGACTGAAAGAATTATATGTCCATTGTGATTTTGAGTACTTGATCAAGCCCAATCACCATCCACTGAAATGCAAGCAAATCTAGTATTTGTTATGAATATCTTCATAAACCATTGCTCATCTTGGATCACATTCAACAGATTCACTAAACAAAACAAGAGGATGTCAGGAAAGAAAGTGTCCTTTTAGTATGACCATTTATCTTTATCTAATTAGTTACACATTCATCATATACTTCTACTAAAAAAGATGATACATTTCTCATCACATGCAATCAACACTGATTCATCATCTCCCCCTTGAGGAAGCTCTTGCAGATCTTCTCCAATAACTTCCTATCAGGTTCTGCTGTTTCCAGTGACTTCTTTGCCTCGACCGCAAAGTCACTCTGTTTGATTCAGATAAGAGCATATAATTTCATGTTACAACACAATTTATTCCTAAGCAATAATAAGAATATAAGATTCTGGGGAACACTTACATCTATGTTGGTGTTGTTAAGGAGTCTGTCAATTAGGTTATACAATATGTCCTTAGTATATTCTGGGTGACCTTGGATGCCCAGTATATGATCTCCAATTGAGAACATCTCCACTCCAGTCTTCTCGGAGAAGGCGATGACTTCTGCTCCCATGGGGACCTCCCATACCTGTTTAAGATGTAAATCAAAATTATTCCCTTTGATAAAAGTAGGAGAATCTATCGATGTGGTCGATTTTTGCAACTGATTCTTCGCTCCGCCTAGGCGAAAAAATCAATAAAGTGTAGGTAAGGTGGGGAATCAGATGTCTTTTTATTCTGTTTTCAGTTTTGTATATTCAACATGGAATATGTGAGGGACTATTTGTTATATACTTCGATGAATTGAATGCATTGCACATAGGAAAACTTGTAGACTCATATTAGTATGATATTAAGCATACCTCATCTTGATGACATTCAATAATAGAAAGTTGGGAAGGCATCATCTCTCCTATGCCATGGATGAGCCTACACCATGGTGAATCTTCGACCACCGTCACCCTCCGAACTCCGATATCCCACCCCCCATAAGCCTTCCCCACCCTCCCACCCAACGCGCAACACAACACCTGATGAAAACGATATCAAAATCATAAGAGATTTAATATCATTTAAACTCAATCCAAATATATAGTACAAAAGAAAAAAAAGATAAATATATGATTGCCCTTTAAGACAAGGAAAAGACTAAAATACCCTAAGGCATGTACAATATGTCTAACAAAGCTTCACCTGGTGTCCAAAGCAGATCCCCAACACCTTCTTTTCCATTGCATCCAAAGTCTGGAGTAGGAAGCACAACTTAAGTATCCACAAGTCGTTCCCATAGGCGTCGTGTGGGCTACCGCTCACGACGAAGCCATCGTAGCTTTCGAGCTCCTCCACGTTGGGGAACTCACCCTCGACGACTCTGAAGAGGTCCCATCGCTCTCCGTCTTCTCCGAAGGCGTTAGTGAACACGTTGAAGTATCCGCCGTAGAGTTTCTTGACGAATTCGGAGTCTTTCGCCGCCAAAAGAAGGGCGTACCTCCTCTCTCCCTCCACCACCTTCATCTCTCTATCTAGGAAGAGTGAGAGTAGGTTTTTTTTTTTTGTTGTTGTTGAAGTGTTTGAAGGGTTAGTGGTGTATTTATAGGTGGATTTTGCAATTTGGGGCATGGATAATTGGAAACTTCAAAGAAAAGAGACTACTTCGGCTTTTTCTTCTTTTTCTTTTTTCATGTTGTGTTGTTCAACGTCGGATTTCCTTCTTCAGATCAAGGGGGGGCCAAACGTACGTAGTTCCCGCGTTTGATTTTTTTTTTCAAAGATGGATGTACATGTAACTATGTGCGTAGTTTAATTTTAAAAAATAAAAATATATATAATTTATCTATGAATCTGCTGTGTAACATGGCATTGATGATATATATACATGTACAAAGGAAATTGTTAAACATAGTCATGTTTACGGTCACGCCTCATATACAAAATAGTCATTTTTCGAGCCCAATGACAATGTTCCATGTGATCACGGTCACGGATCGATCTGGACCTGATCCGATAAAAGACGTAAATACTCGACCCGAATGATCCGACAATTAAAATGGGTCAAGTCTGATTCCACCCCGACCCGATCCTATGAACTCGATGGACCCGATTGACTCAACTCAAATACTATATAATTTTTTTTATTTATAATCCAACCCAACATTTATAACTAAATATTAGATAATCGTATAAAATTTTAAGTATTTGAAATATTTTTATAATTTTTTGACTTCACGTAAAAGCATAATAATTCAAATCGTATTTCAAATGTTCCCTCTAAAACATTAAAAAATTATAATAGTGAAAAACGATTTTAAAAACATTAGACTCTATTAAAAAGAAAAAAGTCATTGTAGGTTCTTAAAAAGTTTATCGATTTCTCTTTATCTAATCTAGGCCTGTTAATGAGTCGACCCGACCCGACCAAAGACTCGATATGGACCTGACCCGAAAGACCCGACCCTCAAACGGGTACGCACCCGACCCGTTGACAGGCCTAGTCACGGCTCATGACCCGACTAGTCGGGGTTCATGACTCAAATAGTCTTCTGCCCGACGGCGCATTCACATGCTTCATCACCATAACAATATTAAATCAGATTTGGAATCAAATCCAACAATACATGTTTGATTTGACTATCCCACATATAACAATGTAATCTCCTAGATCGAGGAATCTCTCTCCATCTCTCTGACGGAAGAGATATCAACCGTCGATCCCAAGACACCCCCAGCCTGCTCTAGGTTCATCAATTTTGTCCCTCCACCTCCAATGTATGTTTTATAATAAATGGAATACATACCCAATGTATATATAAACTCATATATAACATGTTAAAAATGTCTAAAGACATACGAATGGGATTGCACGAGAGTGACGACACTGCATGTAAAAACGCTAACAAACAAACATAGCATATTAACATGTTTAGAAAAACACATGGTCTGTTGTTCTGAAGATTCTTAAATTAGGTAGAAGTGAAGAAAAATGTGGTGATTAACAACGCCTGAATTACGTTTTTGATTAGACCAATATACTATTGAATGACAAGACCCACCACAACCCCTCCAAAGTGTCCAAAATCCAAATGCTCTGTTTTTTTTAAAGTTTGTTATTTATGCATGCCTCAGCCGTGAAAGCGATTATTAATGGATTTTTTCTTTGGGCATTGTTACACACAATCATTTCATTGATTTAAAATATAGTTTCATATATATCATTTAGTTAAAATCTAGTGAAGCATTTATATAGTTAGACGAGAAATATATATACGATTACATTTTTTAAAAATAGATCCTTTTAATTTAAAATTGATTGATACACTTTTCATCAATATATATATATTGTTAGACAGTGGTGGAGCAAGAAATTTAGTCTAGTGGGGGCAATATTAACTACAACTTTTATTTATTTCCCTAATGGACAATAATCAAATGAATTTTTTTTTATCAAGATTTGTTTTTGTTAAACACAAAATTGATTATAAATTTTGTATTTCGAGATGCATACAAATAAAGAAGCTAATTACATCTTCTACAAGGCTTTCTTTTTTACCATGCACAGGAGAGGAAAGATGGAGAGAAAAATAAAACTATAAAGTCAGATATTATTACACGAGACAAATTTGGAATCAAATTAAGAAATATTTAAGTCAATTGGAGTAACAATTTAATTAGCCGCGTGCATATATTTTAGATTCATGAGAACAAGTAAAATAAATTAATAATTTTTTTCAACATATTGATTATCAAAATAATTCATTGGACAACTGACTTCTATAAAAAGTTTGATAAAAACACACATTATTATATTTTTTATTTGTTTAATTTACTATTTCGTCATAAGAGTTTAATGGATTTTTATTGTAGAGTTCATTCATAATTATTATGGAGTGATGATAAACTACTATATCATGAAAAACATTATATGCTATAAAGGATCATTACATATATATTGTGGGTGGATTGAGTTAAACATTATTCAATGCTAAAAAAAACTAAAAACCAATAGGTAATTAATAAAACTACTTGTACATGCACAAATTAATTAAAATTCACATAGTAACAAATGAGCTAAGGGAGGAAAGTGTGAGCCACAATTGTTAATACACCTTGGGTCCAGCGGGGGCCCAAGGTGGCTCCGCCCTTGTTGTTAGATGATGTTTACTATTTTCTAAAAATAAATACATATGTGGTCTGTGTTTTAAACGGTAAAAATGATTGAGTTAAACATTTTTATTTTCATTTTGTTGGGATTGCTCAACATGATACTTTTATGCTTCTCAACAAGAATAATTAAGACTGTTTTTTATTGTACGATTGCAAAATTGATTTTGAAAAAAAAAATTGGGTTTAAAAACTGATTTTACAGGAAGATACCTCTCCACGGCTTCTAAAAAACTCAGGTTTTGAACACTTTTTCACATAAATTTGTCTAAATTTTGTCCCCAATTTTTCTGTTTGAAAACGAGTTTGAAAAAAGCATCTTACTGTAAAACTCAGAAGCTGTTCAAACTTGTTTCTAAACAAGCCTAAAACTAAAACACAACTAAACAATGCTAGCATCTCGCAAAAAATAATTTTAAGCTTAATAGGATCTACAACAAAAAAAATGCAGTTTTCACAAGAATCAGCACATACTCTTGGTTCTTTTTTTTTTCTACTTACCATATAAAAATGATTCGATTCGGATTTCATAAATCTACATAGGAAGTCAAGTAGATTCGATTCTTGGTAGGCGAAAAATTTAGGATACTCAAAAGACAAATACATGCAAATGGGATGATGCAGTGACTGGCGTATGTGAAACTGGTTCTAACTTTAAGTTGATTCTGCGTATTAAAAATTATTAAACTCAAATCCAAACATATTTTCAGTGTTTACTTTTTCAAATCACCATCTTTCATTTTTAAACTAATAAAACAACATTTTTTAAAAGCTAAGTTTAAAACACATGTACAAGATTCTAAGAATCTTAGCATTTCAATCTAATATCTAAATGCAAACTTAATTTGTCAATTAAGCCGCTCCTACATCCGTTTGCCAACCATTTCGCCCGCGCATTGGAGATTCTTTTCTTCTTCTATTGTCTACAAAATGGATGAGAATCGGGACCGGATCCGGTCAGTGCTCGGTCAGTTCGGTCAGTACCGAACTGCATCACTTATAAATCGAACTGCACAACCAATTGTTGGGTGTATTTTTTACTCTCTTATTGGATTCCTAAGCATCATCAATATCCAATAAGAGAGTGAAAAATATACCCAACAATTAATTGTGCAGTTCGATTTATAAGTGATGCAGTTCAATTTATAAGTGATGCAGTTTGATTTGAACGTGGTGCAGTTCGGTACTGATCGAACTGACCGAGCTCAGCACTGACCGGATCCGGTTTCATGAGAATCCAATTCTTTTATTGCAGCAGAACAGTTTGATACTGCTTATATATGTATTGTTTTGATACCAGTCATGCTTATGGGGAATATTTGCAGAAGCCAATTAATTAACAAGAAGTATGTGATCAGACGAGAGATTTACGCGATCAAGTCGTTGTTTTTTGTTGCACGATTGCAAAATTGATTTTAGATAAAAACTGGATTTAAAACTAATTTTGCAGGAAACTATTTGTAATTTTTTGCTCTAGGTTTTTCTGTTTAGAAAGCAATTTAAGAAAATCAAATTTTTGCAAACCTAAAAATTACCTAGATCCATTTAATTTCAAACGGGCCCTAAGTCTACGTTCACGTACGAAACAAAATCAGATAAATATGAGATATGTTAGGAGTTAATTACAAGAGACTCATGAAACTCTCTCGTTATTGTTACCTACCCCTTTGAACATCTATGTGGATATTTGTAGATTAATTTCAATCTTATACTCAAATGTGTAGCTAAATTTTAATTTGAGGATAAATCACTTAAAAATGTCTCTCAAACCATTTACCCACACCCATATTAAATTAAATTTTTACTAAATGAAATATTCACAAAATATTCATCATATATCAACGAAAATTTTATTCAGGGGGTTATTTGGATTTATTAGGTGTTTTCAGGGGTTATATAAATTTTAAGAAACGTCAGGGGGTTATATGGATTTTAGTCAGATTTAAGGGGCTGTATGGATTTTTCCCAAAAAATATTAACTAACCACATCAATTCACCTTAATATATATGTTAGATTATATGTATTATCTCATAATATATATTAGATTATATGTTTTTTTTTAGCCACACCATTCTGCTCATGAGTAGAGGGGCATGATTTCTGAAATAAAGTATCATGAGAATGAAAAAGAGAACGCATCATGGAGGAGATATATTCTCGAGCACAATTAGACCTGAAGGTCTTAATACGAGTCTGAAACTGTGTTTAATTCCTTTATATACAAGTGTCTAGGAGTTACACGTGTAATACACTACATATATTATAGATAACATATATAATCTAATATCTTGTGTATCTCTGCATCACCAGACATGACATTGCTCATGCCGTTAGTATTGTTAGTCAGTTTGCCTCGGTTCCTCGATCAGTGCATTATGGTGCTTTTATGCGTATTCTCATATATTTGTGCAGTACTATCACTAGATCGATCTATCTGTCATCCTCTTCGACTCTGGTTCTCAAGGCTTACACTGATGCTGATTGGGCTGATGACCCGACCACTAGACGTTCCACCAATGGTTTCTGCATAGTTCTCAGAAATTCCATTATCTCTTGGCGCAGCAAGAAACAGGAAGTTGTTTCTCTTTCCAGCACCGAGGCTGAGTATCGAGTCACGGCCATCACCACTAAGGAGATTGTTCATCTCAAACGTCTCTTGGTGGATCTAGGAGTTATGACTAGTCCTACTCCTCTTCATTGTGATAACCGGTCTGCTATTCAGATGGCCAGCAATCCGGTCTTTCACGAAAGGATCAAACATATTGAGATAAATTGTCACTTCGTTCGTCAGCACTTTCTTGCAGAGACATTATCGCTTCCACATATCTCCTCGCCGAGCAGCTTGTTGATTTCTTTATGAAATCACATCTCGTTCCTCGATTTCAATTTCTCATTCGCAAACTCATTTTGTATGATTCACCGTGTATTTGAGGGAGGCTATTAAATTATATGTGTTATCTCATAATATGTGTAGTGTATTACATGTGTAACTCCTAGACACTTGTATATAAAAGGATTAAACCCTAAGTGGAATACAAGAATTCTCATTATTTCATTATCCAATTCTAACAATATATAACATATATCATTATAATCATCTGATGTGGATCCACCGGATCCAGGGATGGAACCAAGGGGGGGCGGGTAGGGGCCCCGGCCCCCCCAAGGTTCAATAGGTGAGTCATTAATTAATACATGCATGGAATTTTGATGAATAATGAAAGGGATTTTGCATATACACCTCTCAAAGTATTTATATTGTTAAGTATCCCTTTTTAAATTTTATTTCCATCAACGCCCCCTCAAAAGGTTTGAATTAAACCAAATACTCTTTTGAGGGATACTTTTGCATAATAGAAATATTTTATTTTTTTATAGGAATACCCTTTGAAATATCATTCATGAATAATTTAAATCATCTGAAGGAGTATATCTTTAAATAGTAATTAACTAGAGTTATTTGATAAAATGAGCTCTTTTAGGGGTATATGCAAAAAATCCTAACAAAATGAGTAGGTTTGAATTTGAAAAATGTTACATGCAGTCTCGTGTGCATCCTGGTTAGCATACATACATTTGAGTTTTTTAAAATGTATACTTATATAATAAAATATATTAATATTTTATATAAATGATGTACATGCTCACGTAATTAAATATATATTTTTTATTTACATTTCAGCAATAGTGTTTACCAATATACAAATGAACTAGATGTGTTATAGCTCATTGAGAATTGGAATATGGGTTTTTTTATAAATAATTGTGAAAAGCTTTGTTTTCACGAGAATATTAGTATTTCATTTTGAGGAGTTGAAAATCAAATATTCGGATGTTTTAATGATTTTTTTTGTTTATTTTGATTTTCAATAATTAATATATCGAGTCTTCTTAGATTTTTTGAAAGTTAGATTTTAAAATTTATTTTCAAAATTTAGGGTTAAACGATATCATTGTCTATATGTTTTTGAGATCAGTTATTTACTTCATTTTTATTTTTTATTTTTAAAAAAATGGAGCTTCATTTTTTCCATCTTTTGTTATGTGAATAATGAGACTTCAAGATTTTTTTCTAGATCTTATATAAATTATTCCAGATTGCTAAATACAAAAAAATAAGTAAAAAAAATAACTTTTGATAAGAATCGATCACCAACTGACTTGATTTTATCTTAACTCATCATGTATCTATAAAAAAAAAATTATCTTACTCATTCACTCTTTGACCCCCCCTTACTTTAAATCCTGATTCCGCCCCTGACCGGATCCCATACAGAGACTCAAAATGAATAACTCATCTTATCAACCCAGTTGGTATGGAATATATGGAGGTGGTCCATAAAAACTGGAAAACTAATTAATTCCCCAGTTGGGATTGTAGAAGGGGGATATACTAAATAAGAGGGATCCCACCTTAGTAGTTCTTAAATACCTTTGTCAAAGGAGCGTGTCCATGACTCATGACATATCTCTCCAAGTTAGATTCTGAGGAAGCGATACATTGAATCCAGCCTAGTTTTTGCAGAGTGATGACAGCACAAACTACAAATTGAATATAAATAACTTATTAAAGTAATTCATGCACTCAAAGGGAAGATCATGGATAGGGAAATGCAAGAGGTTTGAAATTTATCCAATAAGTCAATTTATATACACACACGCTTACATAGATATATAATATGCATGCATGATGCATGCGTGCTTATATAACAATTTATACAGTATTGCAATCTTTAATAATAAGAACACACTCTAGGATGTTGTCACGCTTGCAATCTTTATATGCAACCAATTTATTACGAGTCTTTATATGCAATCTAATTATATATTACACTTCTTATATATAAAATTGTATACCGTCATATGCTATTTTAACGGAAAAAAGACTGTTGATCGTTGAGCCATGGGGTTCCTCTTTTTCACTAGACTTTAAAGGCCCGTTTGAATAGAGACATAAGTTATTATGGGGTTTACACCTATTCCCGGAATTGTTGATTTTATCAATGGAATAAATGATTTTCTGTTTGATTGTGTTTTTAGTCATTCTTGTTGAAAAACCTTATAATAAAGGTTGGAATGTTTGATTAATTAAGAATAAAATGTGAATAAGTTTTTAAAAGTTGATTAGGCATGTTGACCCATTAATGTATGAAAGGTGATGATAGATGATTTGATATGATGACATATGATTAGATATGTGTCTCCTCATACCAGTAGATGAATGACACAGTTCTATGGGAGACTTGGAATACAAATATCAATTTATTCTCACTAATTTTGCATAGCTATACCCTTTCATATCACCCACCCAAACAACATTTTTACCTCTATTCTCCTTTATCCCCTCTATTCCACCCTTTATTCCCTCATCCAAATGGGCCCTAAAACTTTATTTTAAGAAGAGCGCTAATACACTCAATTTGTTTTGCAGTCCATTTTACAACCTCATAGCACAGTGTATATTGTATTATAATAGTATATAAGGTCTTATCATATATAGTGTATGGTATATAAAAAATTGTTTTTTAAAAAGGAAAAAAATATTTCAGTATGTACTAAATTTCATGTAACAATGTGTACTTCAATAAGAGATTGTATAAATTTTTAAAAATGAAAAACAAGGTGGGCTGCACAAAGGCCTGGACATATTATTTTCCTTCTAATAAAGCTCATTTTTGTCATTTTTTTAAAAGAACATATTTTTTGTACTGAAACTTCTAAAAACTTTTTAAATATCTTTACGAAACCGTTTGAATTATCCTATAAAAATAAAATCCGCCCAAACATGTTACCAAACTACTTTTATTTAACCCATGGATACCCTTCTTCGCAAAGTCAATTAACAAATTATAAAAAAAATTATATTAATTGATCATGTTCATTAAGTGCTCACGGCTCACCCCCAACATAACTTCATCATGATCATCCCATGTGAATATTGCATATGCATATCCAGGACATTATTCCAAAATGAATGACTAAATCTTATGTGAACCAGTTGGTGGGATATATGGCAGTGGTCCACAAAAGTGGAAAACTAACTAAATTCCACGGTTGGGATTGTAGGGTGTGGAAGATATACAGAATGAGAGGGATTCCCCCTTCTTAAATTCCTTTGTCAAGGAGGGTATCCATGACTCATGACAAACTGATCATCTCTCCACTGCAGATTCTCAGGAAGTGATACATTGAATCCGGTCTGGTTTTTGCAAAGTAATGACACAACCATCACAAACTACAAATAGAATATAACTACATAATTCATAAAGTAATTCCTGGAATCAAAGGGAAGATCATGGGGATATATAGGAAAATGCAAGGGGTTGATTTGTCCAATATGTCAATGCATGTAGAGACACGCTTACGTAGATAATTATTATACATGCATAAGTGCTTAATAATTTATACAGTATATGCAATATTTAATAATAAGAGAAATAGAGGATACACTCTCGGATGTTGTCACACACTCAGTCTTTAAATGCCAACACAGTTAAAGTCACAATGAAGTATACGTTGAGAAATTAATTAGTTGTTTAATATGATATATTGAGGGGTACCATTAGTCTCATTTTGAAAAATAAAAGAATGGAAAAGAGTATTTAATAGTTTTTACACTGTTCTAAATGGATCGGATGAGAATGGGCTTACTAAAACCCATTTATTAATGGGCTTGGGTCATTGGACCTATTCAATTGAGATACTATTTTTGTCGGACAGGAATTAATCGATGATTTAATCAATCACTTTTAAAATCATAAATATAATACATATAAATATAAATATTATATACGTAATAATTTTAGACTACATAATGATAACAAAATAACATCAAAACAAAATTAATAAATATAAACATAATAGGAATAGCACAAATAATTAATTAATATATATTTAATATATAAGGTAACTTATAATAGCTTCTTAATCAAGTAGAGATTAATCAAAAAAGGGCCAGACGTTAAGCGTTTTAGGTTGGACCTGCCTAGGCCTAGGTGAGGGATTAATCGGAGTCTAGAAGGAATTTATATAACATTGGCTGAAACACCCTTTGGGATGAATTGATATGTTTTTTGGGACATCCCTTCAAAAGATAGTTGGAGTGTCATTTGAGAGGGGGGCAAACGGTGTGTTAAGGGGTTGTTGAAGAGTCTCCTGAAATGCTATAAATAGGGGGGACAAACTTCACAATCCAATAAATAGGGGGGACAAACTCCTCTCCCACCCAAGTCATCCTACACCATCCGAGAATCCTCTCTACAAAGCCATCCGAGAGTCTTCTCAAAGTGTTGAGAAGCCCTCTACCATCAACTCTATTCCTTAATATACTTTCACTTTGTGCCCAAGATCAAGTACTACAAGTTCTTTATGGATTATTTATTTTATTAGATGTAGTTCCACGAGGCTTTGTTGTAGTTGAAACGGTTTGCATCGAATCTCTGCAGTACCTCTTCTTCAAGTGGGAGCAAATCACGTTTTAAAAAAGCGTACTTGTTATGTGTCTTAAAGCCATCAATTTTCATTCTTAGTTGTGATTCTAAATTTTTTCCAACAGTATACCATCAACGATAAGAAAAAAGAAAGACTTGATGGTCAAGCCACCAGGGTTTCCCATCTTTTTCATTGGGTTGATCCCTCTAATCTTGTGTGTGTGTGTGGGGATAGTTTTCATAAGACGTTGGATTTTCATTATTTGTCAGTCTTAATCAGGGGATTGTGTGTGTGTGTTTAAGATGATTGTAAAATCTCGTATATTTAACATATAATGTGACACGTATTAGCATTTCATTGAATATTGATAAAAGATTATGGAATTCAACACTGACCGAATTCTGTCCTGCTTTTCATCTATCTTTTGTGTATGGGGTAAGAAATTATGGGTAAATTGTTGAAATGCTCCTAGACCGACCCCCTCGTTTTTTCTGTACCCATGGACTTTTTGAAAAAAAAATTAACCCTGCAGAGCAGTTCTGTTTTTTTTTGCCCCTCATCCCTGCCGCATCATATTTGTTTCCTAAACTACCCCCTCCACCTTTATTTTCCCACCAAAATCTATGTAACTTCACCCCAAAACCACCTTTCCCCAAATCACCTTCTCTACCCCCACCTAATTATCCAAGCAGCACCTTATCACCACCACCACCGTCGCCTCTATTGAGGGTCCGCCGAAAGCAATCGGAGAAATGTAGAATGGTGGCAACATTATCGGAGGGGCAGAATGGATGGTCGGAGAGCATATAGAGGGGCCTCATCTCTCCCTCCAACATCCACACTGCTGACCCAAGCTCCGACCGCTGCAGCGTCTTCACTTCCTTCATGTGTTTGCCTCTATCAATAAAAAAAAGGGAGGACTTTTACCTACATCTGTGTTGGGTTTGTGAAATAATCTAAGAGTGAATGAGGGTTTTTTTTTGAGGATTCTCTTTTTGGGTTTTTTGGTACTTTTAAGATTTGGGTACATGTAGAAAAGATTTAAACAGTATTTTAGAAGTAATAGATTTCATAGTTATGACGGCACCATGTTGTCACCGTCTCTATTGAGGGTTTGCCGAAAGTAACTGATATATATTTTGTAATTGGTTATAAATTCTTTTGTAAATAGTCATTTATATATATGTAAATTGATATTACAATACTATAATTGATCATTATATTTTTGTAAATTTCTTTGATTGCTAAGTACATGAATCAATAAGTATTTCTATGAAAATATTATAGTTGTTGACATTTATGTGCTTCCATTTTTTTTCACTTTTAAGATTTGGGTATGTGTAGAAAAGACTTAGATGGTATTTTAAAAGTAATGGATTCGATGGTTATAACAATGCCTTGTTGCTGCCTCTATAGAGAGCCTATTGAAAATAATTAGTATACATTTTGTAATTGTTTACAAATATTTTTGTAATTGGTCATTTATATATCTATAAATCGATATTTAATTATTGTAATTGGTTATTATACTTTTATAGAGTTATACGTCAAATCTTAGTTTAATATTTTGTAATTGATTATGTAATGTTGTAGTTTCTTTGATTGCTAAGCACATAGATCAAGAAGTATTTCTATGAAAATAATACAGTTGTTGATATTTATAAGTTTTATTTATTTTTATTTTTTTGCAATTTTAAGGTTTTAGATAGTATTTTAGAAATGATTCAATGGTTACAACTGTACCTCGCTACTACCTATGTTGAGGGCCTGCCAGAAGCAACTAGTATATATTATGTAATTGTTTATAAAGTTTTTGTAATTTGTCATTTATATTTCTGTAAATTAATATTATATTCTTGTAATTGATCATTACATTTCTATGAGTTTATTTGTCAATCCTTAGTTTAATTTTATTGGTAGTGTAAACATGTTATTATTAATATTGTTCATATTGTTAAATAAAAATTTATTTAAGTGTTTAACTGATTGTTGCATCTTTAATGTAGCTTGGCCAATGCGTTTTTCCTTATGAAGTATGTTAAATGCCTAGTTTGAAGGCTTCTCAGCGAGTTCAATTTCATCTAGGAGGACATGAAGAGGATCAAGGGAGAACATCAACTAATTTAATTAGGATATGCAAACAATGTCATAATTCAAAGAGTTGATGTATTTATTTTAATAACACTTTGAGAATGTATCTATAATCATTTTATATTTAACCATTTTATGTACGTAATATGCATTTATAGATGATAATTACATGTCTTACAGTTCATGAATTTATTGTAATGATAATGAGAATATATCTAGAGCAATTTTGTGTTTAAACATCTTTATGTACGTTAAATGCTGTCTGTAAGTAACTATTAAATATCTGTAATTATGTGTATAATTTCTGTATGCATTACATTATATTTATGTACATCTGTAACTCTATCTGTAAGGGGTAGATTAGGTATTATGAAAAGTTGGGGATAAAAAAAAATAGGACAACACTGCAGGGATAAAAAAAAATTTCAGAAAGTCCAGGGGTACAGAAAAATGAGAGGGTCGGTCCATGAACATTTCGACAATTTACCCAAAAATTATACATTGGATCCATTTGCAATCCACCCCATATTGATTTTTTTGAAATATATATTGAGTTAATGAAGTATATTTTTAATTAAAAAATAAAGTGCATATTAATATGAATTGCATGCATATATTTTTGTTTTTTTATAATGAAGTATATACTGAGATAGTAACATATGTTCATTTTATATAAAAGCAATTGCCTCACCAGATAAAGTATACTATATTTACGAAAAATCAAAATGTGTATGGACTAAATCCAAAGCTGAAAAAAGCTTTGTACCGTGATAGTATCCAAAAAAAATTATCTCCTTGATTCCTCATGTTGTATGTTGAGCCATCTGAAAAATTAGAATTGAAAAGACATTTCAAAACCTTTTTTTATTTTTTGAAAAAAAGTAGAAGTCTTTACTAATGCTTTCATTGCCAAAAGAAATGTTACAATTCTGAAGTGAGGATAAAATGAAGTAGAAGGAAAGTAAATGAAAACAAGCCAACTCAGGCTCCGAAGACCCGACAAAATAAAGTGCAAAGGGCCCCTGCTATCTACAAGTGCCCAATACACCCGAGACCATCCTAACTATACTGTTATGTTGAAACCCAACGAAGGAGATGGTCCGCGCGCTGCCAAGGCCCCACCCCCATTAAAAGTGTATGTTTGAAAACACAGTTTGAAAATCAGCTTTTAGCTTTTGCAGCTTTATGCACACCTTTTGATGATGTAATGATTATGATTTGATGATGTAATAATGATGGTTGCTTTATAAAACACATATTTCGATGTACAGTTTAGAGAAAAAATCTAATAATGATGATGTATTTAAGTTAACATGTTTGGGAACAGCTTTTACCTTTTAGCTTTTAAATGATGTATTTGACTTGATGTGACCTCAAAAGCTAAAAACTATTTTTTATGTCTGTTGCCAAACGTACACTAAAGAGATAAAACACCGCCGAAGGTTCCCAAATATTTTGAACATACACACGGAACCCTTAATATAGCTTCGTTGCGTGCTCGCCAAATCAAGTTGTGCTACGCAGAGAACACTTGGTCAGGAGTGGTCCATTGTTTTTTATATAAATGTAGAATCTAATGATTGTCTATACGTATATAATTCTTCCAAGTACTTGTCATCTGTCTATTATGTACCCCTCAGGCTATCACCCCCTTGAAAAAAAGTTCATCCAAACCATAAACCATGGCTCTCTCATGTTGGCATGAAACAAAATATAGTTACCGGCACTCCATGAAAAATAAATGAAATATTTGAATGGCATCTAACAACTCCAAACTGACCAACAAACAATAGCAACTGAAGCACAGTGTATCAGAAAATAAGACAGTAAGTTATGCCCCAAAAATTTGAAGTGAAAATTTGAACTGAAGTAAGGTGTATCAAAAGTTCAAAACTCATCTTCAGTGAAAATTTGAACTGAAAGCCCCTAACGGTATGCCAAAAATACTGTAACAAATAGATTGGTCTATATGGTTCTTCACTTGTTTGAGACAATGGGTGATGACAATATGATGGAGCTGCATTTTCTAATATTCGAGCCCGGATGAAGGATGCAACAGAATTAATCATGCAGAAACACCTTACTACATTTTAATCAGCTCACACTTGAAGCCCGTTTTCATGTTAGTACCACCAGAGCTAATAAATCATACACCACAATTAAATATAAGGCAAAACAGTAACTCATATAAATTAAAATCCAAAGCTGACAACAAAGCAAAGTAGCAAAGCTCTCTCTAAAACACCAGCTTCAGAAAAGCTTATTCAGAGCTCAAACTCCCACCATGACAAGCAAGGGAGAGGAAGAACCAACAAAAAAAACAAAAAAATACTTCACCCACAGTACTCTTTATTTTTTGAAACCTGGCTGGCTGCCTCACTAAGCCAAAGAGAGAAACACAGAACACAAAACAATGAAACATAGAGAGGGAACGATCTCGACCACACATCTTCCACATTCATCGAGCCTCACCGAACGTAAACCCCTTCTTCTCCACCGCACAGCACATCTCGCTCTCCTCCACTTCCTCCCAGCAATGCATGATTTGCTTCGGCAGAGGAGCCGCCACCTTCACCGCCTTTGGGCAGGAATAGTAGTTTGGGCAGGAAGAGTAGCACTGGTACATCATGAAACCTCCGCCGGGTATCTCTTGCTCAACGTGACTGCGGGAAGCGTATCCATCAACGGCAGCGCTCCTTCCCCAGGAGTCGGCCCATTTGTGGCCGCCAAAGACGGTTATTGCCACAGAGAATTCCGCAGGCTTGAAGCATCGGAGGACACGCTCGACGAGGGCGTTGTATTCGACTGCCCCAGGGTTGAAACCCATCACCTCGTAGCTCGCGTAGCTGAACCCGTCCTCTGGGGTGACGTGGATGGTGGAGAGCGCCTGGCCGTGGATGCCATTCATGGAGTAGCCGCATGGGTCGAATTCAAAGTCACAGATCTCCATCTCGGGTAGTATGTCGGAGATCCCGGAAAGCTTCGTCATCTGCTTCGCATTGTGACCATCGTCCTTCTTGAAGAACACAGATGCGGATTCGGAGTTCAGACCGGTCATGCACATCTCCAGCGTCACCATCCTGGGAGGGGGAAATATGGACTCGTTTGAAGCGAAGTAGACGTGCCACTTGCGATTTGGGACCATAGGGTCACCCATGACATAAGCCCTGCCACCTGTTGCAAGTTTTCCAAAGAACCCATTGAGAACGGTCACCTCCTCCGTGAAGCTGCGGTGAGGGGCAGGCTGTGCGGACGGGAAGATGAAGCTCCCCCGAGAATACTTGACAGAGAAAACCGTCATCGACAGGCCTGCTGCGAGCTCAATAATCTTCGGGATAGAGAGGAGAAGCTTTGTGGTCCCGCAGGTCTTCAGAATTAACTTGAGAGGGTAAATGAAGAGGCTCGATTCAGAAAGGACATAAGAGTCAAAATCCTTGTTTGAAAGCTCCGAAACAATCGTGCAATGGGCAAGGTCAAGGATTGAATCGATCTGCGCTCGGGAGAGGGCACGGAGACCCTTGCCTTGCGGGTCCACAAAGAGAGGTGCCCCGGAGAAACTGATCTCAAGGCGTTTCTCAAAGCCTTCGAATCCGATCGGGGACATCAGAGGGGTTGGACTTTGGGTGCCAGTGCCACCCATTGAAACAGTCATGACTCCAATTAGGGGTTCGAGAGGCTATGATGATGGGAAGAAGGGGAAGAGACTGAAGGGACAGCTTTTTGGTTACTGAAGAGCAGCTAGCCAGAGAGAGAGAGGTTGGTTTATTTGCAAAACTGGGAATTGGGAAAAAGGGAAATCCTACTCTACTGAACAAGGCATTCAGAGGCGATATCAGGACGGCTTCCTCACGCACTGCACAAATTTTAATGAGAGAATTAGAAAACATGATTAGTATAAGAGAATATATGGGAAGAAAGAAGGAAATGGTATGATTCGTGTCTTACGTTGGAGTACGCAGCTGAACGAAACTTCTCAATTCCACCGTGCGGGCGAACATCTTCAATGCTGTAGCCAAGGGGAGCTTCGTATTGCATATTACTACTACTAGATTTCTTACCAGGTTTAGACTCCATTACAACATCCACAAGTTCTGTTGGGCATAGAAAGAGAGAAGAGATGTTAATCGCTTGCAATCATCCAGAACAATAAATCAAATAAAATTAATAGTTATTTTTCAATGGGTGAAGACAGGAAGAAAAAGTATTGACCAGAGAACAGAACCAGTTGGCAAGGCTGAATGATGATCAGAGTAGAGCGCAGAAAATTATGTGGCAGAAAAGATGAGAATCCGCAAAAGATGGAAGAACTATTAAACTAATAACTGAACAACCATCTCTTAGAACGATGCTAGCATGAAATAATTATTCTAAGAAACCAAGGCTCATGTTTGATTCAGGGAAAATCATGCATTATAAGTTTTGCAAACAAATTGTTTTACAGACTTTGTAGACTTAAATCTGGATCTCCTTTTGTCAAAATCCAAAGCCCTGTTTAATCCACCCCAAAAGAATGGAAATCCAACATGAGTAAACAAGTAAAACCATACAAAAAAATATGCAAAAATAGTACATGCTCTTCCTCTAGAAGGAAACATAAACAAACAATTCTTCCATGGCATATTACAGAAACAAAATTCTTAGTTCCACAACCATTTGAAAATCACATCAGATGTTATGAAACAAATTCTTCAATATAGATTACACATTAAACAAGAACAGAAAAACCCTAAATACAATGGCTTGTTAGATATAAAATAAATATTTTAAAAAAAATTAACAGGGAACGAAAAAACTCAAAAGCAAAACAAATCAACATGAAACAGGGATCTCAACATTAAAAAAAATTCTAGGTCAAATTAAAAAAAACAAACATATTTAATCAAAAAATGAATTTAAAAAAAACGAGATTCATTCCATATGATGTAGGAGGCACAAAACTCTTAGATCTACAGAACGAACCTGTAATGAACAACATAGATTAAACAATAAACAGAACCAGAAACCCTAGCAACAATGGCTAACATTTCATTAATTAATTGAAAACAAGAAACTGAAACACAGATCTCAACATAAAAAAAAACCCCTAGATTCAATCAACATGAAAAAAAAAGGGGGAGATAAAACATACATCACGAGATGGATAAGATGAAACCTTCCGTCCTTTCGTCGATCAGAAGAGGCCCGTGTGAACTCAAAATCACCTCAAATGAAAGAACGGCAAAGAGAGATCGGCGAGAGAACACAAGAAACCCTAACAACAGAAGGGAAGGAACGGACGGTCTTTAATAGGAGGCGAGTTTTGCGAGAGAGAGATGAGCATGTGATGGAGGAGTCCCTATTTATAGGCGGAGATCCGAAATACAATTAATATATATTTATTATTGGAGGTTATATATAAAAAAAAAATGTATATATAATATGAGAGACTCACACGGAGCGGCTTAGGTGGAGAGAGGCTTGACTAGGTAACCCGTGTCGACCCACTTGGGGGTCCATTTATGGGATTTCTTTGTTGATAAGTCTGGCGCGTATTAAATGCCTTTAAAAGCTAGACCTAACCGTATCTTTTATTTTTCAAACCTTGGATTCTCATCTTTGGCCTGGTGTATTTAACCGTGGTCGGTTGGCTAAACAGGGTTTTAAGGTCCGTTTGAATAGAGACATAAGTTATTTTGGGTTTATATCTATTTCAAGAATTGTTGACTTTATCAATGGAATAAGAGATTTTGTGTTTGATTGTTTTTTCAGTTATTCTCATTAGAAACGTAATAATAAAAGTTGGAGTGTTTGGTTGATGAAGAATAAGAGGTGAATAAGGTGTAAAAAGTTGATTTGACATGTGGGTTTCATTCATGTATAAGAGGTGATGACATGTGATTTGATGTGATGGTATGTAATTTAATAGGTGCGTCCCCTTATTCCAGTGAAGGAATAACACAATTTCACAGGTGGACTTGGAATATAAATATCAGTTTATTCTCTCATAATTCTACATAGTTATACCCTCTTATTCCTTCTATCCAAACATTTTTTTTACCTTTTTCTTCATATTTCATCCCTATTTCCTTTAGTCAAACAGTCCCTTAAAGAATGTTTTTTAAAAAAAGTCCATTGAACTTCAAAAGATAAACACTGCCATCGTGAGTCAAAATAAAATTAATAAATAATACGATATATTAATGACTATCACTAAGCAAAAAAAATAAGTAATAAAATAAAATAAGATAATTTGATGATCAAACTTCTTTAATATCAATGAAATTTTTTATAATTCTGTGCCCCTCGCCAATTCGGGCAGTGGAGCAGTCTCGCCTAATAGCATATTCAACCGAGCTTTCTACTATTTCTTTAGTCTGGGGTAAAAAAAAAAAAAATTTCATTTTAAAATCATTTATCATTTGGTGACTCCAACTAAGGGCGGTAAACAAGTCGAATGAGTCGAGCTTTGACATGTTCAAGCTCGATTCATTTATAAATAAGTCGAGCCGAGCCGAGCTGAGTCGAGCTCACGAGCCTAACGTTCTTCTTCATATTAGAGTTTTTAGGTATTGAAAACAAAATTTTAACCTAAATGAGCCAACTTCATGAGCTTAAACGAACATAACTTTGTATTAATTTAATATTTTAATTTTATAAAAGAGCTTAGTCAAGCTTTAATTAAATTTTAATAACACAAACGGGTCAAATTTAAACATAAAATGAAGTTCGATCTAGGTCCCGAGTCTAATCGAGGTTTAAAACTTGTTCAAGCTTGTTCATTTGTCTAAATAAATGAGCTTAAACGAGCTCAAACCGAGCCGAGCCCGAGCCGCTTGGTTCATTTACCAGCCCTAACTCCAACAAAGCCTCTAAACATTGGAAGACCTGATATAGAATCTCTTAAACAGTGTATGACAAAGATTAGTGATATAATTACTATTTTTTATAAACACAATATAAAATGCGTTTTGATTATAATGTAATACAAGTTCGGTTAAGAGCCTCTTTTACCCCCAAGGAAAAGAACCTCGTAATTTTAATTTTAAAATTAGGTTTTTATTTTTAAGTCTACATAAACCATATGATTTAGTGATCGATCTCTCACTTATTAATATTTTAGTTTAAGTCTCGCGGAGGGATCTACCTTAAATTACTTAGTTTTTTTTTTAATATCTGTGAGGGACTAAAAAGGAACATATTCTTTAAATTAGATACTAAAATCAAATTTGAACTTAAATAAGTATGTTGACATAAACTTAAAGCTAAAAACCTTTTAAAATTATGTTTATGAAAATAAAAAATATTTTTAAAAATCAAATTTTATTTTAAACTATTTATTATACAGAATCATAGTTTTGAAATGGGTTCCAAACAAACCAAGCTAAACGTGTGGGAAAAGGGCCACCCTCCAATTACCGCGTGTTCACTTTTTAATATTCTCATCGACTACAACTGTCACATATACCAAGCGTTTCGGGGTTTTGGAATCAATGGCAACTGACAATACGTGGCACTTTGTAGGCCGTTAGATTAATTATTTGTGAGGGTTGGAGAAGTTTCACGGAAGAAACATTGTCGCAGAAATTGGAATCAACGGCAACTGACAACACGTGGCACTTTGTAGACCGTTAGATTAATGTGTAACAACGAAGATCCGTATTTGCGTGGGTTGAAGAAGTTTCACGGAAGAAACATAGTCGCAGAAATTAAAGATGTCAGAAGGCGCGAAAGTTTTTGTCGGATTCGTTGTGAGATTCGTAAGGCCGTCGAAAGTTTTCACCATTTTTTTTTGTTGTTTTTTAAGATTATAAAAAAATAACGAAAATGTGTGAGGTCAGGAAAATTTTGTTTTTAGATTTTAAAAAATAATGAAAAAGTGTGAGGTCAAGAAAAAAGAACAAAAGAGGAGTCGAAATGAACGGCTGACACGTAACGTAAGGGCCCGTGACGCGAACGTGCAAATGTATTTCATGCGATCGAGTTGGATTTTTTTTATTTATTTTTGAGGGAAAATGTAATGATATCTAATCCAACTTATTAAACTCATGGATCCTCTAACTTAAGAGCTCTAGAAATCCAAATTTTGTTAATAGATTATGATTATTATGTAAATATTCTATCTAATTAATATTGATTAAAAATATAGTATAACAAAAATCCTATATAATATGTTAAAAATGTGAATAATCTTATGTAAATGACGATTTTATCTTTCTTGATAGAGTTTTATAATCTATCCGGAACAATAAAATCATTACGTACAGAAGATTTTTTTACATTTTTATAGAGGTTTTTTTTTATATATTTTATTTTCAATCAATGTTAACAAAATAAAATTTCTCATAATATTCTTCATCTGTCAACCGTCATTTAATTCAAGGGGTTATTTGAATTTACATAAGTGTTTTCAGATAATTATATATAGACTTTATGAAAAGTCACAGAGTTATATTGATTTTAGCCAGTTTATAGAGGTCTTCTACCCCTTCGACCTACGATGTGCAAGAAAGGACATGAATTATATATGGACTTTATGAAAAGTCAGGGAGTTATATGGATTTTCAACCAGTTTATAGGGGTTATCTAGATTTTTCATTTTTTTTATTTTTGAGTTAAAGACACATTTGGATCCTTATGGCTGGTTTGATAAGAGGATAAATGGTGGGATAAAGATGATTATGGTGATAAGTGGTGGGATAAGGATAATTAGCGGAATAAGTGAATGAGAGAACAATTTATCTCTATTTTGTATAAAAAATAATCGGGATAAACTACGAACAGTTGTCCCAATTTTAAATGAAAATGATGATATTTTCTTTCATCTAAAGACTAAGATAGCAATTATCCCCACTTTTTATCAAAAATTTGACAAATGCAAATATTAACAAAATTGATAGATTTTTTATCTTTTAAAATTATGATAATTTATCTTAAAAAAACTAGCTCTTATGGATATGTCTGATCTCACATAATTTGGATATATTTTTTCTTAATTATTGTGTAGTCAAATAAGATAATAAATTAAAATTTCTTTCAATTTAATAATGATATATTCACATGATATTACATTAAATAAAATTAAACACTCACCCATGTGAGTCATTGAAGACACAGAAACATTTTATTTTATTTTTATTTTGTCCACATGAGTTTGACGCGGTGGTTAAGGACATCTCCCATTTATGAGGAATGAATGTAAGACCAATTCCTACTGTACCTAGGGAGAAAATGACATACAACGTAACTTCCTGCAATCGTAAACACTATGCAATCGCGCAACTAAACACATCTTTAGACTGGATAAGGTAGGTAAGAATATCAGTCGGATGAATATGGATCGGATAGACTCATATCTATATCTGTATCCGAATTAAATATATGAAAAAATATTCGTATCAAATATCCGATGGATATTTAAAATAAATATCCATATCCGATTCGAAAATCCGGATTCGGATACAGATAATTATCTAAAGTATCCGAAAATTCAAAATAAATATGAAATGACTAAAATATGCAAAAATATAATATCAAAAAATAAAAATCATATATTAATATTTGAAATATGTAAAAAAATATAATAATTAACTAGCATAAAACATAAAACATTACATACTTTAAGTAAAAATAAAAATAAAAAACTCATACTAATTCTAAAAATATAAATATATAATTAAATAAATATTATAATAATAATTTTTTCAGATAGGAATACATATTTTTCTGATATTTTCTAGATTTTCAGATAGAGATTCAGATCAGATAAGGATATTTTTTTGGATAATTGACAGACTTATCCTTATGTCTAATCCACCATCAACTCTGGATATCATAACCGTGGTAATCTGGTACTGTAATCAGGACTGTTGTTCAATCCGGACCTTTGTCCAAAACAAAACATCTACTAAATTTTTTAAATGATCATTTAATTTTGTCTTTAGAACTGAGAGAGGAGATCATTACACGATGACAGGTGGAGAGTGTGTGATTGTGAGGGAGATGAGAAGATGAAATTCAGATGAATTGTTTGCATATAGAAATGGCTTTCTAAAACTAACCATTAGTGGATTGATATATAATGGTAAAACTAATTAACCTTTGTGTCTGTAAGAATATGAATGTCTGAAATGATCACACATTTACAAGAATTTATACGAGATAATTTATGTTCATAAAAGAAACTCAAATGCCTTTTTACTTATTATTTTTTCATATTATTATTATTATTATTATTTTGTTTGGTGTTTTTTTATTTTACTTTTATATTAATGTTATTATAATCATCGTCGTCAGGTTGGCTAGGTTTTTTTTGTTATTTGTTATATATATTGAGATAATATTCCATACATATTTTTTTCAATTAAAATTTCAGTTTACACGTATTTTGAATTTTGAAAAAATAATATTTACTTCATTTTAATAAGATACATGTTTTAATATAAAAAATGAAGCATATACTCTAATAAATTGTATGAATACATTTATAGAAAATGTGTAAAATTTCTACCAAAATATATATCTTGTTGTTGTAAATATATGCTCTATTGATTTTCTATCAACGCATATAGGATTGAAATTGGGGCTGAAAAAAAAGAAAAATGATATGTCCGGCCCTTCTGCAACCCCATTTGCAATCCACACCATTTATCTTTTTTTTAAAAAAATTATGCACTCTCCTATCGAAGTACATGCTGTGGTTTTTTTCATTATGAACAAATAATTTTTTTGTTTCATGCACTATGATACCGTACAATATGATATGCAATATATACTACGCTATCATAATGTATAAAGTTGCAAAAAAAATTAAATTTTTTTAAACATTATATTATTTGATATATAAAATAAGTACATCAAATATAAGAATAAAAATCATTATATATTAATATTTAATATAATCCACCCAAAAATATTGTCCTCAATTCGCCCTTGTCATCGTTATTTAATTTTTGAAATACAACAATTTTTTTGTGAAGGAAGGGACACATTTTTTGTGACGTGGACTTCCCGTGGATCACGTGTATATGCATATATCATTTTTTTCAATAAAGAATATAATTTTAAAAGTGTATAACAGTAATTTATCATCCATGTTTATGATTAACCACGCATCTAAGGATTAAAATAAATATTGTTTAATAAAATAAAAACTCGAAAGGATTTACCAATTTTATATTGACTTTTTATGATTTTTATAAGTTTTTTGGGGGCTACACCCATTTTTTCCCTTTTTTTAATCTACATTTCTAAAGTACATGATAATTGTTTTTGGTGTCCACATATTGTAATTTATGCCATCAAATTTATGTAAAAATAAGTGGATCTATAAAATTGATGGAATCATATATATATAAGTATTATATCTTAATTATAATCATAAATCACATCTAATCTTAATCAAACATGAATGATATGACGAGCCCCCCAAACAATAAACTAATAACACTAGAAAGCTATAAATTATCTATAATAGTACCGGAATTGGTCATGAAATAACTTGGAATAAAACAGAATAAATAATTTTTAGTATTCGGATGTAATGAATATCCTGGAACAATCTATGTCAGAATAAATTAGTATAAAGTGATATATGGATTCTATTCACCTTGGAATTAAAGTTATTTCAGGTTATTCAAAAAAAAAAAAGTGAGTGCACTGTCAAATCAATTGTCATAACCTTTTATAAATCACTTATCAAATCAATTATCATTATTTTTCACATTTTGTAAATTTTTATCCATACTTTATTCACATTTTATCAAAACAAAAAAAATTATCATTACGTTTTTTAACGAAAATAATTCAAAATACAACTACACACAGAATTATTTATTCCATTATCATACCCATTTATGCTCGTATAACAGTGTACCCAAAATAAATCTTATTCTGTATATAAACATGAGTTTAGTGTTCTCTAGTATGTCAATCACATCAGATGATCAAAGTAATGATTTGGTCAATGGTTATGGGTGTTCTAAATGGGTGGGGCTATAGCCACCCCACAAGTTATCCTACTCACCCCATAAAAAAATTAATTTATTTCATATCTAACCCACCCCATGTTCGACATAGATGACGTCTTCCGTGTTTAATATTGTTCGATATAGACGATGTCTTCTGTGTTTAATATTGTTCGACATAGACGATGTCTTCTGTGTTTAAGATTGTTCGATCGACATTGTGTTTAAAATTGTTCGATCGACATGATCTATGTCGAACAATCTTAAACACAGAAGACATCGTCTATGTCGAACTCGTGGGGTGGATTAGATATGAAATAAATTAATTTTTTATGGGGTGAGTAGGATAACATGTGGGGTGGCTCTAGCCGCGCCCGTTCTAAATTCCACAAACATGATACTAAATGATGAAGACTCATAATGGATACCCATGGCTGCGCTAATTAAGTTCAGAAATTTTTAATTTTTTATAATAATTTCTACTTTATGTTGTGTTTATAAATGAAATTTCATGTGATCTGCTCTTTTAACTTTTAGCCCATGCTTAGTTTCAGAATATGTTCGGAATAAATTTGAATTAATAAGTATAACTTCTTTATGAATGTTTGGATGACTAGAATAAATGAGAATTTATATGTCAGATTAACTAGTATAAAGTGGTATATGGATTCCATCAACCTATTATAATTTAATTATTCTAGGTTATTCAGATAAAAAAAATACGTGTGTTCTCGGTTAAATCAACTGTAATTACTTATTATAAATCAACTGTTATTATTTTTTATCTTTATAAATCTGTATCCACACTTTATTAATATTTTATCTAAAAAAATTTATTATTATTTTTTTCAAAAAAAATTTAAAATATAATTAAATATAAATGTTTATTTATATTAAAATAATCATAATTCTCGTAGGGGCCGTTTGGGTAGCGGAATAGGGGTGGAATATGGGAGGAATAGGTAAAATTGGTGTTTGGGTAGGCGGAATAAGGGGGTATAGCTATGCGGAATAAGGAGAGAATAAGCTGGTATTTGTATTCCAAGTCCACCCATGGAATTGTGTTATTCCTCCACTGGAATAAGGGACCCACCTATCAAATCACATATCATCACATCAAATCACCTGTCATCACCTCTTATTCATCAATGGGACCCACATGTCAAATCAACTTTTTACATCTTATCATCTTTTTATTCTTCATCAACCAAACACTCCAACCTTTATTATTACGTTTTCCAATGAGAATAACTGAAAACACAACCAAACACAAAATCTCTTATTCGATTGATAAAGTCAACAATTCTTGAAATAAATATAAACCCTAAAATAATTTATGCCTTTATCCAAACGGACGCGTAATAATTTAATTCTCCGTGATTCATCACTTCTTTTTCTTTATAAAAACAAAAAAAAGTTGAATATTAAAATTTCTTGTTTGTTTTGGGTCACGTCCACATCGGATCATGGTCACACCTTTGTACGTGTTTTGTCTTTCATGAAAGTCTGAACAACTGATACGGGAAAGAAAATCCGTGGACCCCCCCCCACCTGTCCTCTTTAGACAGCCTGTAAGAGATCCTTCAATTGTCTTTTTGACCAACATAAATTAAATAAAGAATTAAAGACTAAAGTTACTACAAATATGAAAAGGGGGTGGATATTTCCACCACCTAGCTTTTGTTAAACACCACCCTATATTTACAATTTTACCATGCATACATAATTTCTCAAAATGCATTAAGGGCACCACCCTCCCCTTCTCACCACCCCAATTAATTGGTCTGATTAATCCCACCACCCATCGGTTCTTGAATGAGTTAGACACATGGATTGTCTACATAATTATATTTCCTAGACAACATCTTTGTCGATGGAAACAAAAAATAAATCCGTAGGTTCTCGAAGAGTTAGACAAATAGGGTGTCTATATACTTATTTTTCCTAGACAATGTACCTGTCGATGGAAACAGAAAAGAAACTTGTAGGTTCTGGAATGAGGTAGACACATGATGTGTCTATATAATTATATTTCCCAGACAATGTCTCTATCTATGGAAACAGAAGAAAAAAAAACTCATAGATTCTGGAATGAATTAGACACATAGGGCGTCTACATAATTATCATTCATATACAATGTACCTGTCGATGGAAAGCAGAAAAGAAATCTGTAGGTTCTGGAATGAGGTAGACATATGAGGTGTCTACATAATTATATTTTCTAGACAATGTCTCTATCTATGGAAACAGAAAAAAAAACTCATAGATTCCGGAATGGTTAGACATATTGAGTGTCTACATAATTATATTTTCTAGACAATGTCATTGTCGATGGAATAGAAAAGAAACATGTATATCTTAGAATGAATTGTAATTGTGTGTTTGATTACACCAGTGTCAATTATTGTAGTAATCATAGATAGTTACTGTCGAATACATAAATGTATGAAGCTCAGGTTCACATGATCCACTGATAAACAATGTCTCGGTCGATGGAAACAAAGGAAGCCATTTCACACTAAAGTCTCTTCACACAAAGAAACTTAATTAATACATTCAAATTCATCCAACACACAACCAAACCGTATAATCATATTCAAATTTACCTCCAAAAAAATGCCAAATCAAAATAAATTAACCAAATTCTCAATTTGTAATTTAATTAAACTTAAGATATATACCATTGATCAAATGTTCAAATTTTACATTTACTTTCAAATTCATATACATCGGGATCAAACTAAACATATTTCATTTAGTTGTTCATGTTTGATAAACCTTATACAAAAACAAACACCGCCCAAAACACTTCATAGATGATTGGCGGCAATACAAAAAAGTCACTGAAACACAATTTCGAACATGGGCCATCTAATTCATGCATGTCGAGAAGTGGTGTTATGTCTTCTAAATAATGTATCACGTCTGGTGCCAATCTTTGCACAACCTCCAAGTTGTCCCCTGTTCAATGATTGGGTAAAGGTGGCGAGCGGCATTCGTGGTACGCTACACAATAAACAAGTATCATATCACAATTAGATATTTTCCACAACACATACATACATAATTTATTAAAACCTAAACAGATTCATTTAAACATCTGTTTTCATACATATAATTCAAGTTTAAACCACATAACTCATTTAATTCAACGAGTCACTAAAATGCATTCACAACCCAACCTTTCAATCCAAAACCATTCAAATTCATCGTACACACTTCATTTCTCTATAAAAACATAGCTTTCTCTATATTATCTTTACTAGATTGATTGGAGCATGAATAAATTAGAATTACATTATTGTTTAAATGTAGTTCTCAACAATATGTATTGAACCATTGCATAATTTCATATCACTGTCAGTATACTATTTCATCTCATGAATATGTTCAACATGCCAACAATAATCTTCTCTAAGGGAAATTTTTTTTCTCTTCAACCAATACCACCAACATACAAATTAATAAAAATTAAACCAAAATTCATTCACAACCCTAGCTTTGAATAATTTATTGAAATTCAACCAACCCACTTCATTCTGAAAAAAAATAAAAATAAATAAAACCTAACTTTCTATATCAAAAAATCCTAGCTTTCTCTATCAAAGCCCTAACTTTTCCTATTAAACCCCTAATTTACCTCCAAGATGAATAATAATAATCATGAAATCACCATTAACAATTGATTAAAAAAATATGTTTAAAAAATAGATATTTTAACCTATTTCAAGAGAGAGGAGTTTACGACGTCAAGAGTGACACAATGAGGACCTCATGGGGGTGAGGGAGATGATTTCACGGCGGCTTGTCGTCGGCATCCTCACGGTGGAAGTGAACAGGAGGGGAGAATGAGAGAAGTAGCAGAGAGAAGAGAGAGAAGGGTATTACAATGTGTGAAGGGTGGTGAAATTGGTGTATCTAAGAAAGAGTTTTTATAAAATGGTGGGCTTGGTTTTTTTTAAAAAAGGGAGGTGGTGAACTTATGAAGGTGGTGCCCCTAATAAAATGGTAGGTGGGTGTATCCCTGCCCATATGAAAAATGTATATAAGTACGTAATAAAATTGGAACAGATGGACAAATCTATGAAAACTCATAAAAATATAATAATCTCTTAATTAAATTTTCATTCAAATTTAAAGAAATATTTTCAGAATATTTCAATTTCAATAAAGATTTATATGAATTTTTTTATGTTTATATAGGAACTTAGATATTTTTAACTCTTAAATAAGATATAAACTAAAGTGTTGTGAGCCGTGACACAAGGCTTAAAATATGTATTTTTAATACATGAATAGCTGTTTCTCAATCAGATCATATAACCTATATATATTCTGAGGCATCATGTAATATGCTGCCATAGCTTGTTCCCATCTAGATAGCTAACCATTATAATAAAATAAAGATAATGTTAAATCCATGGGCGGACCCAAGATAATATTTTAAGGTGGGCTATATAACATATATTAAATATTAATATATAAATTTTTTTGTTCTTATATTTGATAGCTATATTAAATATTTATATGAAAGTTTTTTATTCTTATATTTGATGTAATTATTTATATATCAAATAATGTGATATTCAAAAGACATACATGTGAAAAAAAATGAAATGTAATTAAAGTTGAGTACCTTGATTTTGTAATAATAAAAATGTGACATAAACTCATCCTACACGGTATATTAACAAATTTTATAATTTAAATAACAAAATGTGTTATCATAAAACTAGGAAGAGTTGCTAGAAAAATAAGAATAATTGTTTTATGGATACAAATGTTTCTTTATTATTATTGTCCTCAGTGGTCATAGCATAACGGTTAAGAGCTTAGCGGTGTTACCGATAGGTCTTGGGTTTGAATCTTCTGATTTTACAAGAATCTATCTATCCACAACTTCTGAAAAACTCATGTTTTATGCACTATTTCACAAAAATATATATGCAACTTTTGGCCCAGTTTTTTTTGTTTTAAAATGAGTATGGGAAAAGTAACTTTATGCAAACCTAAAAGTTGTCCAAACCTGTTTTCAAACGAGCCGGAGTTTGATTTGATTTATTAGGTTGAAATCTAATTTGTTAGGATACTATTTGATTTGTTATTAATTTATTATGTTGATATATAGTTTGTTAGGAATATATTTTATGTATAAAATATAATTTATATAATATAAATATTATAATATGTATCATCAAGTAACTAAAAAAATACAAAATCTGGGTCGGGCTACAGCCCGACCCAACCAACTCATACGTCCGCCTCTGGTTACATCCAGTCTCATTTTCAGTCTCAATTTCAGTTTATATGTGTTTTAAAATTTTAAAAATAGTATATCTCATATAATGAAGTACATAGTTTTATAAAAAAATGAAACATATACACTAATAAATTACATGAATGCATCTTATAAAAAATATAATTTTATTTCTCAAAGCATATGCCTTGTTAATGTGTGAGCATATGAGTCGATAGAAATCTATCGACGTATATAGAACTGAAATCGTGACTAAATATGGATTTGGGTGTAACAACGCCCATAAAATAATTATATATCAAGAAAATAAATACATATTTTTATTATATTTTTAATTACATAGTACCGATATATTTTTATTGTATTTTGAATTACTTAATAATAAAAATTAAATATGAATAAGATTTGAATATACATTTATAAAAATAAACAATGATTTTTAACATTTTTAAGAGAAATTGAAGTCCAAATGCTAGTTTATCACTTTGTTGTTTTAATGAATTAAATTATATCACATACACATACACATACATAAATATATATATTCCATACACTATACCCTATACTTTTATTTTTACTGGCGGTCATATCATAATCACCATTTAACTGGGGGGCATCTAATCTGATATCAAGGGTGATTAATAAAAAAAATCACCCTTTTTTAAGAGAGTATACAATTCCGAGAAAAGATGCGGTTCAATGCTTTTATTAACCGATAACAAAAATCCATTTAATCAAATAGTGATGACTACATGTGAATATGATGTCTTCGTCTTCACTTACAATATAATATACATGTTTTAGATAAGTATGTGATTCTCCTATTACTTTTTAGGTGAAATAAGGATGAAAGTAGAAGTGTAGAACCACTCAAAAGTTAGAACACTATGCCATTCATGAAAACTTTGAAAATGTGAAGTGAATGGACAAGGTGTCCTCGCATTTCTCTTTTATCTTATCTTGTATTTTATTTTATTTTCTCTCTGTTTCTCTTATTTTTATCTATTTTATTAGTTTTAATAAAATAAATATGTCTATAATTAATTATTTTGAAAAAAATAGAAGAAGTGTTAATATGCACAAAATGATGCACTACTGATTGTCCAGAAAAGATAAACTCATGGGCTGTCTCCAACTTCGCAGCCACCCCAACATAATATATAATACATATTAATTTTTTTTCAGTATTTATAATTAAAACATATCTTCACTGACGTGGATCTCCATCAGCCCAACCACTATAAAAACAGACCACACACAAAACACATTATCAGATGCCTCCTTTGTTTAATCAATCTATACTCAATTATTGGCCCCCCTCATTGCATGAATTCAGCTTAGACTTTTGAACTACACCTCTCTTCGTTCGCCCAGGTGGTCAGTGTACCTGCTTTTCAGCGGTGTATCCGGGGATCGATCCCGTCCAACCCCTTGAATAGGGTGTCCTCGGCCCACTGGCTACCACAAAAAAAAAAAAAAGCTTAGACTTTTGAACTGTGATTTGGATTTATGTTATAAATCAACATGAGGGACTTAGGGTTGATCTTGTCTTGCTTTATATTGTCTTTATTTATTTGTATAGATATATATTCTTTGAGTACTGATGAAGCTTAGAATATATAATAAAGCCCCCAATGGGTTATAAGCATCAAAATCGCAGACGGCCTACCTAAATTGAGGCCATTTTATTATATGGCCTACCTAAATTGAGGCCATTTTATTATACTAGTTGTTGTGTATGTGCAAATGCACATATACAAAATGTAATATGTATAATGTCAAAAAAAATTATTCACAATAACATTTTCATAATATTAACTTTAAATATAAGAAATTTAATGTTTATAGTTTACCCAATCAAATGATGAAAATAATGGTGTCAAACACGAAAAAAAACAATCATAGATTCATAGTAAACAATGTTTTATACTTATTTTTCCTAAAAAGAATGTAGGAAAATATTAAAAGTTGACAAAAAATACAATTACCAAGAAAGCAAACCACCCTTAACTGCATTGGTCCCATAAAAACTGATCTAAGCAGATGAAGCTAATGTTTATACATAATTAATCAATTCAAAATAATCAAATAAATATGAGACGATAGTTAGATATCATTTGAGAAAAACTCAACACAAAAAAAAAAATTATATATTGATGAAACACAGTGCAATGGCTGATATTATCCTCTACATTTTTTAATATATATATAACAACATATATAGATAATCTACCCTTTGAATTACAATGACACACACGAAATTTTATATATCAATATTTCATAATTATAATTGATTTTTATAGATTTCACATTCTTATTAATATTTTAAGATTATTTAATTTGTGGTGTTGGTTGATGTATATGCAAATGCATATGAATAAAGTGTGACATTTTTTATTTATTATTGTTCATGTCAAATGATTTAGTTACAATATCACATTCATAATTATGATATGAAAGTCCAAATGTAAGAAACCAAAATTTCTATTTTTTTTCTTTCTTTGGAGATTTTCTCTATTTATGTTACAATACTAAATGTATAATGCCCAACATATGGTTCAATTGTTACCACCAAAAAAAAAATACGGTTCAATTGTTGTAGTGAATGCTATCATTGAAGTAAAAATAAAATATCTATGAACAGTTTAAATTATAGAGTACTTCTCAACAATAATAACTGATGAGATTTTAAAAAAATTTAAAAAAATTAGGCATTGGTGCACATAATAATCTTTAAAATATTTTGAGATTTATTGATGCAAAATAATTTAGTTGCATTGGTTAATAATAATTTAACAAGTTTGGTTTTCTATTTAAAATGTATTATATTATATTATAAAAAATTACTAAAAAAAGTTAAAAGTAAAAACTCTATTTAAAAACAAACAACTGATCATATAACAAAATCACTTGTGGCTATAGAATTCATAAACAAGTAATTATAAACATATTAATTAGTCAACCAAAATGTTGTTAACTTTAATTTCATGATTGAATCAACGACTGCTAGTGGAATTCGGATGAATAAAACAAATCACATACCCGAACTAAATTTACATCAGCGACAGTTATAAAACATCCCATACTGTGTTTTTCTCCCAAACTAAGATGGTGGACCTAACTGTGTGAGAGGCAAGTTCTGACAGAACTTGCAATGACATCAAAACAAACCAGAATGTTTGAATCCCACATCCACGGATGTGCATTCCATTGCTTTGCTTACTTCTTTTTGCCTTGCACGGGATGTAGATTGAAGGTAGTTACTGAGATCCATATCATTTGCCCTGCAACACACATATACTCAGAGGTAGATACAAATAACTGCAGAAACAAACATTATAAAACATTTAAAAGAAAAACATTTAGAATTTATTAAACTGTCAAACAATAAATTTTTTGTATCCTACAAGGACAACCCACACCACAAATTGATGTTTTTATATTTTCAAATATAGTGTACATTTGAAAAAATATACACTGTATATTTATTCAAATATATATTCCTCGAACAAATTGCCTATGGTTCTCGTGCCATTATTTTATTTTATCTTTTTGGTAAAGTGAAGTGTCTGTTTCATTGTATTGGTTGAAATTCCCAATTTTTTTTAGTTTCTCTGTTGGCATTTATCTGGAGTCTGTTAGTGTTGTACTTAGTTACTTGTTGCTACTTTGTGGAAGTATTTTAAACAATCTAATTATGTAACAATGTCATAGTGGACCTATATAAATTTTTCCCTATTCCAAACCTGCAACTCGACATGTATAAGGAACTCGATAATGTCACTTGATCGAGCTCCCCTGATCTGGTTCCATTCTTCTTCACAATTCAGGTTTCATTGTTATGGTGAACACATAGACTGAGTTGTTTGAGTCAACCTCAATAGTGTGATCCGATTTTCAATGGCGGGAATAAATAAGCCATTCCAGTTGTTTGAAATTGCCAACTAAAAATATTCTTGTTCCACCACAAAATCCAAGATATCGAGGCCATTTGTGTGAGCACTGCAATTGTATAATATAATTTAGAGTGGAATGCCTAATCATAGGAATCTATTTGAATGACTCATAGTGTTACATTACTCGATATTGCAAATCATAAAGGATAAAGAAGATTCTTTGTACATGGTTCATAAATAAAACAAAAACACGGGTGATTTAACTTTAATGTTCAACAAGATTTTTAGCACAAAGCAAATCTAGAAATGAGGTTGTCCCAAAAGAAACAACTGATTTAACATAATCACTTCGTAAACTTAAATTCTATTGCACTAAACAAATATAGATGTCTAGCCCCGTTGATCAGATGAAATTTAAAAAAACTCAGAAAAGAGGAAGCAGTTAACCTGTTTGCCTTTTGTATCGTTCTTGAATTGCTTTTTGACTGAATAATTTGCATTCCAAATCTTCATTTGACCTGCCAAAGAATAAATTAATTACTGAACAAATAGTTGAAATACTTGGAAAGTATCTTATTTAGGATGAGTGCAAGATGTTGATATCCTCTGATTGTTTATCAACAATTATCACAGCATATTTATTGTGTGTGCTGTTCATTAGGTAGCACCCAGCACCACCATCAGGTTCAAACCTTTAGTCTTCCAAAGTCTCAAGACAATGTTATTTGTGGTTAATTTCTTTGAATTTCAATATACTATTTTCAATAATTACCATGGCAACACAGACTAAGGTGATTCACTTGATTCTTTGTCAAAAGTTGGCCACTTTAACCAGAATGGTGAGAAATATAATAGTGCATCCATAAGTTTAAGGTACATGGACAACTGAATGTCCACCATTCAACACTTGCAATTAAAAATTCATATTTCACATTATATCTGTTATGCAATTCAAGGTTAGAAAAGAAAAGGGAAAAAATTAGGGAAGAACATGGAAGAAGAAAAGATGGTATAGGGAAGGACAGATAGAAAGATAAGTAATTTTTTTTTATGTCTCCATTAAAAATTGAAATACTGGCAAAACCTATGTTCACTTGAATAAAGAATAACCCGAAACTGAAAAGGACAAAAATGTCCCTATGCAACTAAAAACTCTTAAAAACTCCAAATCCTAAACTATAAGATTGCGATTGAAGTTAACATACATCAAAATAAATCCTAAACAAAAAGAGCATTCCAAGAGGGACCTCAACTAACATGTACAAAGATATATTAAGAAATCCAAATTATAAAATTGTCAGGTGTTACTTCTTTCATTTCCTGCAAAAGAGTACAGCTGTAAATCAGCTTATAATGAAAAAATAAAACAAAATATTGCTAACATAAATTTTAGTTTGTATGACCCATTTAGAATCCATACTTCAATCCTTTAGCTGTCAATATTTGAAAAAAGATATCACACCAATAAGAGGGATGAGGGGAATTGCTGTTTATTTATTTTTAATCAGACATTATGTCCCTCATGTTCTCTTTTACATACATAATCACATATAATAGAAATTGGAATTAAAAGTTTCCACAACAGACTTTGAAGATAATATGGAAGGTGAACCAAAGGAATCCGAGTAAAATTTATCATACAAATTACACCAATGTGTATTTTGTGGCTGTCTTCACTCATGCCTATACCATGTAGAAAATGATTCATGATAACAATTTCATGCTTATGACAGTCAAGAGAGTGATAAACATTGCATAAAAATGTTTAGAATAGGATGCAATAAAATTAACTAATTCATTAAGTCAGCAAACATCAAGTAAAATTTAGCAAACAAACATCTACACACACGCAAGTATGAATTTCAATAGAAATTGGCCATCCTTTTGGTCCTGTGCTTATACTTTTTTTTTTAGCTTCACCCAGGTCTAAGGCAATGGATTATAGATATCTCTTTCCAATCTTGAAGGATTGATCTCCACTTTAGTTATAATATTTAATTAATTATTGAGCTTTATTTTCTCGTGTACATCCATCAGCTTATCCAGTGAATAGATATTATCTTTATTACCCTTCATAAGTATCAAAAGTACATGTTTGACATAAAGAAGGAAAACAAATTTTAATATTTCTGCAATCTAAAGCGCTAAAATATGGTGTTCAAATAAATTAGTTGGTGAAGCCATGGAAGAGTCTCCTCACCTATACAAAGATGGTTGGAACTGCAAGTTGCAACAATGTTTCATTCTGTATTGCTCCCCAAATGTCCAACTTGTAAGTACATGCTTCTTGTAATGAAGAGTAAAAAATTTGTAACAGAAGTCTAGGTTTGTATGAAAAATAATTAAGGATACATTATTTACTTTTGAATGCAATATATTTAGCATCACTAATTGCAAAAAAGAAGAAGAAGAAGAAGAAAAGTGTGAGGAGTGAAGAAGATCATGTTTAACCATCCAAACAAAATCAATAAATTGCACTAAACCTGCTTCTGCTACTGAACTGAACACTGGAAACTAAAAATTGTTTGTTGATCAAACATGAACCATAAAAAATCTGTTGTTGCTCAATCCTGAACCCAAATGACATGGCTGTTGTGTAGTCTGAACAAAAAAATGACTACACTAACCACATGATGGACCAAAAAAATTTTGATTCAGCATGCCTGCTGCTCAAAGCCTCAAACCTAAACTTGAAAAAAAAATTGATTCAACATTATTAAATATTCTGATTAAACATCAACATTATCATCACCACTGATCATACCATCAATTTGAAAGATTATGATTCACCACAGATTCTTTTATCAGTTTGAAGCATTCAGATTAAAATACCTCTTGCTCAAACCTGAACTTGAAAAATGGCATTCTGATTCAATATTCTGAAATAGAAATGGCTTGTTGGTTTTTTTTTTTTTTTTGAGAAGGCTAATTGAGAAGGCTAGTTGGTTTCTTTTGTTCTCAACAACAATAGAACCTAAAGCTAACACAGGATTATACTTGAGAAAGTGACCATGGAATTTTAATTTCTGATTTCTTGTATGATTATTCAGATGCAAGCATGGAAAGATGAAGTAGAACAAGCACTCCAAGGGCAAAGAGAAACATAGTACAAACTTTCATCCTTAGAGGTAAGTATGTATTCATATTTAACTGGGAACATAAACATAAAACTTTCTTCCACTGGAAGATTTAACAAGTTTGTGTTGTCAATCAATAGGATTTCGATATTGAATATAATGATTTCACTGATAGGCTGAAATGCAGAAAATGAGTGGATGCAGAAAATGATTGGCAATGACAGGCATAAAAAGAGCATTACTCGTACTAAACAAACTAACCAAAGATGCCTTCTTCCTATTTAAGTTTGTATGCAATGAACTAATAAAAAAATGAATGCATCTCCATGTCATTGATATGGAAAAATTGGATCAGAATTCAACGTTCTCTGCATTTTCCCATTCATTTATAGATATTCACATCTATTGCTTAAGAAATACGAAAACAAAAGCAGATTGACAAAACCAACAAGACATGAAGACCAGTGGAATTGAATGTTGTAAACTTTCAACAAACAATAAAACTATTCAACAAAAAATGTCCAATAACATGTCAATAGTAAATAATAAGTTTTGCTCATAATAACATGGCAAAACAAGTTATTCAAAGAGAATGTGATTCATGAAATAGCACAACACATACCTAAAAAATAATGGATTAGATGAACTTGTGAATAGATGAACCTGAAAAATGATTTCGGAATGTCCCTTACTCTTAGAAGAGTCTCAAACACAACTCCCATAATTCAAAGATACAAATATCCTCGCGGCTATGGAAGCTTATATTTTAATACACATAGTAAAGAATAATCTCATAAATGACAATAAAAAAGGATAGCATGATCACAGGGATTACTCAAAAAGACATCTACACCAACTCAAAAATCAAAATAAATTGAGAGGCAACATTTGATAGTTAAACTCCAACTAAAAAGCTTTTCCAAAAAGAAATCCCATATCAGACTTATTAATGCCATATAAATCACATATATTTAGCCAAAGAAATTGAAATCCCTCCCATCAATGAAGCTCCCAAATCTTTAGATTCTCAGTTCACTTTAACATTGTTCTTCCAAGTCCAAACCCCAATTGGAACCCCTCCCAGCTCTCATACAAATAAAAAATTACCAGTAAAGATCACATCTTTTCATCTTAGAGCAAAGTTTGAACCACTAAAGAAAAAAATCATTTCATGAGCTCACAATCGAAAATCCCATTGAACAATTCACATAAAAAATATCTTGGAATTTTTTCTCCATATATCCTTAACATTATTTTCTCTCTCAAAACAATAAAAATAAATCAAAACTCCATTTTCAACCCAAACAACCACTAAATTCTACACAAAGATCATTTCTAGATAAAAAATATTCAAATGTCATAGTTTGAGAACTGCAAGTGATTTAAGTATGTTAAAAGATATGAGCATGAACTTTAGGGTATGTACAATAGATATTCCAAGTAATTCATATTTCTCATGCAACATGTAGTTGGCCAATCCAGATATTGTCATGAATGCGTGCAGCACACTTTCATAATTGGAACATTACCTCAAGGTATGCCTTTGACATCCACAAGGACGCCAAAATCATGACTCCATTGACCGAAAAGTCTGCCTGATCCCAAAACAAATAATTATGACATTAATCTGAAATCCCTCAAGCAGTATGTTAGCAAATTTATAGATTGTGTAAAGCCCTTATACCAAAAAAATATATGATAAATGATATATTAATCCTCAATTAATCATTAATTAAAAATACATGAAAAACGTTTATAAAATATTCTATAACAAACCATAAAATATATTTTTTTAGATTACAATTTTTTTTTTCAAAAAAAAAAAAAACGATCTATTCAAGTGATGGAAAGAATTATTTCTAAATTTTGGGTGAGCTCTTGAACATTGGTTAATGGCATATGAAAGCGATGCATGTTTTCTTTTGTTAGGTCATATTACTTTGATTTTATTCTAGGATCTTACCAACATAAAAAAACTACTGGGTATGGATCAGGTTTCAAGGTTTTTTTAAGGCATCCAATGCATGAATCTCTGCCACAATTACTGATTACTAATGACTACATCAATCAGAAATCAATTCATTAGCCATAACAAAACACATTCCAACAATGGCAAAATGAACAATAACTGATACCTGGATGTATGAAACCCATGACTATTTTTTTCAACAAAAATAAATCTGAAGCATTTAATCTATAGATGTAGAGAACCCCACAAACCTTGCATAGCGTCTTCAGCCCATACAGACCGGCTCTTCACCGCGGCTTCTCCTCCGCCTTGCAGTGCAAACACCTCCGCCTCTCCTTCGCCACTGTGGCCGTCGAATCCATCACTTCAATCCCTTCACTTCCTCCTCTTTAATCAACATAGACTAAAAAAAGAAACCCAACCGAAAAATTATTTTTTATGTGAAACCCAATTGAAAAAATCAGATTTTGTGTGAAACCCGCTTGAAAGTTTTCGTGGACTCAATGGGTTTGATGTCTCCGTCGAACATGTTGATGATCTTTTGAGGCTCGTTTCGTTGTTGGGTCTCTTCGAAACCCTATTGAGAATGCAGAGTGGCAGACGGTGAGAGTTTGAGAGATGGGAAGAGAGAGAAAGATGAGCATTTGTTAGAGAATTTGTTGACAGAGGGATAGAAGGCAGATCGACGTGTCGTTAAATTGCATTAATCTGGCAATTAAAAGAGAAATGAAAGAGGAAGAAATGTGGCAGATGAAAAGGCTTCTAAGGTAATTTTTTTTGTGAACCAATTTCATTTGGGATGGGGAGATTTTTTTTCTGCTATGGAGACTTTTATACATACAAATAGATATAAATATTCAAGTCATATTTCTTCTTAACCATTTACTTAATCCTTAATATTTAATATATATATCTTTTTTTAATTCACAATTAAATGTAAATTAAATATTTTTGGTAATTTGGTAGCATTTGGTTATGCGATTGGACAGTTTTTGTGTTTTCAAGAACTTTGTTATGTAATCGTGCAATCAAACAGTTTTGCATTTTCTCTTTCTGCAAACAAATTTTAGATAAATAGTATAAAAAAACTGCGATTGGAAAAAGCTAGGGAGACAGTTTTCTGTAAAATCAATTTTAAACCCAGCACTTGTAAAAAATCAATTTTGCGATCCTGTACCAAATGATACCTTAATATTGGTATTTTTTTGTGTGTTGTGATTTATTATTTAAGGATTTCAAGTTTATGATTTGATTCTGATATTTTCATAATAAAAATAGGGTACAAATATTTTTCTAACAGTGAATTATATCTTGAAAATCATTTCATTTTGTAAGCATTCCATTTTCCTGATAATATTATGATATTCGATTTTAATTATAAGTTGATAAATATATTAATCTTGATATGTAAAAAAATATTCAAATACATATAGTTTAAGTAAATTATTCTTTTTTTCTATTTTTTAAGCTCATAATATGAATATGAATTTATTTATAGATATGTTATAACTTAGTTTGATTCTGATATTTTCATAATAAAAATAGAGTACAAAATATTTTTCTAACAGTGAATTATATCTTGAAAATCATTTCATTTTATAAGCATCCCATTTTCTTGATAATATTATGATATTTAATTTTAATTATAATTTAATAAATATATTAATCTTGGTATGTATAAAAATATTCAAATACATATAATTTAAGTAAATTATTAATATGATTTAATGATATATATAAAAGATTTGATAAAAATGTATATATTGTAGTAAATTATGAAATTAAAATGATGTGAATTGATTGTCATGAGATTGAATAAATTGATAGGGATAAAATGGTAATATGAGTGAGATTAAAGTGGCATGAATGGATTGTCATGGGATTGAATAGAATGATAGGGATAAAATAGTCAAATGACAGTTTTTTGGATTAAGAGACTTTTATATAGTAATATAGATGGGTCACGTAATACAATGGTGTCTATTCATCTAGTCACCTATCACTTAGCACCTATCTTATAATGAACATTGTTATTGCCAATAAAGGCAATAATTTAAATAGGATTTCACGTGGATTATGTTTGAAAATTATGATGAAAGCGCCATTTGGATCAGGTGATTTTTTAAACGTCAAACGCAAATCCAATCAATTTTTGATAAACATTGCATTTTTTTAATGCTTTTCACTTTTTTTTCCTTATGTTTCAATAGTTTAAAATATTTTTAAAACAATTACTTTGAAAATGTTGAATTGCACGTTTTGAGTATATTTTTATATAAAATGATGCACCTACTCATACAAACTGAGATGATATCTTTTTATATTTTTTACATGACAAAAGGGGGATAAAAAAAACAAAATGAGTGTTAATTGACCTCCTAATATCATTACTTCAATGAATTTATTATGAATAATGATAGATGAAGTCTCATTTACTGCCATTCAATATATAGCTTTTAATAAACATGTACTTTTATAAAAATAAAATATATATGTTTTAATGAATGTACTCACTTTCGTGGAAAACATATATTGCAAAAAAGGATTTTACACAAGAGTGCAATGCAACACTATCCATCCTAGTGAAGGCTAAAAAAATGTGAAAAAAAAAACCTTCATAAGCTGATTCATAGACTTTGATCATATTGTTGGTTTGTGGGGAGCTATTGTACTAGTAAATTGGGGAGGTTTGATTGACAATCTAGACTTCAGTAGTATTTGATTGCATAATTGAACAGTTTTTGTGTTTGTAAAAAGCTACTTTTACAATCGTGTAATTAAATAATTTTATTGTACCAGCTTAATACAATAAGATTTCAGACAAAGAGTACTTAAAAGCTACGGTTTTTAAAAGCTAAGGAAAGTGAGCTTACTGCAGAATTAGTTTTAAAACTTAGATTCCTACATAATCAATTTTGCAATTGAACAACCAAACACACTCTTTGTAGCCTCCCAGAGGCCATATACCAAAAAAAAAAATCCATTTAAATATTTGGATTTTAGGAATTGAATGGAATTAGAATTCCAATTCCGCTGGACTTCGTAGATTTACTATTCCACTATTGGTTGGAATCAAAATATCCACTTCTTTTGTGGGATAATAAAAAAAAAACAGTGGGAGTTGGGTCGATCATATATACCAGCTCCACCCTATTCCAACTTGTTACAATAATTACAATTCCAATTCCATCTAATACTCCGAATTCCAATCCAATCAAATTTCACCAATTGGACTGAAACTAGGAAAAATTGATATATATCCAAAAAACATATACCGTGAATAAGGAATCCGCATAAAACAAATTGAGCCATATAAAATCTTGGTTTGTAATTCTCATCAATCTATTCTTGTCTGGATCAACTAGCCATCCAACCATGGAAAAAAAACAAAACAAACAAGACCAACGAGTGACCTTTCAATCTTATTTTCCAAACAAAATATTCTCCAACCAAGCATATCTATTACATTATGTCTGATTTAGACCTTTCAATACAAACCAAACCTAGGAAAGCTGCTTCTGCACCTCTCACATCCATCCCTAAATTTATAAAAATGTTAACACACCCCTGTTTGCAACCCCACATTCCCCCCCCCCCCCTAAGAATATGTAGTTTAATTTCATATTAGATGAAAACATACATTTTGTAATTGAGATATAATCTCTGTTATCCTAAGAATGCAACAAAGAAAAAAATCTTTGACAAATGCACCAACTAAAAATAATAAATAAATGGGTAAAATGCATTTGGTCCCCCTAAAGTTTTTAAAATATAAAAACATGCATTTTCACCCTCTGTCATTATATTTTTCCGGTCAGATAAGAAAAATAATTTAAAATTACTGTTTTATCCTTAACTCTCTAAATGTCCACAAAAAAAAATTAATTAATTAATTCTGAATATGTCTTATGAATATTAACTTATAAAATAATTAACTCTTCAAATGCGTTTGGATGCATTTTTTGTGAGAATTAAGTCACCAAATAATTAATTAGAAGGTGAAAACAACCCACAAAAAATGATGAAAACACGATAAAAACTTAATTAAAATGGTAAAATCGTACTTTTATCCCTTCCTAATAATAGAAAATCTAATGTTAAGGGGGTGTAGTTGCATGTTTTTGAACTATAACTATTGTTTATGAAGTTTAAAAAACTTCAGGAGGTCCAAACGCATTTTACCCTAAATAAATACAAATCAACTTAGCTGAAAGCTTGAGAGAGACACCTGAGGGAGAGCATCATCTCCAAAACATACATAATATGTTACGTACATTAATTTAAAATCAAAGGTCCCCATCACATGCCAGCTACCACTCCCTTGGTGGCTTTGAATGGAATGACTTCTTTTGGAAATTTTGTTTTGGAGGATTCGTTTCCTATGGTGCATCATCCAATACCTACTATAGTAATCACATTAATCAATTTATAATAATAAGAAAACTTTGTCTGTTGTCTTGTATATATCACTTGTTCTTATTCGTCGGCCTTCATTGATTTTAGGGCTGGTAAATGAGCCGAGCAGCTCGGGTTCAACTCGATTAAAGCTCATTCAGACTCGTTCGATTAGTCAAACGAGTCGAGCTTGAACAATTTTTAAAGCTCGGTTTGTAAACGAGCCGAGCCTGAGCCTAAACGAGCTCGTTTACTTTACATAAAAAGGAGGAACGAGCCGAGCCCGAGCTTATGTTATTTTTACATATATATGGTGTTATAATTTGTGAAATGTGACTTATTAAATGTTAAATAAGTATTTTTTTAGCTAAACGAGCTCGAGCCGAGCCGAGCCGAGCTTCAATCGAGTTTTTTACGAGCCAAACTTGAACACAAAAATAAGCTCGGTCCCGAGCAGAGCCCGAGCCAAGCCTGATACTAAACGAGTTGAGTTTGAGCATGGTCAAAGCTCGACTCGTTTACTACCCCTAATTGACTTTGGATGAGGTTAAAATTCTTCAGTCACAAGAGTGTCTTTTATCAAGGAGCCGTTTTGAAACCAATTTGGGTGGCTTTTGCTTTTATAAAAATTCAAAGAATTGAACATGTTTTCAGAATATTCTAAAAAAGCATGTTTAATTAAATAATTTATTTTAGTTTTTAGTAAAAAAACAAGTAAATAAACTTCCGAGGAATGAAATTTTATTAAACCACTTCATACAAAATTATACTTTTCAAATGGGCTTCCAAAAGTCTCCTAAGAAAAAAATATTGAATTTTGGGTTTTTCTAAAGAATAAGCTTAAGACAATTTGAATTATAATAATTTAAGAAAATATACATTAAGTGGATGTATAATCCTTATATGCAGCCCAATGTGAAGTCTTATTTCACTAACGTGTCTGGATGTAGGTTGAGGCAATTTATGAGTTTGCAGTAATTGAGTTTTAATTGAGAGCTTTGCTTTTAGTCATAAATACATCACAATAGCAACTTTTCAAAAAATCTATGGAGACTTGCTTCCTACAAATCTAGTTAAATGAGCAGCTTAAAAGAAAAGGCGAGTTTCTAAACCCGCATCTAAATGAAACAATTTTTTTTTTAGTTTTTTTACATGCAAGTTGTATTACATTTTTTAATAAGTTTATATATTTCATTACATAAAATATATTAATTTAAGAAAAAATAAAAGCAAATAACTGCACGAGAGACCACCCAGAAGAATGTAACAATATAAAAGGTTGCTCTCCACTAGCCATATATATATATTTTATATTTAAGTGCACTTTATTGTAAAATGAATAAAACATCTGCTAATATGTGATGAAACCACTATCATGATCTAGATCCAAACACAAAATGATACTTTTTTTTATAGCTTTGTAGATTAATAAAGAAGTTCCTGGAAGATACACACAATATCATTGTTTTCTCGATAGATTAGGGGGACAAATATGACGTTGAGATTCAATTCAATATTTATACATACTGACAACAGCATTACCAAGTGAAGAAGACATGAAAATTAGGTAGTGGGAGGGGCATCACCTCATCAAAAGTAGACAAGAGCATGGGAGGAACCAGAGTTTAGAATAAGAGGGGCATATGCCAGAAAATCTGGTAGTGGAAATTTTGAGATCTTTATGCAAGTGAATGCTTGTGTCATGCAAGTGTCGAGGTAGGTTGATGGTGTCCTATAAATATAATTAGATCGTTTTCTTAATAATTAGTATATGAAAAACACAACAAAAACATCCATGTCAAATGTGAAAGCGAAGACGACAATCAGAGTTAGTTTTTTATATTATAAAGAATATGATAAATCATTCAAATAAAAAGATAATAATACTTGCATCCTACGAGACATTAAACACACAATTTGGTGAACATAAGTTTGTTGTTCGGCTGATAGATACAAGAGGTATCCAATCACCTATTTTTTTCCCAAAACATTTGGAAGAGTAGATCTAATCAAAATTTAACCACTACTTCATTCATTTCATTGCAGTAAATATGGTATTTATATCAATAGTGGACCAGGGACACTATATAAGATGAATCACTTTTTTATTCTGTTTATGTTCACCCCACCCAAACCTTTGACATATGAATTTCATCTTCCTTATAATGACACTCCTCAAACAGAGACATGAAATGTGCATGGTGGTTGGACAGAGATAGCCTAACAACTATCACACCCCATAGACCTGAAATTCACCCAACTCAACAGAAGTCAGGCTAGGTTTTAGTTATACATCCATTTCATCAAAACAGAGCATATTTTAAGACAATATAACTATACTGTATTTTCTTTTCGAACCTGTCCAAAAAAAAAGAGATAATTCCACCAGAATCATCCCAATACCATATTTTGCAGAGGACTTGAATACGCAACAAAAAGTGATAATAGTGACAATGCTGCCACGATCCACAGAGATCCTGCAAATCACAATCAGATGACTGTAACGATAAAATATTTCTTCAAGTTCAAACTATAACTAGAACTTGAAGCAGATGATGAACAGCTTTTTGTCAAGGATGAAAAATATATATGACAGAAAAGCATATACAGGAGCAGAATGTTTCAGCACATTATAAAAATTAATGTAATCACTTCAGCATATTATATTCTTGGAAACTATACTGGAATCACACCTATTGTTTCAACAGAGTAATGTAAATTGCATAACTATGTATAATGCAACAAGTTTATCAGATATATCATCGTTTATCATTTAAATATATAATATATTTAAGCAACAACTATTGATATGGGATGCATACTTTTAAAAAAAAAAGTTGCTGCTTTTAACTTTAAATTCGAATTCACATGATGGAACTGGCTCTGGCACTTTCAGATTTTGATTTAGTTTCTAGACCAACAATCTTGGAAGTTGAGGTGGAACTTCTGTTTTGAATGAGATGGAACTTCATGTCACAAGTCGTCTTTGATGCTTTTATGAAGTAAGTTGCATCATATGATATATCATCCAGTTAAACTCATATATTATTACTGAATTGTGGAGTTAGTATAGTTTTGCAAAGTCATCATCTAAACTGCTTCTGGAAATGCAAGCATTGATGAGACAATTAGGGTCCTGTGATTTTCATTGGAGAAGGTACACAGGTGAAGGATGACTTTGGGCTTAGCAGTGTCATTTACCAAAACCAATCTAGAGATTAGTCACCATCACTTAAGTTTTTAGGTTCGTGAAGAATTTCCAACATGAGTATCCCATCCTCACTAAAACCCATCCCGCACCAATAAGAAAACTAACCTGCAAACAGCTTTTTATGCAAGAAATTTCATTTTCATTAACATGCGTATCTATGTTCAGATTTTTCTAACCTATTGTAAGTTTTGCATGAATGATAACGTTGCTGGATGGTCTTAACTAAAGACACTCACAAATTCTGTGTTTACTACACCTTTCAGGTCACATGGATTATTGGAAGCTCAAAGAGAAGGTTCTTTTAGTAAATGCTGATAGCAAAAGAAATCCTCACATTATGTGAATGACAAGGGTATATACTGACAAACATAATTCTTTTTTTATAAGATTAATGTGCTTATAAAGTACTCCATGTTGAAGCCCTGTCATTAAAAACGATGTACAAGAATAGCCTGTATATGCAAGCAACCATATCATGAATTAACAACAAAAATATTGAAGAAATGAAAGCATCAGGGGGCCCTTCTAATTTGACAAATAATTATTTGCCTATTGGACCTTCACAAATGCTGAAATGCCATAGTAACAGCAAGGAAAAAAACATTGATAATTTCATACCAACTCAAGCCTGCCTGTCAACCTTGTTGTAGCGAAGAATCTCGACACCTAGATGATCGATCGTGCCATGGACCGCGACATGAGGCTTCCCAACCTTCACGCGGATGGCAGTAATCTGAGGATACTTAATCAGGGTGGTGTTTGCGATAAGGTGAGCCACTGACTTAAGTAGATTCTGGGATGGCCCATCTACAACGTCTCTCACTATCCTATATTATATGATCACAAAAGCACTTATTGAATTTACAGACCAATTCAGACAGCAAAAAACATATATAATGCTACACTATATAAATAACGATTTCTACACCGCTTTCATTAGGTCATTTTTCAACGCTATCATTTCTGATCCATGCTACAATGTTCGAGAATATATGAAATAGAAACACAAGTTTTTTCATGTGCTTCAGATGTGTCCTCTGGACAGTTCAAAAAAGCATAAATGGAAACCACTCAAATGGGCATCAATTCATCCAAGTTTTGTGACACCTGATCCGGTGCCAAGACTGGTTAAGGGACTGACACATGAACACCTCACATGCCCACGTGAGAGTGGAAGGCATTTTTTGGCGGTGGAGAACTTGTGTAATAAATTGAACAATTCATGAGTAACTAAACAACCCATGAATCAAACTAAACAAGGTCACTTCGAACTTTTTTGCATTGAACTGAATAAATCATGTATCAAATAAATATCCCTTAAATCTAATTGAATTATTCATAATTTGAACTGAATAACCATAAGAATTAGATTGAACAACCCATGAATCAAACTAAACAAGGTAACATCGAATGAATTTTCTTATAGCATTAGATTGAACTAAATAACTTTTACATAGAATAGAAAGGTCCTTGCATTGGATTGAACTCAGTTCATGTTAAGCATCCATTCATGAATTGAACTGAATAACACATGAATAGAATTAAAAGGACCTTGCATTGACGTGGACAGACAAACCTTGATGGATCCAAACCCAAGATTTGCTTTCCGATTTTGGTGCCTTTGGATTCCTAGAACAGAATTGACCGGAATTAGAATTCCAATGTCTCAAGAGTGAAGAGCTGAATGAAATTGGAATCAATTGGAGTCACATGGATTCTCGGAGTTGCAGTTCAAGACCTCCTTGTGACGAACACAGAGAAATCTCTACAGGAAGGGGAACCATGTGGGGTGGACACAACATAATAAAGTATGAGTGTGGAACACTCACTAAAATATAAAAGCTACTTTATATTTACAAGAAGCACTGATACACTCATTCTATTTTGCAATCCCATTTACTGTCGACACATCACTAACATAATATAGGAAACTGCCTAATGCGGTATATACTCCACTATGTCAGTAACTCAATATACACTCAATTACGAAAAACATAAAAATATATGCATTCAATATATACGAGTTTGTATTTCATTTTATTATTATAAAATAACATATTTTATTAGCCAAATATATATTTAAAAAAAAATCACAAACGTGTGTAGGGTTGCAAAAAGGACTGAGCATAACATCTTGAGAAAGATCATCATTTGCACACAAATTTTAACTTGCGGTGCCCACCTACGAATCCCACAGGCATTCCAATCCTCATTTCAAATCCAAATAAGTAAATTTGGCGTTTTTGGGAATCATATTCAATTTTTTTCTTCTTCTTCTTCTTCTAAATAAACCCAAAAAGAGGACTAGAAGAGAAATTCACCTGTAGATATCAGTGTAGCTGATGGTATCGGACAAGTCGTCGGACTTGCCGGCCGCGGAGAGGTCCAACCAGGCATCAACATCGACGAAGAACTTCTGCCCCAACTTCTTCTCCTCTGGCTTCACCCCGTGAAACCCATGGAATAGAAGCCCCCTCAGTATCAGCTTGTCTCCCACCGGCATCTCCTTCGATTCCATGGAACCCTAGTTCACGAAAAAAAATATATTGAAGAACAAAAACCCTCACTTCACAAACCAAATCGAAAACCGTCTGCGAATAGTGAAGATTGGGGAAGCGAGAGAGAGAGAGAGAGAGATGGACCCTCTATGGGCTGGGCCTAAAGGTGTTTTGACTTGTATCCGAGCCCATCCTGGTTTTATAAAAGAAAATGTTTACCCATCACAATCAAAACTCATATCACGTGTTTTCATTTAAATTTTTTTTTGTAAACATCGCCCAAAAAGTGTATATCGATACATTTCGAATTGAATGAATCCATTACTGATAAGCGTAAAAAAAAATTTAACGAGATATATACATTATCTAATAAGGTGTGTGTGTTTATATATGCTTTATTGAATCTGTAACGAAGTATATATGATTGTAATTTGAACTGTAAAAAAAAAGAGGATAACAATACTCTTTTATAAATGATTTAGTAGATTGGATTTTGGGTTTCGACATACAAAGTGAGCCCATTTTGTAAATTGGGGGCATTGGGGCATGTAATTTAGATTATGGGTGCAACTCGAGTGGGTTGGGTCGAGTTGAAGGCTTGTCCAAACTTAACTTACAATGCACAGAGTTCAATCCAAACCTCAGTCCGAACTCAATTCGAAGGGTGTAACCTGAGCATGAACCTGACCTTAACCCGTGGGTTCGGGTTAAACCTGGACTTGGGTTGAATCTCAAATAAATAACTCAACAAAAGTAACAAATACCCAACAACAATCAAATGGATGAATCAACCTCTCTGTGATGGTCGGCTGAGGATTGTGTTGTGAGGGCTGAGCATTTTTTTTTAGTGTTTGTGACGGCGAAGAATGTGTGAAGAGTAAAAGAGAGAGTCCATTAGGGCTTTGTTTAGGTTGAAATTAGCTCTGTCAACGGGTCAAGTTGAGGTGGACCCGGGTCCTTGGTGAGACCGGGTGGACCCAGAGAATTGTGGACCCAGGTCGGGTCCAGGTCGACCCGGGTAAAATGAAACATTTATATGTAGTATTATAATGGGTCAAGATTGGCATCCATAAAATTAAATGTAGTGATTCTTCTATGCATACATCATCAAAATCACCATTAAACATATGCGATCCTAACAAAAATCGAAAATACAAAACATACAAAAGTTAGAATAGATTCACGCTTTCGAATCGATTGGAATTAGATTCACTATATTGGAACTGAAACCCTAAAACAGAAAATGCAAATCGGGTGAAACTGACACTCTACCGCACGTAAACCGCATACCGCAAACCGCACACTGCATTTCAGAACACTGAGTGTATCAGCACTGGTTAAGAAAAATGATACGCTCAACCCCATACGTAGCCCATTTGTAGCTATATATCAATATGTTGTAATTTTTTACTTAAAGACATACAATTTTCTAATAAATATGTTTTTTTATATAACATACACTGTTACACACACACACTCTTAAATGAATTAATTTCATATTTAAAACAATCATATAGACAAATTTTTTATTTGCCATCACTTATATTTCAAAACAAATTACAAGTCCTGCACCGTGAAAGAGGGACCACTCCCCCTCCAAGGACACGCATCACTCAGATACTACAATATGATTGCCATGCATCATATATGCAATGTTAGAGGAACATAGGAATGACATGCATGGGACACACCACCCTGCCTACTTATTGCTTAATGAAGCTGTCTACATAAACTTTTCCATGTTTGTCACAGAGTATATATATATATATCAACCAAAAAATTCCCTGCATGCGTCGAACATATTAATTCAACCATGCTGAATATATACACAAGTCGAAGCAAGTACAAGCTAAGAGTAACCCTCAACATGTACACCACCCTTTCGTACTTGCTAGTTATATCAAAATTAGCAAACCAGAGACAAAAATCATCATAAGTTCTTCCCTCATCAGCCTACAAAGAGGTAAAGCAAAGGAAATTTTTTTTTTAAAAAAAACAACAAATAAAATACCACTTTTTAGCTTTATCAACTTTAAAGTGGAAGATAAAGGAAGGCACACATGCAAAGAATAAAAGATGGACTGAAAAATTAAAAAATAAAAATAAAATCATCAACGAATATGGTATCTGTGCAACTTGGGTTGAGCACGAATTGTTGCCTTTCAGTCCCTTCTTTTGTTCCTTTTTTTTTTGGGTTCACTTTTACATTTTTTTAAATTTAATGCTTTTGTTTTTGTTCTGGTTGCCCACGAGCACCCCTCAATGTGAGGGTTGGGGAATCGAAGATGTAAAGCGAGTAACAATGAGAATCACAAAGTGAGGCATTTGTTTATGAAACTAATTGTGGTGGTCTCTATGGTAAGCTTGTTGACTCAAATGAGGTGGAGATTTGTATAATAGAGTTCTTTAATTTTTTCTGCATGTCTGTTTGATTTTATAGGAGATTGCTGCGTGTAGTCATATATTCAGCATCGTTTTTTATAGCCGGAAAAATATTTTATTAGATGATGAAAGTGTTTTTTTTATTATATAAATGAGTATATATATTTTCTTATCCATTTATATATACATTTTATAATAAAAATAGACGTTTGTTACATTGAGTGTGTATGTATATATATAAATGATAACAAATCTCGTGATTGGACCATCTCATATTCAGGAAACTCTTATCGGTAAGAGTTTAATAAAAATATATAAGACCATCCGATTGTGAGATTTGCATGATCAGATGATGCATATGCAATGCCGTACAGTGCTCTCATGTTCATATTGTGTACCCATATATATATATATATATATATATATATATATATATATATATATATATGTATATCGGATTGTGAAGAATAAAAAAACTGTATATAAAACTTTGTTGTCAGATTTTTTTGAAATAGTTGGAATCAACTTGTCACTGAGCTTTTGATATTGGTGGAAAAAATGACGAGGTGTAGCTCACACTATGACACGCGTCAAGTATGTGATACTGCTTGAGTTCTCCAACAAGCTAGCCTCGCATGCCAAAGGGTTCCATTGAACACATATGAAAAATAAGATTTTGAATAAAGTGGTTTAAATAGACTTGATTACTGAAAATAGATTTTTTTTATTTTTTAAAAATCAACATTTTTGCACTAAAAGCTAGCTGAAAGTAATTTTTTAATTAAACCAGTTTTTTAACATGAGTTTGACAACATTTTTTAATTTTTTGTTTATTTAAAAGCGGAATCGCTTTAATTAAGCAGAAGCTGCAAAACCAAACGGGCCAAAGCTTCAAAACATATGGAATGGAGTACTCTAGACAAGTTATACCGTTTGTCATGGATCTAGGTTGTAGGTGTGGGAGTCGACCGAGTTAGGAACCCAGGTTATGATCTTCTCAGCCTGAATTAAAGGAACATGATTTAATGATGATAAATGAGGATTTGCATACAATCTTAAATGAGACCTAGAAAGTTCTCAAATTTAAAAAAATTTTATTTTATTTTTATAATAAAAGGACCTCCCATAGTTAACGTTACGATTGAGCTGGTAGACTACTTTCGCCTATATGCCCTCAAACTCACATAAATACACAAAGGTTAAGTCCTAACTGTTGTGTTATGTCCATTGGTGGGCTAAAAAATATATTTATTCGTTAATAAGTACTTATAATAAGCATTTAAAAAACATCCAAATAACAAATAAGGGCTTATTTTATATAATAAGTTAAATAAATACTCTGAATGTGAAAATTTTAAGTTAGGGCATGTCTGTCCCCACATATCACACATATCAGTTGGCTAATAACATCAACTAAAAGATAAAAAAAAAGCATATATAAATTTAATTGGAACATTACTAATTCTACCAACCATTCGACGGCGGCCTTGTGATCGACAGTTGGTCTGTCAACCTTTATTTAACATATTCAATACTCACCTTGTCAACTTTCTTTTATAACTTTCGACAGTATTCTTATCAATCTTCCTTTACAAACTTCAATAACTGCTTTGTCAACCTTCCTTTCCAAATTTCGATAATTGGTCTGTTAACCTGGGAGGGCTTGTTCGACCGTAGTAGTGTGTAAAGACTTGTTTGCATACACTCCCATTCAAAATACAAACATAAGCAGGGGATTAATCATTTTAAAAAGGAACCAATTGAACGTATTCATATATGTGCAATCATGAGAAGAATACAATAAAAACACTTGAACCAAAAGTAACAGCCAATTCTTTCAATCTCTTTGCATTTCCATGCAAAGCTATTGAAGAAAATTAAAACCGTGAATCCAATCCGCATTCTCTAATCTAAAACAAAAATCCCACATCAAATAGGCATATTTTTAAACTTCATTTATCTCAAAATCCTCATTCCCTGAGTTTTTCTAAAATCTTATCCCTAAACAACCATAACCATTAACTCGATTCTCGCACAGCCATAAGCAATTGATAATTTTAATATGCATTTAATGTTGAATGTGGTCAAATGTGTCTTACATCTTTTTTTTTTAAATATCTGGCTTGACATTGCTAAGGTCGAACAATCTCTCTCAGGTTGACAGACCAACTGTCAAAGGTTGTAAAAGAATGTTGACATGGTTGCTGTCGAAGGTTGTAAAAGAAAGTTGATACGGGATTGTCGAATGTTGTAAAGAAAGATTGACATGGCGACTGTCAAATAGTTCGTGGGATCAGTGATGTTCAAACTAAATTTATACATGTTTTTTTTTTAGTAGGTCCTTCTTCGCTTATATTTTGAGGTGAAAAAATACTGAAAGCTGAATTTAGTAGAGCTTATAATAGGATCCAACCAAACAGACTAGTAACCAATAAGTACTGAAAATCCGGATTACCCAAACAACAAAATATTTATTCTTACGTTTATCAACGAGAATAATTCAAAATACAACCAAACACAAAATCATTTTATTTTTATTTATAATTCACTTATGCTCAGATAAATGTATACTCTAGAATAAAATATATCTCCGTTTTAAATGAGGGCTTAGTGTTATTAGCCAAATTCTTGGTGAGAGTAGATATTCCCTTTTTAAGTTCCCACGGTATTGATTTAAAGTCAGAATCAGGCCACTATGCTTTGCAACGCAGTATTTTTTTATCAATATAATATTAGCACATCAAATTCTTCCCAAGAATTTGAAATAAATCAAGAATAAAAGTAAAAGACAACCCTCAAAGGGTGAGGGAGGCCTGATTCTTTTTTCTTTTTTTTATTCTCTCCTAGACATTCTTTACCAGATCATCAAACCATAAACAAAAAAACTCTCCCTCTGTTCATTCCGGTGGAAAGCCACAGAGCTCACGAGACACACTTTCTCTTTTTTTAAAAATTAAAAACAGATCCAGATTTGGTGTGATCTCCAATGTGTGATGATTGATTGCACCATTGTTTTGGAAGCTTATCCAAACCCAATATCTTCTACACAAAACACTAAAAAGGACCCCCTCTTGTTTTGTTGATGTGTGAGGACACAAACATCACTTTGGGCAACAATGGCACTCATTGCATGTAGACCAAAAATATATTGTTTTTATTCTTTGATGCGATTCTCTGATTGATCATCGAATATCTATTCAATTCAGAGAGCAATATGGAGTGTTTCAGAGACTTCATCAACGTCTCTGTTTAAAAGGAAAGACCACACGTCGTGACAATGTTCAATGTCTTATGTGCGAGAATAAAAAAAAGGGAAAAATCCAAACAGGTAAACTGTCCGAAATCCAGATTAACCCTTTTCAAAACACTTAACTAAATACAAATAGCTTATTGAATTAAATTTTTATTGACAAATGAAAAATATTTTATAAATATTTTATTTTATTAGTCCTGATTGAAAATATAATATACTAAAAAAATCTTAAAATGTGTTAAAAATATAAAAAATTCATCTATGATTTTTTTACCCCTAAGAAAGTCCTGTCCAGATGGGTAAAATCGCTATTTACAATGATATTTTACATTTTTAATATATTAGAAATGGTTTTGGTATACAGCTAGGGTTAATTAAATAAATGTTCACATAATATTCCTCATCTGTCAACGAAAATTTAACTCAGGAGGCTATTTGAATTTACATAGATGTTTTAAAGAGGTTATATGAATTTTAGAAAAAATCAATAAGATAAAGATTTCAAATAGTTTAAGGGGGGTTATATGAATTTTTTTCTAAAAAAATTGTGTGGAGTTACATGGAAGTTGAAATGCGCATGCCAAGAAAAATAATGTGCAATGGAATCCGGGTTTCGAACCCCGTCCGACCCGATGTCCTCGGCCTGGGCTCTCTCAAAATAAAATAAAAAAAATAATGTGCAAGGAGGTTTACATATTTAACATGAAATTAGAGATGACTTTTTGGAGGAGAATCAACACTCATTTTTTAATGTGCTTGTGCTTGTCTATGTCAAGAATTCGCATAAAGGGAGGAAAGGGTTTACAATTGAAGTGAAGTTTTCATTCTCATTCTTCTGTGAATTAATCTACTAAAAAAAATTCTAGGAATTAATAAAAGAAAATTTAAATTAGAGTTATCAAACGATCAATAAAAGAATGGCAACTAACATTTTCAACACTCTAACACTTCAACATTAACATTTTGGTTTTAGTCCCCAGATTTAAAGGATGTGTTTCTTTTAGTCCATCTCAGGGAAAACCAAATAATTTAGGTATAGGTCCCTTCCACGGACTAAAAAGGAACATATCCTTTAAATCTGGGGACTAAAAGCAAAATATGAAGAAGTGAGAGATTGATCACTAGATCCTATAATTTATGGGGGCTTAAAAACAAAAAACCCTAGTTTAAAATGTATTTTAATTTGGTCAATTTTTTTTTCTTCTAGTTTTGGGTCACAGTTTTAAAATTCATATTTGATATCCTAAAAATAAGAGAATCACCACATGGATTAGTGAGGGCATTGCGTGGATTATACAAAAAAAAAAGAAGAAAAGATAAACATATGTGATTTTTATATAAATTTTTAATTAAAATAATACATATTTGTAGGGGGGGAATCCCATACAAATCTCGAATGCGCCACGTGTTTAATCAATTCAGGCAAATTGACTACTCGACCCGACCTGAAAAGTCACGTCCAGGGCCTTTGCCCGAGGAGGATAACTTGGATGACCAGGTCCTTGATCATCGGAGAAGGACAGTTTGACGACCTAATCCCTCAACTGAGGAGGATAGCTCGGACGACCAAGTTCTAGACCGGACGAGGACAACTCAGAAGATTTGCTGAAGAGGTGGTGACGACTAGACCAGTAGCAGCCCAAAAAGAGTACGAGACTGGTCACATAGTCATATCCTCTCAAAAGCAAGATCACTGGTGCATCTTTGAACCCGATCGAATGGTCTAGGCTCAAGTCTAGGTCTAGCTGCACATTGAGGGCGACCGCAACAACCAGATCATGACTACAGTGGGGTTGGGACCACTCTGCCTAGCATGGTTGGCTAGGCACATCCTAGTTTGACAAGAAGACTACCATAGTTTGCCGCAGTCATAGGTGACATGATTGAATCAACATCACATGGTCACAAAATCATAATTGACACTCCGTGTGGTACTTCAGAGAATATTTCATGCCATAAGATATTCATAGAAACACAAAGGAGGTTGGGCTGGAATAGCCAAGTCACACTCTCAGCAATAAAGGGGACAAACGCAGGAGAGAGAAGGGGATCACACAAGAGTAAGCCATACTTTCATTTCCACAAAAATCACCTAGTCATCCTTACTAACTTGAGCGTCGGACTTCATTTGGCCAATGCCACACTGGTGTCAATGGTGTTTTGGGTGTAGGTTCATTCCCAGGAGTGAACGGATCCTCACCCAAAGGTGGAGCCTGACGATTCATCCGGTGTTGTGTTGGAGGTATTCACCACTTCAATATTATTACAGATGATTTTAAGTCAGGATGGCATTCTCACTTTAGCTAGCAAAACACTAGAAAAAAGGGCAATCCCATATATGGCTCCATGTATGGTCTTTACATACTTTATTTAAAAAAACATTTATGTCATTTAATAAATCATATATTTTCATAAAAATAAAACGCACACACACACATATATATTTCAATGCATTGTATGAGTTCATTTGCATTAAAATTGAGATTTATTTATATGATTTATTTAATGAGATAATATATTATTAAAAATATATAAGACTACACTGATGTTGTTCTCAATGAAATTGTGTAAAAAACTTGCATTTGAGAGGGGTGATGGGGTTAATTGCCCCCTCCATGTATATAAGGAAATGTTAGACTCAACATCATTTCCATCCAAGTGTAGTATGTAGCATTCTTGAATTTTTTTTAAAATAACATACATCATCTAATAAAATATATAATTTTATAAAATAATAAAACCTATATTCTAATAAATTGTATCAATTTATTTATAATAAAAAAATATAAAAATTACATATCTCATTAGAAAAAATGTGTGTAATTAGTAAATATAAGAAATTGTAAATGGAATATAAAATAGTTTGAATGTAAGAGCTCTTTGCATATAATATATCCACACACACACACACACAACAAAATCTACTTGAGCTAAACTAGCCTTACCCATTGGATGTGTGTTTCACACACACAACGTTTTATGGAGGGGTGTGTGAATGTGTCACTTTTTCACCCCATAACATACACCAGAAAATGTGTTTAACTGTATTGTTTGCTTTTGTCATATGGAAAGTGAATAATTACCATTACACCCCTTCTGACATTGTTAAAAAAGGGATAACAAAGACAAACGTGAAGGGACGTATTGCAATTTACATTGTAAACGCCAACCATGGTTTTGTGCTTCACAAATGTCGGCCAGCAGGGACATGTTTGATGTGAATTTGAGATTTGAATTGATTACACAAAGCTAACGCTTTTGAAACTTAGGCTCCGTTTAAATGCGCGTTTGGGATGATTCTGTTTTTTGAAAATCTAAAATCCCAAAATCGTGCAACCAAACGGGGTTGATTCCGGCGGAATAAAAAACTGGATTCCTTTTAATTTCTCTCTCGAAATTCGTGTTTTAAAAAGCTCAGAAACTGTGATTTTCGATTGGAATCGATTTTTTGAATTAAAAAACAACTTTCTCTACCAAAACATTGGACTCCTCTCAAATATTGATTTCTGAATTAATAAAAAAACCATCCTAAAAAAATCAAGGTCTAAAATCATCTTAAAATATAGTTTTATTTCAAAAATTATTTTTCAATCTGTGTTTCTAAACAGATCCTTACATCCAAACAAACGGGTCCTATGGAGGGATTGGCAGGTCATTACTCCGCAATTTGAATGCAAGTATTATATGCACTATTATGCAGGGAACATTTAAAGTACATTTTTTTGGAGTACCACGTACATGTAGCTAGCAAGCATTGTACGTGACCCCCGGTTGAAAGTCACTCACTAGTCACTCCCATCAACACCTACTTCTCGGTGACGAAAACCACAAAACACCCACAAAAGCGTCCATTCTCTGCCCCTTATAACCCCGGCTATAACAAGTATATATTATATAAATAATATATATAAGGGAAAATCTAAATCTCTCCTGTAAATGGATGATATCCACGTAAAACTTTGTGAGTTTTTTTAAAGTCCATATAGAGTCCCTTAAAAGCATGCATTAAATAAGTCCAAATAGCTCATAAGTTAAATTTTTATTCACATATTAAGATTATTGTGTGAATATTTTGTTTGGTTAACTCTGGTTAAAAATACAACATATCAAAAATCTCATACAATATGATAAGAGTGAAAAATTCTCTGTAAATGGTGATTTTATCCATTCGGATAAGATTTTATAATCTATCATCGGAGATACAATCGTTATGTATAGAAGATTTTTAACATTTTTAACAAATCGTATGGTGTTTTCAGTATATTGTGTTTTCATTCATGATTAACAAAATAAAATATTGACAAATGTTTCTCATTTGTCAACGAAAATTTAAATTAATGAGTTATTTAGGTTTACATATATATTTTCATAGAGTTATATAGAATTTAACAGAAGTCATCATATTATAAGGATTTTAGACAGTGTATGGGGTTATTTGAAATTTTCCCATAATAAAAACAGAGCCTATGATTCCACGTACATGTTTTTCTCCAGCCTTCATAAACCACACTCCCTCTGACTCGGGCGTGGAATGAGTGAGCAAGTCCTCCCTCTCTCTCTCCCGCTCTCTTCCTCTCTCTCTCCCTCTCTCTCTCTCTCGCATTCTGTGCTTCATCTGACACAACGAATCACCTTCTCCATTTCACCTCTGTCACTGCACCCCATGTAGTCTACCGCGCATGCATGCATGCATGAATGCATTTCGCGCACATACACATCATCCACGCATGAAAAGAAGGGAAAAAAAAAGAGAGGGGGACCCTCCCTCTCACTCTTTCTGCCTGAGACAGACAAAAGAGAGAGACCCCCATCATCACATTCGACCATCACCATTATAAACACCCCTCTTTCACTCTCAAATCTTTTCAATCTTTGCAAAACACCATCTTCAATGGCGCTCGACCACCTCGTCTTCCTCCTCTTGGTCTCTTTAGCCTCTCTCTCTTCCTCCTTCGAGCCTGTCAACCAAGAAGGTGTGACTAATATTATAACTTCGCATAAAAAACAAGAGCTTTGTTGTTTCTTATTCCGTTCTCTTTTGTTTTTCTTTGTTTGTCTTTTCTTCATTGGGTTTCTTTCAATTAAAATAAAAAATTTGATTTTGGGTATGTTGGTTTTCGATTAGTGGAAGCTCTGATCGATATAAAAAGGGGTTTGATTGACCCACACGGGGTTTTGAACAATTGGGATGAATTCTCCGTCGACCCATGTAGTTGGGCCATGATCACTTGTTCCCTTCAAAATCTCGTTATTGGCCTGTAAGTCTCTCTCTCTCTCTCTCTCTCTCTCTCTCTCTCAATGGAAGCCGTGGTTTTGAATCTGTTTTCGGTTTGCAGTGGAGCTCCAGGTCAGCATCTATCAGGAACTCTATCTGGATCGATTAGCAACCTCACCAATCTCCAACAAGTGTAATTAATTTAAAAATGCCAATCTGGATTCCTCTTATTGTCTCTCTAATCATCTGGGTTTCTTGTTTAACAATTCAAAATTTACAGGTTATTGCAGAACAACAACATATCTGGAGAAATCCCAGTCGAGCTCGGATTTCTCCCAAAGCTCCAGACTTTGGACCTCTCAAACAACCATCTGACCGGACCAATCCCTGAATCATTGGGTCAACTTAGTAATCTTCGATACTTGTGAGTTCAATCTCCTCATATGTAGAAAATCTAAACAAACCCAGACCAAATTTCATCCTCTTTTTGCTTGTTTTCACCGTTTGTTTTCTTTTGGAGCGCAGGAGACTGAACAACAACAGCCTGTATGGAGCGTTCCCGGCGTCTCTATCCAAAATCAACCAGCTTTCCTTCCTGTACAACATCTCCACTTTAACTTTGAAATTTTTGAATGAATACAAATTGGATTCTTTCTCTTCCTGTTTTCCTAACACTGTTAAATCTGTTCCATCTTTTTCAGTGACCTGTCTTACAACAACCTCTCCGGTCCGGTCCCCCAATTTCCCGCCAGAACATTCAAGTCAGTCCTCTCTCTCTGTTTCTAACACTTATCTCCTCTGTTTCATCAGTCCTCTGTAAACGCTGAAACTGACTCTCTCTCTCTCTCTAACACTTATCTCCTCTGTTTCATCAGTACCTCTAAAACGCTGAAACTGACTCTTTCTTTCTTTCTTTCTTTCTTTTCGCAGCATTGTAGGAAACCCATTGATTTGTGGAATCCATTCCACCGAGGACGACTGTTCAAGAACAACAACAACAACAACTCCAGTCCCTCTCCCTCTCTCCATCGACTCCTCTCAACGTACCATCTCTCTCTCTCTCTCTCTCTCTCTTTCCAAACAGTAATCTTTGTTAGTTTGTTGGACCCAAAAAACACAGGACTCACCATTGACAAACCCAACTTTTGCAGATAAACCCAGATCTCAAAAACTAGCCGTGGCGACGGGAACAAGCGTGGGCTTCACCGCTCTGACCCTCCTATCACTCGCGCTCTTCTTCTCCTGCTACGGGAAGCACAAAAACAAACGAACCGTCCTCGGCATCAACGGTCCGCACCCAACCCACACCACCCACTTCTCCTCCTCCACAACCCACCTAATAAAAATCCAATCTTTATCTGTCTTGTGGTGCAGAGAGGGAAGAGGACGGTCTGGGGTCGGTGAAGCTTGGGAACCTGCGCCAATTCGGGCTGAGGGAGCTACTGACGGCGACGGACAGCTTCAACGAGAGGAACGTTTTGGGGAGGGGAGGATTCGGGAACGTATACAGGGGAAGGCTTGGGGACGGGACGGTGGTGGCGGTGAAGCGACTGAAAGAGGTGGGAGGGGCGGTTGGGGAGGCGCAGTTCAAGACGGAGCTTGAGATGATTAGCCTCGCTGTGCATCGGAACCTGCTTAGGCTGATCGGATACTGCGCCACCCCCAACGAGAGCCTCCTCGTCTACCCTTTCATGGCGAACGGAAGCGTCGCTTCCAGGCTCAGAGGTTCGGTTTACTGGCTCTCTCTTTGATGGTAGTGGATGTACCTCTGTTAAAAACGTTTTTTGGTTCGATGTCCTTCAAAGATGGATTGGTTTTAAATTTGTTTAATAATTTGAACTTGATGATTTTGCTTGATTTGGTGGTTGAAGGTTTCTAATTTTGATAGTTAGGGGGGACAAAAGCGCTTGGTGCTTATAAATAAATATATTTTTAGTGGGTTTTGGTAAATTTTAAGGAGATTTTGTGTTGAAATTATAAAATTATATTTTATCTTTTTAGATGGTTTGGGAGACGAGCACATTTTTTAACATGATGTTAGGGCCTTTGGGGCAAACTCTCGTTTCATTATCTGTGTATTTTGATTTTTTCAATGAATGAGTAAATGCTTTATTTTTTTCATGAAGGTATTACGTATATAAATAACCAAAAGAATCAAAATGTTTGGGGATGTGATCATACTGGTCTTGGATACCCTCAAAAAATAAAATTTGGCATTGTATTCCGTTGTAATTCCCTGTCTTTATCAAGGGATTTTATCAAGAAACTGACGTGTGTAAAAAAAAATGTCACACAAAATTCATATTAAATGAGGTGACATGTGTCGATCTCTAATTGACATAAACAAATATGTTCCAGTACTCTCTTACTGCTACCTAGAATAAGAGGCTTGCTAGGACATGTTCATAAATATTTAAATTAAAATATGTAAGACTCGTGTCAATATCTAGTTCGCAAGGTTACAGTTGCTTTTATAAATATTTTAGTTGAAACTCATAGATAACTGACAAAAATTGATTGGTTCATTTTAAAAAATTCTACAGGGAAGCCACCGCTGGATTGGAACACCCGGAAGAGGATCGCGTTGGGGGCAGCGAGGGGGCTGCAGTACCTGCACGAGCAATGCGACCCGAAGATCATACACAGGGACGTGAAGGCGGCGAACGTCCTCCTCGACGAGCAATGCGAGGCCTCCGTCGGCGACTTCGGCCTCGCCAAGCTCCTCGACCACGGCGACTCCCACGTCACCACCGCCGTCCGCGGCACCGTTGGTCACATTGCCCCGGAGTACCTCTCCACGGGTCAGTCGTCGGACAAGACCGACGTCTTCGGGTTCGGGATTCTGCTTCTCGAACTCGTTTCGGGACTCCGCACCATCGACTTCGGCAAATCGTCCAACCCAAAGTTTCCCATGTTGGACTGGGTACGTACAATTTTACAAATTAGTCCTACTATTATTCCTTTTTGATGCTATTATGTTTTAGTCCTCCATGATTTTGTAGGGTTGTTTTAGTCCCTGATTTTTTTCTGTGGAAGATTTAAAAAGAGCATAAATATTGTTTTGAAGAGTAACAACAACTATAAATACATACATGTTTTTCTCAAGAAATGCGACGTTGTTGTCAACTTAAAGTCGATTAACATTCTTGAATTCAATAATATATTTATTAAAATGTGTATAAAATAATATAAAATTGTATATTTTTAAATACACGTTATGAAAAATATTCTTTTTTATAATATATGAAAACATTTTATTTTCTAAAATTTTAAAACATCCCGATGAAAAGTGCTTTAAAATAAAATGAATAAAAATGTCATTCATGCATTTCTAAAAGAATATTATCATATTAAACATATCACCCTTAAAATAAAATTGGAAAGTTAATAGTGTAATCACATTTACTGTAGACAACATCCACTTAGTTTTAGAAACTAATAAATGATTCACTTCGTAATCGATTTGTAACGTAATAGCAATAAATGAACTTTAATGACAATAATTAATAAACCCAATAAAAATGATTCACTTCGTAATCATTGTTACACCTTTTTTTTTTTACCGACGTTAAAAATTCAATAAAACATATACACCGTTAAAAAAAAATTACACTTACTAATATTTTCATAAAGAAAAATGCCCCTAATGTGTGATCTGGGCTGTCCACAGGTGAGGAAAGTCTACCAAGAGAGGCAGCTAGACCTGATAGTGGACAAGCACCTGAGGAGCAACTACGACAGGATCGAAGTGGGGGAGATGGTTCAGGTGGCTCTGCTGTGCACCCAGTACCTGCCGAGCCACCGTCCGAAGATGTCTGAGGTGGTCCGGATGTTGGAAGGCGACGGTCTAGCCGAGAAGTGGCTGGCCTCGCAGACCCAATCAGCTGGACCCCCACCACCTCACAAGATCACCACATCTCATGATGACTACTGTCATGGTGTCATGGATGGGCATCTCATCAACATGGATGGTCATAGTGATGATGGTGATGGTGATGGTGATGATGGCCGTTCTTTTGATGACGTGGAGGAGATGGAGTTGTCCGGTCCAAGGTGACTTTTTATATATATATAATAATATATATGGTGTATTATTATTTATATAAAAGTTTTATGTTTTTTTTAGGGGGATTTTTTAATTCCACGTGTTCGGTGGGTGTAAAGAGAATTTCCTCGGTTGTGCGGAAAGCAATACATGTGAAACTTTTATTTTTGCATTTCTTTTTTTCAAGGCATGAAGACATTCACGATGAATAATTTTATACAGAGTCCCTTTTAAAATTGAAACGGACTTATAATTTTTCTAAAAACTTACAAAATTTCAATATCACCTTTGAATTAAATTTTCATCAATTCTTGATGGGATACTGTGGATCATCATATAATTGTGTAAGAATTATTATAATTCTTAGAAATGATTATAAAAATAAATTAGTTACTAATGAACAATTTATTCTTGTCAGGTTTTTATATATTTTCATTTCCCAGAGAGACCATTTAGAGGAGTAAAAAATTAATTAGAGATAATTTAATTATTTCCATTATGTGAGTTATGATTAACTAGAGTAAATGGAGTTAAATTATTTTTTGTTGAGAATACAGATGCTATATAGATTTTTATAAGTTTTGAGATGTTTACACGCGTGTTCTGATTTTGAAAAAAGACTTTTTATTTTGTTTTAGGGGCTGTTTGGCAGCGGCGGAAAGCGGATTTTAAATGCTGATTGTTAAGTGCAGAAAGAGTAATGATGATAATCTTTAAGAGTTTTAGGAAAAAAAGCGTCTGGTTCAATGAAAAATATTAAGCAGTATTTTAAATAAGTGTGTTTGGTTAACCAGTTGATTAATGTGATTATTGAAAGGGTATTTTGGTCCATTTAATAAGTGCTGAATGTAATTTGATGTTTGGTTGAAAATTTGATTATTTGCTTATTTTTTCTATTTATTAAAAACGAATACTTTGATATATATCTATTTAATAAATTATGAGATACTGCACTTTGAGGACTTGTTCGAACCTAATACAAGCCTATACATATTTTAAAAAAATAACATGCCTTGATGTGATTTAAAAAAAGTTTCACCTAATAAATAAATAAATAAAAAAGCAAAAAACAAATTCACAACACGCACAACTCCAAAATCTATGCATCAATTCGAACTTGTTCAAACCTATGCCAAACACAAAACACAAATCCAAAATTATCAATTCCAACATGTTCAGTGATGTTTATTATCATTATCATTTTTTGTACAAAAATCAAATAATTCACAAACACACACACGAAAACCCCTTCAATCAAAATTCTTAAGAAGTCAGACGTAAGAGGGGGTGATGCAGGCGGAGGAGAGGAGGTGGTGGTAGGTGGTCTCGCGGGAGAGGAAGCCGTAGTCGGGAGGGGTGATTTAGGTGGACCTAGGGTTGGAGAAGATTGCGACGGAGAGGGAGAGGATCACGACGGAGAGGTCGACACGCCTATGACGATCTTTTTCGGTGGATTCTCCACCGCGGCGGGTGGTCCTGGTGAGCATCGATCGGGCCTCGTCGAGGAGGGCGTCGATTTCGAGCAGAGGAGATCTGGAGAGGCGGCGGTCGGATGGTGGTAGATGTGCGTCCGATCGTGGTGGATTTGTTGTGGAATGAACTTTTCCTGGAGAAGGTGATGGGTTTGGAGAGTCTCACAGGGGACTCTTGTTCGATTTGATTCATTCGGAGGAGAGAGAGAGGTGAAAAGAGGCTTTAAATACCCTTGGTAATTAGGGGTATTAGGTAGGGTATTTTTCGTCTTTTCGCAGGACATCATAACAGGCGGATAGCGATTACTGAAAAAAAAATAAGGTGGGATGCACTGAATTTTCGGTGAGTTTTTTTACTGAATGAGGGTTTCATTAAGTACTGATTTAGGGTTCAAAACAATGTTTTTACATATAAGTACTGATTTTAAGGGTTCAGTGGAATAAGTGCTTAAAATATGGCTAACCAAACACCACCTTAGTTTTGCAACTTTGTAAAGGACTTAAATGTGGATAATGTATGACGTCACCATGTGTGAGTGCTATTTGCGGAATCTCGAGATGCACGGCTATGATTTGATATGGTTGAGGGAATCGGATGCTTATTAGCAGTCTACGAGAATCGTTTGAACGGCCTTTGTGCGATTAAATAGTGAGTGTAAGATAGTGGGGAAGGATTTTAGTCGGGGAATGCAGGACGGTCAAATATTGCAGAAAAGACCCCATATTGATTGTTCTTTAAATTTTTTCGGGCTCGCATGCGGTGCGCGTGATGTCGGGGGTGACGAGACGTCGTTTTCTGGGTGGGGTTTCTTTAGCGGACGCAAACGACTGCGCTGTTTAGCGGGCTGAGGGGGACAGGGAGGGTGGGAATTTGCGGAAAAGCCCTCCTCACTTGAAAAATGAGTACAAGTGGTTTCAGTTACGTTGTTGTTTTGACATATTGAAGGACACTGGGATCTGTGACCGTGTCCGGTGCTGTGTCGGCTGATTGCTGCTCTGTTTTGGGTGGGTTTGCAATGAGGGGAGGTTGACAACCTAAAAAGCAGAGCTGCTTCAGAAAGCTCAAAACAGTCTTTTAATTAATGCAATTTGTTCATTTACACATGAGACGGTTGTGCTTATAAGTAGCAGAGTTGAAAATCTTGTTTTTAATTGTAGCATATTTTGAATATTTTTGTTTGTTTTGTTTCCCATTAGACTCAACATTTAAAATGAGTTTTACGTGACCTTGAACCCCAAATGCAAATCCTTATATTCATTTCTGGATTTCTTGGATCAGAATTATCAAATTGATACTAAATACGGAATTATATATTCACATCATCCATCAACCCAACACCACATAGAGACTAGACTCTAATATTAGATGCCTTTTAATCACACAAGAAAATATTGTTTGTTTTGTAACTCATAATTCTTTTTTTTTTTTTTGAAAAATGATGTTACTCAATATTTGATTCATTGACCCTTTTCACAGATGTGAAAGATACTTGCTGACTTAATCAAAGTTTAGTTCGTAATTTTCACATATTTAAATGTTTTTTCTGCATATATTCACATATAATTATAAACAACTCTCCATTATGCAATATAATTTTTTTTTTTTGAAGATTGATGCCCCAAGATTTGATACTTGGTTAACCTCACCTCATCTTTAGTCGAATTGTTGTGTTGGCCAAGCATATCCCTTACCACCATAAATATGATACCAAATGTCAGGGCGGAGCTATGTAGGGACAAGGGGGGGCTCAAGCCCCTCCTTGTAATTTTTTTTTTTTTATGATAATGTTATATCCAGTCTTTTTTTCATTCCTAAATTCAGTGTACAAATGTTTTGAATTTTTTAAAATTAGTATATCTAATCTAATGAGGTGTATGTTTATATAAAAAATGAAGTATGTACTATAATGAATTGCATGAATGCATTTATAGAAAATGTAAAAAAAAATTATCGAAGCATCTTCTTCATTAAAGCGAGTATATGCTTTGATAATTTTCTATCGACGTATATAGGACTGGAAGTGGGGCTGAAATAAAAACATTGTGTATCAACATTTTTTTTATATAGTAAACAAATAAGAACAATTGAGAATCTGAGTTTAATATGGATATATATATTTATTGAATCATAATAAAAATGCTTGGGAAAATAAACTCAAATATTGTTAAAAAAAACATTTTATTTTATTTAGGTCTCTCAAATTTTTTAATATATCAAAACACCCTTAAATGGTGATTATATTTTTTTCTAAATTCTTTAATATATTTTTTTATCGCTTACCCTGTGATAATACTTTTTACACATGATTATACACTCTATGTATGTTATTCATTCGTACATTGTTATTCATTCTCTCTATTTTATATATAAACCCTTATTATGCATATATAAACCCTTATTATGCATACTATGAATAATCGATTTGGTAATTCTAGTTGATAAGAATCTTTCTTTTCAAATAATCCAGTTCAGGTACATTTTGTGTTAAATTGATATATTTAGGAATGAATACGTGAATGAACGATTCCAAATACAATTTTCCTAAGTAGTATGATAAATTTTTATGAATGTCACTGTTTAAAATTAATTTTATATAAAAGATATATACATAAATAATGAATTTTTTTGTACTTCGTGTAAAGCCCCCCCTTAGAAAAATTTCTGACTCCGCCACTGCCAAATGTAATGTCCAAACCTTCTCAAAAAAAAAAAAGTAATGTCCAAACTAGTTGGTTATTCTATAAATGAAGTTATTGTTATTTTTTGAATAATGACTGAGGGAAGTGTTTTATTCTCTTTCGATATATTTTTCTTGGTTTTCAATTTATAGTAAAACAAAAATTATTGCAATATCAATCCATTAGTCCCTTTTTGGATGGGAGAATAAGAGAGGAATAAAAAAGAATAAGATCAAAAAATTGTTTGTTTGCAAGGAATAAATTGTATAGTTATGCCAGAATATGTGAAAATAAGCTGATATTGGTATTCTAAGTCCTCCATAGAATTGTGCTATTCAATCTAATCTATTCCATTGATTTAAATGGTCACACGTCAAATCACTTGTCATTACCTTTACTAAATTAGGGGACCCAACACATGTCAAATCAATTTTTTAATTTTTATAAATCATTAGTCACATCTCATTCTTCATTATCAACCAAATAACAAAACTTTATTATTACATTTCATAACGAGAATAACTAAAAATAGAACAAACAAAAAAAGTGACTTATTCTTTATTTATATTGAAATGGTTATCTATCATATAATAGTTTATGCCACTAAACAAATGGAGACTCATGGAATATCAATCGATCCCAAATAATGCTATGTCACCTTGCAAATGAAATTAGGGTTCTTCACTTTAATCACTTTACCCTATTCGACCTGAATAGCAAAATAGATGTGGAATGTGAAAGCACAAAGTGCCCTTAAAAGTGAATTTTTTTCTCCAGATGACCTTTCAAGGTCACATCCTCACCGAAGCATTCAGGATGATGTGGAGATTGGAAATGTCCACGGCATGCGAACTTTGTGTCTCCAGCACAGAGACGGCAGAACATTAGTTGTGCCAATGTCCTACTCTTCTCCCCTTGTTGTCACAAATTGGGATCGCTTCTGGTCTTCCAGCTTGTTTTGCGAACGGTGAGGAACTGTGGCATCGCATGCATCATAGCACCATTCCAGCTTGTGCAATCTCATGTCTCCAAAATCAACATTTCAGCTGTGTTGTGGACCATTTGGTTGAGCAAAAACAAGAAGCTATTCACAAGCCAACGTTTCTACATTGAAAAAGTTTGGGAGGACACCCTTCATTTCATTTTGATATGGGGATTCGGGGTGGTGAACGAGTCGAACGAGCCGAACTTTGACATGTTCAAGCTCGGCTCGTTTATAAACGAACTGAGCTCACGAGCCTCAACGAGCGTAGCATTCTTCTTCATTTTAGGGTTTTAAGGGTTGAAAACAAAATTTTAGTTTAAATAAGCCAAGATCATGAGCTTTAACGAGCATAACTTTGTATTGATTTAATGTTCTGATTTTACAAAGGATTTTAGTACAATTTCAACTAAGTTTTTTATAACACAAATGAGTCGAGTTTGAACACAAAATGAAACTCGATCCAGGTCCCGAGCTTAATCGAGCTTTAAAAATTGTTCAAACTTACTCATTTGTCTAATTGAACGAGCCTGAACGAGGTCAACCCGAACCGAGCCCAAACCGAGCTGGAGCGGCTTGGTTATGGGGATGCATCCTGGCTAGAGCCCGAAGCATCAAACTAGTTGGAAGAGTGTTTCAAATCAATCTAGGCTAGCGCGCTTGCAGTTCCATCCCTTTTGGGGGCTCTCGCCCGATTTCCCTTTCTTTATTTGTTTTATCTTTCAAGAGGAGTGTTGGCTCACACTACTTGTGTGATTAATATCTTCTCCTCTGTTTTGCCTTTTTCATCTCACCCCACTCCTTGTTCTTACTTATTCTATAGCAAGTTTCAGACTTATGTAACACATTAGAAAGTTATATATAGTCTATATTTTCTAAAAAATTAAATAAAATAGAATGTGATAGAATATAATAAATATATATAAGTGAGTCAGTCCAAAAAAACATACATGTTTATAAGAAATATGAGGATAAAAATACCAAAATATATAAACATAAGCTGATATTAATTTTTAAGGTAGTTTTTTAAAATTGTGCTATTCCATCTAATGTATTCAACTTATATAAGAAGTTACATGTAAAATTGTTTATCATCAACTATTCATTAATACCATTTCACTTATGTTAGGACATTATCAATGACAATATAAGAATCACTCTTACCTATTAGATTGCTGTGGGCATTATCATCCATTATGAATTACCAATCAAGAACATCATGCATGACATGGTGCAAACTAAAAATACATTTTGAATCACTTGACCTGCATATTATGGAGAAAATATCTAAGATATAGAGAAGAGTGTACATAGATTAATAACAACGTATATAAAGAATTTAACATTGTATAAAGACAATATAACAGTGTACAAAAATATTGTAACGGTGTATAAAGAGAAAGATTATCATTTTTTACAGACGAACCATTATGCATTTAAACTGACAATGTGCAAAAAAAACTATGTTAGAATCAGTGGTGAACAGTCCCCCACACCAATGAAAAGTCTTGAATGATATCGACATACTTAATAATCAAAAGAAGAATTTATCAGTGTATTCAATGTACTTGTCACGCCCCAGGGCGGCCGTCCCCGAGACGTGGCAAATATATAAATGATATCAGTAATCCATACACGAGGTCAAATAAATACTCCACAATAAAAAGGCAATACACAAGTAACTGACATCAAATATATACAAAAAGCGGAAGCTCAAATGACTAAGTCTGTAATTCAAAGACATATTACAGACTAGAGTACACAATCAACTATCCTGTGAGAGCCAATATATAACAATAACAGACATCAACACTCTACATACCGTGCGCAAGCACATGTATAATACATACAATAAAAGTGGAATGCTGATAGCCTCTGACTCGCAAGACATCCAACGCGAACGCGGGTCTCCTACTCGGATGGCGCCAGGGGAGCTCTTCTCTTGGATCCGACTCAGCGTCAACTGGGGAAAAACATAAGCGAGGGGTGAGCTACAAGCTCAGTGAGTGGTCAGAAACCAAACACCAACACCAACATTTGATCCTAAGGCAATCACCTATCAAGGAAACCATGGGTAGAAACCCAACGGTTAACAAGGTCACACGGCGGTGCAACCATACCTCGTCCTCGCCCTAGCCCCCACAGGGGTGAGCCTAGGGACTTGAAGGACAAAACTTTCTGTTCTACACCGTTCGTCATCTGGTAGCGCTCTCCCGGGCAGCCTCTATCTGGAGCCGGCCACGGTCAGTACACTGTCGACAGCATCGATGGTACCTACAGGTGGGGGTCCACCCAGGGCGGCTCGTACCTAGGAAGCATCCACACGGATCCGGCGAAGGGGAGAACGATCATTCATGCTCGCAATATCGTCCGGTGGTCCACCCTCGTGTAGCCTCACCTGGTACACTCCCATGATCAGTACATCCGCCGAATGCATCGGGAGTACTTACAAGTGGGAGTCCTCTGTCAGGGCAGCTTCAACATCTGGGCCACGACATACGACGATATTGGGAGGAACCACTACTTGTTCGCAGCGCGAACCCCATGGAAAAACCTACTACACAAGCTGGCGGGTCGAGTATCAACTCGAGCCCACCCCACTCACGCCAATACCCTCACCCTCACCCCGACGGGTAACATAGGATCTTGGGAGCAATACCCTCACCCTCACTCCGACGGGTGACATAGGATCTTGGGACAATACCCTCACCCTCACTCCGACGGGTGACATAGGATCTTGGGAAATTATACGAACTGGCAGATCGAACCAACGCCGACCCACCACACCCTCACCCTCACCCCCTCCTCGGGGTGACATAGGCTCTTGGGGAAGAGGTCGATTGTTCTACTCCACCCGTCTTCCGGTAGTCTCTCCCGGTGTGGCCTCTACTACCTCGTGCACAGGGTTCAGGCCTCTACCGGACTAGTCTCCCAAGACCGCTACCTCAGCTGTATGGGCACACCAACACGCGTCATGAGTAGTATCGGGGAGATCTCCACCGGACTTTACTACGCCGGGCAGTCTCTACTCGGAGCCGACGAAGGAAAGAACACTCGACACTCGCGAATACGATCCCTATGGATCCGTCATCATCGGTTATCAAACACCGATAAGCGCAATGAATTCTCATGAATTCCCTCTAGGGCGCATAACTCAGATGCGGGGAAGACATTTTATTCTAAGTGTCAAAGGCATGGTACGACCCCATAGGAGGTCATACACTTGTCTAATCCCATTAAACAAGGCTCACGGCCTAAATAGGCATATACAGAATATGCCATTAATTACCCAGGGATAACTTACTTAAACATGCATACGAGGGCATAGTAAATATTCAATCACATAAGTACGACTTAAGCAGGCGTTGGATATCACCAACTCAAAGGGGAGGGTTAAGCGCGATCCGCGCGACAATAGGTGTATGCCAATAATTCCAAGCGAACCCGAGTCAAGTAGGAACTACATCTACTCACTCGGTTCGCGAAAGGAGGGAGGGCGAGAGAGAGGGAATGCCTCATCCCCTCTCGAAGCTGGTCATAGTTTTGCCCCAACAAGATGGGTGCAACAACTATACCATACCCTCGAGTACTAAATCGGGATTATTACGCATACACCCCTTTATTAACCCAAGTTAGACATGCTGGATATGTTCAATTAATAATACAGGTAATAATTCAACAAAATAACCTAAGTCATGCCATATTCTATACAATACATAGGCAAGTATAAGGTAGAATAGGGGTTCTACACAATATACGAGCTATACAACCTAGCATGCATGATATCTAACATATTTAGGGTGCAATTAAAGCCCCATGGAAGCGCGAAGCACGACTACGTGCATCGAGCACTCCCGGAAGGGTTGGAATCAAACCACTCACCGATACCCGAGTCGTCGCGCATCCCAACCGACGAGGTCTGCAAGGCAAGGGGTACCAAAATGATGAGTATAACCATAAACAAACACATAAAATCAATTAGGCATGCCTAAGGCTAGACATGCACGCAAACGGGCTCGAACGCACGCAAGCATGCACGCCCGCACGCGTGCCCGAGCCCCCCGGACACCCACCCGAGGGTGCCGACCCTCCGCACGCCCAAAACGGCCCCAGCCGCCTTGCACGCACGCACGCGGAGCCCCGGGCGCAGCCCCGGGCGTCCCGTGCGCACGCCCCGCGCGCACCGCGCGCAGACGCGCGCACCACGCGCGCACCCGCGCGCAGGCACGCGCGCCCGACCCGCGCGCACGCCCCCGCGCCCCAGCGCGTGCGCGCGCGCGCTCCCGCACGTCCCAGCGCGCCCCAGCACGCTCCAGCTCCCCGCGCGCGCCTCAGCGCGTGCCAGCGCCCCGCGCGCGCCCGCGTGCGCGCTCGCGCGTGCGGACCCGCGCGCCCAGCCTCCCAACCCTCTCCCAAGTCCCCCACATGCACCCAAACCCAAACACTACCCATGCATGCCCTCCCAAGCACCTATACATGCATGAAAACCAAATAAAGAAGAGGGAAAACTCACCCAAATGAGAGGGGAGCGTAGGGGGAGGTGTAGGGGCTCGCAAGCGCACCCTTGGCCACCTCGTCCGCCACCACCGCTTCCACCACCTCCATCTTGCTTCCCATCCTTCTTCTTCTTCACTTGGGCATTTCAACAAACACCTAGGGGGGGGACTGATTAGAGAGGGGAAGAGAAGAAAGAATCATCAACAACAACAACAACAAGTCCAAAACCCTTAATCACCTTCACTAACCCTTCCACTTTAAGCTTCAACTTCTTCTTGCTCCATCTCCTTCTCCTCCTCCAAATACACACCAAAAGAGGGAAAAAGAGAGGCCAAACCGAGCTGAAGAGCTGAAGTCGTAACATTTCGGGGTGGTATTTATAGGCAAAGTCGGGCTGAAAGACTAAGTCGTCCTCGGACTAAAAACTCTGCGCAGCCTTCACTTAAACGGCCATAACTTCCTCAATACAGCTCCGAATTGCATGATTCCAGTGGCATTGGAAAGATAAGACGATTATCTACAACTTTCATGTTTACACCTAGATCAAATAACCTCGAGCTATTCGAAATCTAGGCTAAACATCTTACAGGGCTGCAGCCTGGATTTCTCAACTTCGGGGTATACATGGAAAAATACCCATAACTTTTAATATACGAATCCAGTTGATCCAATTCCACTTCTATATGGAAGCTATCTCAAACTTAACATCTCGTAATAATATCGGATTTTTACTCTTCATCTTGGATTTTAACAAAATCAAATCCGAATACCAATCCAAAACTGCATAATTCCAAAAACGTTATCGGAATTAAACGAAAATTTTATGGGCAGTACTAAACATACCAGGACCCATAATATGCAGTTATATCTTCAATCAGAGTCCTTAAACCCCAGAAGGTAGCTAAAAATCAAAATTTTAGCGACTCCGATCGAAATTAGGACTCTAAATGACACAGGTCTAACATTCTCCCCCCTTAGGAAATTTAGTCCTCGAAATTTAAGGAAACCCAAAGGGAAGACCGAACATAGAAGTGTCGCCCATAGAGTCCCTTGGCTCCCGAGTGGTCCGGACACCAAACTGGTGCTACCACGCACTTTAACCGAAGGAACGGTCTGGGTACGGAGCCTCTTCTCACATTGGTCCATGGTCTCGATCAACTGCTCCCCGAACGACAAATCCTGCTCGAGGATGAGCGGCTCGAACGGAATGACATGAGCAGGATCGTGGACATAATGTCTCAGCTATGAGACATTGGATGACGTCACAGGCACGAGTCAGCCACGGGGCAAGGCTTCATGACAGCCACCTCCCCTAATCCACTCAAGGACGAAAACCGGTCCGATGGAAGGCCGACTCAACACGCCCCGAACGTCGAAACAGAGGATGCCCTTAAACCGGGACACCTCATGCCAACATGTCGCCGAACCCGAAGGTAGGCTCCTGGCGACGATGACCTGTGTAGCCCTTCTGACGGTTCTAGGTGGTGCAGAGCACGCACGAACCATCTCGGCCACCGCAAGGTCAATAAAATGACTTATGGCCCTTCCAACAGGCGCTCTACAACCTCCCAGCACAGGGGAGGTGTAAAACTGCGCCCGTAGAGTGCCCCTTTTTCCATTTCATCTGGATGCTCGAATGGCAGTCGTCTCACAGGCAGACCCCTACCCAAAGGGTGGTGCCTCATCCAACTGCCCCAAGTCGAGCACGCAGGCAAATAGCATGTCCTCCAAGGCCTAAATCGTCCTCTTGCCTGGCTGTCCGTCGGTATCGAAACGCTGTACTTAAAAGGGAGGCTCGCGCGAAAAGCCTGCCAAAGGCTGCGCCAGAACCTCGAAGTAACCCACGCGTCTCAGCCCGAAATAGCACCGACCGGAGTGCCATGAAGACGAACAATCGCGAAGGCTCAAACCCGCGTCGAAGCGTCCAGAGACTCAGTCAGTTGGATAGGGAGGAAAGTGCGGACCTAGTCAGTCGGTCAATGATCACCAGACAGCATCGTGACCCGACGTGACTTTAGCGAGCCCACAACGAAATCCATGATAACTCACTCCCACATCCACTGAGGATCTCGATGGACAAACGCATTCCAACGCGACGATCAACAACTTCGCCTGAGGGCATGCCAACCAACATCCTCAACGAAGGCTACCTCAGAACAGCCCACGGAGGCCAATAACATTTGAGATCATTGTAGGCATCTGGCGCATTCGTCTACCCCGACGGCAGTACCAAAATTCGTAGTGCCCGAAACGGTCACGAAAGGCCAACTAAAGAATGCCCAACTCCCGGATCTCCAAATAGGGTACCTTGCGCGAAGATCGATCAACAGAAAGACACTAGCTCCCAAAGCTGGTCAAAACAGATCATCAATTCGCGGCAAGAGGTACTTGATCTTCAACCCCTATGGGGAGATCAAAATAATTCCTGGGACGATTAAGTCCAAATCTGCTCCTCGAGCAAGGCTGACGCTCATGATGACCTTACACGCTGGGTAAGCCGCTCGACCGCACTTAATCCGCAAGACACGCAATAGGAGGTCGTCGATTCCCGACAACACCTAAGCGACGTCATCTACCTGATATGGCGGTTGAGTCCCATCACGAACGCTTAGCGTCACGTCTCCTCATTTACGACCCATGTGGGGGCAAGGCGCGACAGTACCTCAAACTGTGCTTCACATGCCGCCACCTACAGGTCGCCCAACTATAACCGTTGGAACTCCAGCATCATGCACTCAATGGGCAGATTCATCACGGGGAGTCCAAGCTCTCGACGTCATCAGTAGCACTCTCCGGTGTGGCCACTACCTGTAGCCTCCCATGTCCACTATCTCTGCTATATGGGCACACCAACAAGCGTCGTGGATAGTCCCAGGGAGCACCTCACAGGACTCTTGCCTCTACCGGGTAGCTACTATGCACGATGATATATCGAAGCGACTCCAGATATGGCTATGGAACCCTAGTCCATAAGCGATCGCCCACCAAGCTGCAATAGGATGCACCAATCCCGATCATATGCATCACCACCCGCTATCGCACCTCCAAGTGAGGAAAAATCAAACATCAATTGATGCTTCAAAGGTATTCCTTGACTGGGAAAAGAACCTCGGGAGGGCCTCATGAGGTCCCGATATAGGATATCCCGACAACCAAACAAGGAACACGGAGTACCCTAGCCCGGGTCTCAACGCTGACCCTGCAAGGCCCCTTATCCTGAGTAGGAAGGCTAGAAGAAGACATCACCCCTTAATGAATACTACACCACATCCTCAACGCTTGAAACTGGTGCCGCACGCAACTCTATGGTATACCCCCGATAAACAGAACGGAGGAGACTACGGTCTCCAACCGGTACATGGGGTATCCTGGCACCACTAGTGGACCTACCGCTAAGGGTATCTACGGGATCGCCACGCGGGCCGCCCGCAGCTCCTGGATCTCTCGCGCCTGCTCAGCCAACGCTCCAGTCTATGCCTCCAGTGCTCTAGTCTGAGTGTCCAGAAGATCTTCCATCTCAGCGTTAGCTCGCGCCCACGCTGGAGGCATCCCGCGCAAGTCCTGGCCCAACAGCCGAGAACTCTCAAGTAGACTCCTCGCCTCCGGTAGGTTCGAAAACCTCCGAAGCCCAAGGGTGACCACGTCCACGCGCCCGTCTCCGAGGAGGCATATCAGCAACTAAGGAACCAGCACTAGGATCAGAATACTCGTCTCGAAATCCTAGGACTCATCTCAAAGAAAACAATTGGCTCTGACAGGACATGGCTCTGATACCAACTTTTGTCACGCCCCAGGGCGGCCGTCCCCGAGACGTGGCAAATATATAAATGATATCAGTAATCCATACACGAGGTCAAATAAATACTCCACAATAGAAAAGGCAATACACAAGTAACTGACATCAAATATATACAAAAAGCGGAAGCTCAAATGACTAAGTCTGTAATTCAAAGACATATTACAGACTAGAGTACACAATCAACTGTCCTGTGAGAGCCAATATATACAATAACTGACATCAACAGTCTACATACCGTGCACAAGCACAAGTATAATACATACAATGAAAAGGGAATGCTGATAGCCTCCGACTCGCAAGACATCCAACGCGAACGCGGGTCTCCTACTCGGATGGCGCCAGGGGAGCTCTTCTCTTGGATCCGACTCAGCGTCAACTGGGGAAAAACATAAGCGAGGGGTGAGCTACAAGCTCAGTGAGTGGTCAGAAACCAAACACCAACACCAACATTCGATCCTAAGGCAATCACCTATCAAGGAAACCATGGGTAGAAACCCAACGGTTAACAAGGTCACACGGCGGTGCAACCATACCTCGTCCTCGCCCTAGCCCCCACAGGGGTGAGCCTAGGGACTTGAAGGACAAAACTTGCTGTTCTACACCGTTCGTCATCCGGTAGCGCTCTCCCGGGCAGCCTCTACCTGGAGCCGGCCACGGTCAGTACACTGTCGACAGCGTCGATGGTACCTACAGGTGGGGGTCCACCCAGGGCGGCTCGTACCTAGGAAGCATCCACACGGATCCGGCGAAGGGGAGAACAATTCATGCTCGCAATATCGTCCGGTGGTCCACCCTCGCGTAGCCTCACCTGGTACACTCCCATGATCAGTACATCCGCCGAATGCATCGGGAGTACTTACAAGTGGGAGTCCTCTGTCAGGGCAGCTTCAACATCTGGGCCACGACATGCGACGATATTGGGAGGAACCACTACTTGTTCGCAGCGCGAACCCCATGGGAAAACCTACTACACAAGCTGGTGGGTCGAGTATCAACTCGAGCCCACCCCACTCACGCCAATACCCTCACCCTCACCCCGATGGGTGACATAGGATCTTGGGAGCAATACCCTCACCCTCACTCCGACGGGTGACATAGGATCTTGGGAGCAATACCCTCACCCTCACTCCGACGGGTGACATAGGATCTTGGGAAATTACACGAACTGGCAGATCGAACCAACGCCGACCCACCACACCCTCACCCTCACCCCCTCCTCGGGGTGACATAGGCTCTTGGGGAAGAGGTCGATTGTTCTACTCCACTCGTCTTCCGGTAGTCTCTCCCGGTGTGGCCTCTACTACCTCGTGCACAGGGTTCAGGCCTCTACCGGACTAGTCTCCCAAGACCGCTACCTCAGCTGTATGGGCACACCAACACGCGTCATGAGTAGTATCTGGGAGATCTCCACCGGACTTTACTACGCCGGGCAGTCTCTACTCGGAGCCGACGAAGGAAAGAACACTCGACACTCGCGAATACGATCCCTATGGATCCGTCATCATCGGTTATCAAACACCGATAAGCGCAATGAATTCTCATGAATTCCCTCCAGGGCGCATAACTCAGATGCGGGGAAGACATTTTATTCTAAGTGTCAAAGGCATGGTACGACCCCATAGGAGGTCATACACTTGTCTAATCCCATTTAAACAAGGCTCACGGCCTAAATAGGCATATACAGAATATGCCATTAATTACCCAGGGATAACTTACTTAAACATGCATACGAGGGCATAGTAAATATTCAATCACATAAGTACGACTTAAGCAGGCGTTGGATATCACCAACTCAAAGGGGAGGGTTAAGCGCGATCCGCGCGACAATAGGTGTATGCCAATAATTCCAAGCGAACCCGAGTCAAGTAGGAACTACATCTACTCACTCGGTTCGCGAAAGGAGGGAGGGCGAGAGAGAGGGAATGCCTCATCCCTCTCGAAGCTGGTCATAGTTTTGCCCCAACAAGATGGGTGCAACAACTATACCATACCCTCGAGTACGAAATCCGGATTATTACGCATACACCCCGTTATTAACCCAAGTTAGACATGCTGGATATGTTCAATTAATAATACAGGTAGTAATTCAACAAAATAACCTAAGTCATGCCATATTCTATACAATACATAGGCAAGTATAAGGTAGAATAGGGGTTCTACACAATATACGAGCTATACAACCTAGCATGCATGATATCTAACATATTTAGGGTGCAATTAAAGCCCCATGGAAGCGCGAAGCACGACTACGTGCATCGAGCGCTCCCGGAAGGTTGGAATCAAACCACTCACCGATACCCGAGTCGTCGCGCATCCCAACCGACGAGGTCTGCAAGCAAGGGTACCAAAATGATGAGTAAATCATAAACAAACACATAAAATCAATTAGGCATGCCTAAGGCATAGACATGCACGCAAACGGGCTCGAACGCACGCAAGCATGCACGCACGCACGCGTGCCCGAGCCCCCCGGACACCCACCCGAGGGTGCCGACCCTCCGCACGCCCAAAACGGCCCCAGCCGCCTTGCACGCACGCACGCGGAGCCCCGGGCGCAGCCCCGGGCGTCCCGTGCGCACGCCCCGCGCGCACCGCGCGCAGACGCGCGCACCACGCGCGCACCCGCGCGCAGGCACGCGCGCCCGACCCGCGCGCACGCCCCCGCGCCCCAGCGCGTGCGCGCGCGCGCTCCCGCACGTCCCAGCGCGCCCCAGCACGCTCCAGCTCCCCGCGCGCGCCTCAGCGCGTGCCAGCGCCCCGCGCGCGCCCGCGTGCGCGCTCGCGCGTGCGGACCCGCGCGCCCAGCCTCCCAACCCCTCTCCCAAGTCCCCCACATGCACCCAAACCCAAACACTACCCATGCATGCCCTCCCAAGCACCTATACATGCATGAAAACCAAATAAAGAAGAGGGAAAACTCACCCAAATGAGAGGGGGAGCGTAGGGGGAGGTGTAGGGGCTCGCAAGCGCACCCTTGGCCACCTCGTCCGCCACCACCGCTTCCACCACCTCCATCTTGCTTCCCATCCTTCTTCTTCTTCACTTGGGCATTTCAACAAACACCTAGGGGGGGGACTGATTAGAGAGGGGAAGAGAAGAAAGAATCATCAACAACAACAACAACAAGTCCAAAACCCTTAATCACCTTCACTAACCCTTCCACTTTAAGCTTCAACTTCTTCTTGCTCCATCTCCTTCTCCTCCTCCAAATACACACCAAAAGAGGGAAAAAGAGAGGCCAAACCGAGCTGAAGAGCTGAAGTCGTAACATTTCGGGGTGGTATTTATAGGCAAAGTCGGGCTGAAGACTAAGTCGTCCTCGGACTAAAAACTCTGCGCAGCCTTCACTTAAACGGCCATAACTTTCTCAATACAGCTCCGAATTGCATGATTCCAGTGGCATTTGAAAGATAAGACGATTATCTACAACTTTCATGTTTACACCTAGATCAAATAACCTCTCTAGCTATTCCGAAATCTAGGTTAAACATCTTACAGGGCTGCAGACTGGATTTCTCAACTTCGGGGTATACATGGAAAAATACCCATAACTTTTAATATACGAATCCAGTTGATCCAATTCCACTTCTATATGGAAGCTATCTCCAAACTTAACATCTCGTAATAATATCGGATTTTTATCTCTTCATCTTGGATTTTAACAAAATCAAATCCGAATGCCCAATCCGAAACTGCATAATTCCAAAAACGTTATCGGAATTAAACGAAAATTTTATGGGCAGTATTAAACAATACCAGGACCCATAATATGCAGTTATATCTTCAATCAGAGTCTTCAAACCCCAACGGTAGCTAAAAACCAAAATTTTAGCGACTCCGATCGAAATTAGGACTCTAAATGACACAGGTCTAACAGTACTAATGGCAATGCAGATCATATTTTCAAGAGGTTAACGGTTTTCAGATGAAGAATTTCAGTGCCTACAAGTTGGGAGTCCAGGAGATCACTGCTCCAACCGTGAACTTGTACCTAAAAGCCTAAGTAACTCTTTGAGCATTTAAGTCAATTTAAACAATGCAACACACACACACACACACACACACACCCTATAAGCCTAAGCTTATAAACAATCCTAAAAGCCCAAGTTTCTATATCATATTAGGATTTTGCATATTAATTATAAAATAAACTGGTCAATCTATATAAGTGGAGCATAAAAAGTGTATAACAGAGAAAATATAATAGTGTACAAGAGGAACATAATAGTATACAAGAGAAACATAATAGTGAATTTTTTTAAAAATTTACCATGTAGATACCGCTATAACTACAAAGAGTACAAGCAAAACTAACAAGTTAGAGTCTTGGATATATGCTATGACCAATGTTAAGTTAATTTCTATATTATATTAGGATTTTGCATATTAAATATAAAATATGCTAATCAATCTATACAAGAGGAGCATAACAGATAAAATATACTGACCAATCTGTATAAGAAGAGCATAACAGATAAAATATAACATTGTACAGGAGGAGCATAATAGTGTACCGCTTAAACAGAGGCATAGTGATTGGAATATGTCAAAATATATGATAACTTATTTAAAGTTATTTAGCATCAAACATCTATGATCATTTATAACTTAAAAGTATCATCGGAATTAAGCCTGATGCACATGGAGAGATTCATTGCTCAGAAACATGCATAAAGAGTGTGCATTGACAATGAAGTATTATGCCAAACATGCGACTGCATCATGTAAGATATAACTACTATTTATTAATGTTAAATGATATAACCAATTGCACATACAAGTAAAGAGATGCATGAATGACAACTACTACAAGAATATTACTTTATCTTTTCTATTTGCATAGATACTAAAACACAATTATAAGATTTAAAAAAACAAACAACAAAAGTTATAATCATGACTATGACAACTCATGATTTATGAAATATATAGAAAATTGTGGATATACATACAGCATGAACGCTAACTTCTTCCAAACTTTTTGCTTTTCAAGATTATATGCTAAATTATAAGCATCTTGGTCTAAAGTGCATGTACCATCTTGTGTACATGAATAATTTAGTAGTGTACGTAGAAAATATAATGGTGTACACAATGATTTTAATAGTTATAAACACAACATAACAATGTGCCCTCACCAATCAATTTGTCATTTGTGCAAACCCAGAAATATTTTTTCGTAGAGTTATACTATATGAATTGATGGTCTTTCAAATCGACCACCAATAGATGCCAAGGTTGACACCTTTTGATATTAGAGCAGACATACATAAGAACTATGTCAAGGTCTCTCTATGTGGTCTTTAATATTGACCACCAACAGATGTCAATGTTGGCACCCTTTGATATTAGAGTAGATAGGCATAAGAACCATGTCAGAGTCTCTCAATAATTCAGTTGTGCATCCCTTGAAGTATGCAAATTAAACAAAGTATTCATATAAGTAATCATGTGGAATTAGTGGTGTATAGTCTCCCAGAACAATGAAAAGTCTAAAATGATATCAATATACTACATAGTGGAGGTAAAATCTGCATTAGGACACGTGTCATGATGAGACAAGACATGTGTCGCCTGGTGTGAGTTTCACTAGGCCCAATACACGCCAAACGACTTCATCGAGACGATATCTGGTATATCGACACGATTAGACTAAAGGATCTAGTCGGACGGTCGAGCACCCCGTGAGAGGATGTCACCTCGAGTAATCTAAGGTACGACCGGATGCCAGGTCTGGTCGGGTGACCTTATTACTCAAGAACGAGTAGTCTAAGGCACGACCAGACGCAAGATCTGGTCGGTTGACTTTACTCTTCGCATATATCGCATGAGCAGGTACTCCAAGAGACCCAGAACAAATGAAGAAACGGTCAGAAGACCCCAAAACGCCCGTAATCGTCACGTTGGCATTTAAGTCCCACTACCAGCAGAATGTAGAGAGTGCGTGGACGACGTGGGGTGTAATTATGGGGAACGTTTCCCTGAATTAAAGCCCACTAACACTCAGTGGCAAAACAGTTACAAAGTGACCAATGGAACTATGTTAAACTTGATCCCTCCGGGGTACGTAAGCAGCCTATAAAGAGGTCACGAGACAACACTCTTACGGCAATGAAAAATCAGAGCCGGGCATAGTCTTTCCCTTGGCTCAGTCTTACCTTTGTTTAAACCCATCCTTTCCACTTAAAAATCCTAAACCCATAATTTCTCTAAAATTCCAAATCTCAAATTACAAATTTTACTGTAGGGGAAAAATATCCTCTTCATACATAATAAAAAAAAATGATTTAACAATGTGCATAGGAAGCATAAGAGTGTACTAATAACAATGTAAACATAAAACCCACATTTCTCATTGTCAATCAAACCTCCATAACCAATTTAACATATAACCTAGGTTTAGACAATATTGCATAGTCACATAGGGTTAGGGATACACAATCAAAAGAAGTTGAGGGTGTACAGGTGAAGCATAACAGTGTACTCATAATTCAGTATCAAATAATCCAGTGGACAGCCTTGCGAATGAAGGTAATTCAATTTAATGGACAGTCTTTCTTACATTTTCATTGTCTAATGTGATTGCTTTAAGGTTACTTGAGACATTGGACTCTTGTAAATCTTATGATCTTCCTTTAAAAATATTGTTTTTTTTTCTTTCTAAAATTCAAATCTGATAATTAAAAATAGATCAAACAACACACACTTACAAACCCAAGACAGAGTGACACATAAAAACCTCCCCTTAGTCAAAATATCCATCATATAATTTTTTACTGAATAAAATATCCACCACATAACCCCCCCTCCAGGTTACCCTCTTCTTCTTCATCCCCTTATTTTTTTTAATTTAAAGAAACCTCAAAAACATCAACAATGGTGGTTTTATCTCCACAGCCCCCACACAAAGATGAGGCAGATCTCATACCTGAGCGGCGCCTACCCCCTTGTCTCCATGGACACCGAGTTCCCTGGTGATCCACGGCCGCGCCTCCTTCTTCGATGCCGACGAGACCCCTACCGCTCCATCAAGAACAATGTCGACACTCCGAAGCTCATCCAGCACAGCCTCACCCTCTTCGACCCCTCCGTTTCGAGGTTCTTGGGAGGGAGAGTGGGTGGACGGAGGAGAGATTTGGGGGAGAGAAGGGGAGGTGAGGGTTTTTTTTGTTGTTGATGGAGAAAGAGGGGAATGTTCAATAGGTTTTTTTGGGGGAGATGATTTATTTATATTGGAGGGTATAATAGAATTTTTAAACGGACGTTATGGGTCTGTTAGTGAGAGGGACCTAATGATAATAGGTTTTGGGACTGGGGGACTTATTGTTAAGATAAAAGGTTGCAGGGACTAATAATTAATTTTCCCTAATTTATTCTACTAATTTAGTTATTTGTATTGAAATTAATTATTTATCTTATTAGAACAGCATATTTTAATCTATATTACTATATAAAAGTCTCTTAAACCAAAAATCTGTCATTTGACCTTTTTGCCATTGTCAATTCATTCAATCACATTACAGTCCATTCACATCACTTTAATGACAACCATTTTTTTATTTTACCCTTACATTTCTATTCAATTATATTAAAATCCATTTACATCATCTTAATCTCATTTATAATATATTATAATACATATATTTCATCATGTAACGCATTTATTAACTTATATTTAAAATTGGTTATCATAATATTAATAGGATAGTCCTACATTTCTATTCAATCCTATGAAAATCCATTTACAACAATTAAATTTCATTCATAGTTTATTCTAACACATACATTTCATCATGTGACATATTAACTTATAGTTAAATTTGGTTATCATATCATAATATTATTACGATAAGAGGTTCCTTTCATTTTTTCATTTTACCCCGTACATTTCTATTTAATTCCATGAAAATCATGGTATTATCATAGTATCATCAGGATAATGGAATACATAAAAAATGAAAGGATATTTAAAATATAATCCATTGTTAGAATATATTTTGCAATCTATATTGATTATATGAAAATTGTGTTACCACATATTTGTAAATAAATTCATAATCCTATTTTTATTAATTTAATCTATATTTTATTTTACCATATAAAAGTCTCTTAACAAGAAAAACAAACATTTGATTATTATAAACATTATTTTCATTAATTACTATTAAAACCTTCAAATGAAAATTAATTACTCATCAAATCTAGAAAATACATTATGACCTTAAAATTAAGATCATTCCACTTCCTTCCTAATGTTTCAAATCCCCTCACATTCTCCTCCTCAATCATCACCATCCCTAATAAAGGTTCATGGATCTATCGACTCTCACTCTCTCTCTCTCTCTCATTTTGCTTTTCGGTTGATCATTCGTTTGTTTATTGATTGGGCTGTGTGTTTTTGTTTGTGTGTTTATTTTATAGAATTTTGTGACAAAGCCAGATATATTTTATAGAATTTTTTATTTTACTCTTACATTTCTATTCAATTCCATTAAAATTTATTTACAACATCTTAATCTTATTTATAGTATATTATAATACATACATTTCATCATGTAATATATTTATTAACTTATATTTAAAATTGATTATCATAATATTAATAGGATAGTCCTATATTTCTATTCAATCCTATGAAAATATATTTACAACATTTTAATTTCATTCATAGTTTATTCTAATACATACATTTCATCACGTGACATATTAACTTATAGTTAATTTTGGTTATCATATCATAATATTATTAGGATAATAGGATTCTTTCATTTTTTTCATTTTACCCCCTACATTTCTATTCAATTCCATAAAAATCATAGTATTATCACGATAATGGAATACGAAAAAAATGAAAGGATATGCACAATAATCTATTGTTAGAATATATTTTGTATTCTATTTTGATTATATGAAAATTATGTTACCACATATATATAAATAAATTCATAATCCTATTTTTATTAATTTAATCTAGATTTTATTTTACTATATAAAAGTCTCTTAACAAGAAAAATAAACATTTGATTATTATATACCCCTACTAATCACTCAAAAATCTTATGACAACAATCTCTTCACATTCATTTAATCCCATGACATTCGTTCTAAAACTTTCACTCAAAGAATTTACCCAATTCAATTAATAAAATTCCTCCAAACCCTTTCTTAATAAATAATTCATAATTCCCACACCGTTTCACACGAAAACATTATTTTCAATTTACCCCCCTCCAATTTGTTATCTTGGGATAAGTAATGTTAAGATCCATGTAATATATGTCAATTTCCAGAAAGTATCATAACAAAAATTCGAGGGACTAAATTAAAATATTATATTATGCGACAAACTTAATAAGACTTAAAATAAGTCCCAGTAAAATATAAAAAATTCGATTTAGTCCTTTTGATGACCAAAATGCTCTTGTTTTTTCTTGAAAATTTTTCAGCTATCATATACTCACAAACGGTATTAAAAAATGGTACAACTCCCTGAAAACTTATGAAAATGAAAAAACGTTTATGTAAAAATCTCCTTAAAATCAACAACAAATCTGGTTAGTGTCTTACAGTAATTTATTAAATAAATTGTAAAATGGTATTTCAACTACAAATCTGGTTAATTTCGATTACAATAGGAACTAAAATAGATATCGTCTAAAAATATTTAGTGATTTTCATAAGTTTTTAGAGAGAGATATCGATTTTTCAAAAATAAGGAGTGAGAACATTTTTTAACTTTTAATATGTAGTTAAGATCAACCATGTACTTGGTTAATTGAGGTGATGGTGGGGACTGAAACGATATTTTTCTAATAACATAAGGATCTGTGGTGATTTTTTTAATTTTACATAGGCTAAAACCAATTTAGCTAACTTTGCAGGACTTGTATCGATTTTTCCCAAAATTAGAAAGGTTAATATAAGCCATGTATGTGTATGGTAGTGTGTTCCATCAAATTCATTTTGTGTTATATGTTTTTCAAATCATATCTAATATATCCTACATTATCTCTAACAAAGTTAGTTTTTTTTTTTTTTTTTTAAATCTTACTCCTGTCAATCATATTCTAATTATCATATTTACTTCTATTTTTGTGGTATATTTTTAATCATTTTTTATTATATTTTTTGTATGTATGTTTTTAAAAATAAATCCATATTTTCTTAAAATAAATTCAATACATTACCTAATATATCCTACATTATCTCTAACGAAAATGATTTAAAAAAAAACAATTCTTACCCGTGTTACTCATATTCTCATTAGTATATTTACTTGAATTTTTGTGATGTATTTTCAATCATCTGTTATTATTTTTTTTAATATATTACATTCCTATAATTTATTTAAAATTTATATATCACACTTTTTTTTATTTTTTCTTTGGTTCACTTTTTCTTTCCTATTTTTAGGGATGGTAATAAGTTGGGTTGGGGTCGGATTTATCATAATCCAAAATTAACAAATCTCCCCAATATTAAATTTTATTTCAGCTTCATCCCACCTTGGATTTTATAATTTGAAATTCATATCCACTCCATTACATTTTGAGTTTTCCATCTTAATATTTGTATCCGCCCCACCTCACCCCACCCCACCCCATTTAAAGGAAGTTAAATTGATCGATCACTGTACTTAATATAATAAAAATATTATATGATAAAATAAAAAAATTATTTTTGATATGAATGCGGATTATATTTATGAAATTAACTTCAATTTGAATACTAAATATCAAAATAATAACATTAATCTAGAGATATTAGATTTCTTGCATTTAGAGTTATTATTATGAAAATGTTATTGTAACTAAATTATTTAACATTAATATTAATCAAAATATATTTTAGACTTTGTTTATGTGCATCTGCACATGCACAACAACTGTTATCATCAAGCATCCGTCTCTCTCTCTCTCTCTCTCTCTCTCAGATATAGAATCCAGGTAATACGTAATTCCAAAATCAATTAATTAATCAAACACAAAAACCAGAAAAGATTTGGTTCTTTTAAATCAAACACAAAAACCAAACAAAAATCGCGACGTTTGAGATTCCAGAGACGAAGAAGAGGGGCGACATGGCGAACCACTCGTCCTCTCCCATTATCTGCGCCTCTTTCAATCAGGACAACAGGTAAGAACACGAAAAACCATATCATGTTCCTTTTGCATGATTTCCCATCGATTCGGCGGTGATCGACGCCCGATCCGGACCATCGGACGGCTAAAATCTCTCCATCCCTTGGTGTCACCCACAGTTGCTTCGCCATCGCAACCAAGGAAGGTTTCAAGGTCTTCGATGCCCGGACCGGAAGGTTGTGTTACGAGAGAGGTATGGATTTCTGTAATGCCTCTCAATTCGTCATTGCTTTATCGTTTGTTTGTGCAATTAGAGGCGTCGGAGATGGAATAATCGGGGATTTGTTAATGATTTGGATTGGATTTTTTTTTGGAGGAAAATCGAATCAAATTGACCTAAATTGGGAGTTTTGCGTGAATTTGAATACCTTAATATATATATTAAAATTCGAATTCAGATCTCTTCGGATTTGGAGCATTGGATGGTTGACATGTCTATTAATGGACAATATTTGGGTGATCAGGTGGAATATTAGAGAGATAGGAGGATTAACATCGAGATTTTAGGGTTTCTTCCCTCTTCAAGACATCATATATGGAGAATACATTAGTTATTTAAATGTTCAATAGTATGATTAATCATATGTTGGATAGTGAATCTGAATAGTTTATAATGCAAATATATTTAATTTTACAATATATGTTAGTTTTGGATTTTTTGGAAATGAATTACATTGATATATATATATCCTTGCTCCAAATATTCAAAAATCAGATAATTTTTGTTTTTATGGATACAGATTCGGAGTGGATACAAATATTTTTTGAATAATTGACAAGCTTATCTTAGTTGGAATTAATTTTTGAAAACAACCTTTTCATAGAGCTATCAATCAGTTGTTTCATAAAAGTTGTTTTGTTGACCTTTAACACAAAAAATATAATCCAAAACCAAAAGTTAATGTTTAATAAATCAATTTGGAACCAATTTTTTGAAAATTGATTTTTCATAAATAGGATCAGTTTGAGAATTGGTTCCAAATGGGGCCTCAATCTCCTATTACTAATGCCACCATTATTGAGTTTTCCATGTTATATGTCGTTTTTTATAATATCATGCGCATGGTATCAGTTTTTATGTTAGTTGAATTTGTTATACGAATTGCTAATTTCATTTTGTTGTTAGCTATGGGCGCCTTCAACATTGTGGAGATGCTTTTCAGCTCAAGCCTCCTCGCCATCGTTGGAGCAGGAGAGCAGGCATGTTAGAATTTCCAATTGCGTCCATTTGTTGTTCTAGTTTGTGTTTTTTCTCTATGCTAGCACCCGCATAAGAAGTTGCATTATCATATCGTGGTGTTGATTTCTCCATGACTGATTCGGGTGGTTATGGTTGATTGGTAAAGGTTGTGACATAACATTTTATTCCTGGCCACACAATAGTGCATGTTTCAATCAAGCTTGTTGTGTACCTTTTCAACATGAACAATTAATCTGAGTTGTTTGCTTCTTGAGTATTTCTCAATTCTTCGCAACAGGATCTGATATTCACTTCTTTTCATAAATGTTATCAAAGCTTTTGATTATTTGTATTAACTTGAGCAGCCAGCTCTGTCGCCACGGCGCCTTTGTTTGTTCAATACCGTTACGGGAGCTTCAATTAGAGAGCTCAACTACCTGACTTCAATTCTAGCCATTCGTGTAAACAGGAAAAGGTAACATTTTTTTTTGTTCTCACATGCTTCACAGAAAATCAACATTTTCTTGAAGCAAGGCTGTTTCCATTTTTTTCCGTTTATATTAATACAGGTAAATTGAATTGGGAACATGAAAGTTGCATTCGTGTAAAATTGCAGGTTACACTGAATTGTGTGTTTTGCAGTTTTGCCTGATTTGCCTTCTGTATCAATCAATCTACATGATGAAGTTAACATGTACTGAGATCATGATAAAGTAAATTCTATTACTTGTTTAGTTGTTAGAAATAGTTTCTCTGGTTCTCTCCACTTCATAGTTTCTCATCTCATCGTCCATAACATAAGCCTCTTTCCTGACCCTGGCTTACTAAGGTGTCGTGATATTCTATAGCATGTTGATCTAGTAAATCATGAGGATTTTTTTTTTGTGCTTGGTTATATCATGAGCATTTGATATTTATTATCTGTTGAATATTTTGTATCTTTTTCAACTTTTTATAGTTTTCCCTAGCTGATATTCATTTGTATTAACATATCTTGAATGTGATTGTTGTAGTTTATTTGATTAATATGACTGCCACAAGAGATGAAATACTTTTTCTGTATATACAGATTAACTTTCCATTGTCTTTTGTCATTTTTTCTGAATATCGTCCACCATGTGCAGGTTGATTGCTGTATTGCTAGAGAAAACATATATATATGACTTAAACAGCCTTGTGATTCTAGATGCAATTGATACTGTGCCAAATACAAAAGGTCAGTCTAGAAAGGTTTCTATTGGAAAAAGTATGATTCAATTTAGTCAAGTTTTTTTTATAGTGATATAAATTGTGCCTGCAAACCTTTTGTTGCATGCAAAAAGGTTTCTATTGGAAAAAGTTGCATGCTTCAGACTAGAAATGGACGTAATGTCATCTGTTCTTGTCTATTGTCATGGATATTGTCCATTTCCAGTCTCGTGCTCTTGCAAGTCCTAATAACTCTCTCTTTAGGCATTCATTGAGTTTTCCACTAAAAGGTAGCCATGTAGGGGGTCATTGTCTAAATGAGTTATCTTGATTATTCCACAATATTTCTTGAGGTTTGGTGGGTATTGCACTCTGTTATAATCTCTCCTGCTTGTTGTATTCCTTCAAACTTCCAGCCACTCAAGTTGACCATCAGCCAGTCACAGGCGATTAAAGATAGACTACTTATGATTACCCATTCTAAAGATATGAACCTATATTTCTACCATAATTTGAAGCCAAAGAAATTTTAATTATCTGATTTTACTTCTCTTATATACTACGAGTGAGTTGTATGAAGTCTCACTGCAACTCCACATTCAGGTCTCTGTGCTTTCTCCCCCACCTCAGAAGGATGTTATTTGGCTCTCCCAGCAAGTACAACCAAAGGCTCTGTTCTAATATACAACACTATGGAGCTTCGTTCACATTGTCAGGTTGGTAAGTACAACTGCTTCTTTTCTTCTAGTGAAACTCTGACATAATTACATGTAATGAGCACTAGGAAGTTGTCCAATATAATGTCCTTTAACACTTTCTGGTTGGTCTTTTATTTCCACTCGTTATCATATACAAAAGAGGAGAAATTATGCCTGTGAAGGTCTCAGTGAACACTCTTTCTAGGATGTCTCTTCTGGTATAATTGATTGGTTCTCTCTGTTGGACTATTTTGAACAGATAGATGCTCACCGTTCACCATTGGCCACAGTCGTTTTTTCTTCAAATGGCCTGTACATAGCAACAGCCTCTGAGCAGGGTACAATAATTAGGGTTCATCTTGTTTCTCAAGCAACTAAGGTAAAGAATATTTCACTCTAAAATTTTTAGTTGTCTATGTATGTTTATGCTGCGCCATGTAATTTAAAATATTACATCACCTACTTATACAATTTTTACAACCTTTCTGCATCAGTCATATCCTTTCAGAAGAGGGGCATACCCATCAACAATCTACTCCCTCTCATTTGGACCATCCACGGAACTACCAGACATCCTGGCTTGTACAAGTTCATCAGGGTCCGTCCATGTGTTTTCTCTTGGATCTATGCAAAATCAAAGGTAACTTCTGAGATCTTCTTTCTCAAAAATTAGTTTCCCATATGACAATGTCCTATTAGTCATATTTCCATGATGATTGGAGGTTAGTTTCACTCACACCGTCTCCCCAAGCAAGCCCATGATTGACAATTACAATCTTTTTATTCTCCCTCCATTTCTATGAATCCAAACACATCACTTTTATACCATACTATACAAATTAGGCTTATATTTTCATGGGTTTGCTGGTCTTCCACTAGATTTATGATTCTATTGTCAAATTCCTGAGGTGCAGCCACAAACAGACAGGAAGAAAGAAACAATTATTTGTCAGCTTCTATCAACTTTTCTTTCATAAGGACACATTGTAGTCCTCGATGTTCAAAATTTAAAAGGGGAAGCTACTTCTAAATCTTATGTCAAAGAGCATTTCCATTTATTTTTATATTGATGGAGAGGAGCTTTATCATATTCAATTAATACATTTCGTTTAGCTGATATATCTCCCGAAATTCATCTGAAATGATTTGCATTGCGATGCTCTACCATCAGCTTTGCTGATAAAATTGAGGTCAGCACTGATCTTGATTTGCATGCCTGGTTATTTATCCTTTTCATGGGTCGGGAGAGAGGAATTTGTGAATCTAAAATGGAGGCAGGAAAAGATACAACTTTTGCTGCTTAGATAATATGCGTCACAAAGCATTGTAGTTTTCTTATTAAACTTCCTCTCATATAACCCGTTTTTGTAACCTTATGACTTTTTTCAGAAGCAAAAGATCTAATGGCCTCCTAAGCTCAATGATCCCTAATTCCATTAATGATGCTCTCGACACTGCCAATCATCATGTTCTTCACAATGCAGTCCCGGCGGGAATCAGAAGGTGAAACCACACCTTTTTTTTGGCTCATGATCTTATTCAAAAGTTGGAAAAACTGTCATTTTCTTTTAATGCATAACTTCTCAAGGGCGTCTCTGTGGTGCAGTTGTGTGACGATTTACAATGTAGATACTGTTGCCAACACCGCTCATGCATCGCCAGTTTATAAGTAAGTTTCTTGGAAACCTCGTAATGTTTGATTCTGAACCACTACCATGAATACTTGATTAAATCATGCAAATATTTACTGGTTTGGCAGGGCTTATGTTTCTTGGAAACCTCGTAATGTTTGATTCTGAACCCCACTATAATGAATACTTGAATATTTCCTGGTTTGGCAGGGCTTCAATTTTCATCTTCACCTATAACGGATACTTCCAGGAGTATACTCTAAGCATCAACAACTCAAGCGATTCCTCGTGGTGCTTGGAGCGTGAATTCAATTTGTTAACCACTACTAAAGACAACCCCTGTTGAATCAGAAAACGCGAAAATTTGAGAGAGAGAGCCAAATCTGTCATTTAATTTTGTCCAACATGCTCTGATTTGCTCTCCAAATAACAAGCTGCAACAGAGAAGATCTTCAGTACTCAATGATGAGCCGGACGACTCAGGTTACTGCATATAATCATACACCAATGCAGGAAGAGAGGTTATTTTTAATATGGAGTTATAATTTATGTTCATATTGTATGTGTAGAAAACTCTATGGGGATGTGCTGTACAATGTATAGAAGTTCCTGGTGTATCATCTATATTCTATAAGCTATTAAATTTATCATAAATATTGTGGCAGAACTAAATATTAATATGAAAATGCTGCCAGGTCCATACACCTGGCTCTAACAGATCTGTTTATAAATATGCGTTCTTCGAGTGTAAATAACCTCCAACAATAAATCTACACTCTTTAAATAGCATATAGAGTGTTTATTAATTTTGATTTGATAATGAACACACACTTCCAAAAAAGTGTGAATCCAAACTGATTTTCTTTGTGTATGGGTTGAAGTTTACCAGTTTATTTCGGAACAATTCTTTTCTTCGTTTAGGAATGAAGACTATATGATTTATGTTTAATTGGTACACATAATCCGCATTTATTTTGTGCGGTTTCTGACATTCCATCTCTCCGAATCTCTCTCAAAATCGAACCACTAATTCTTTAAGGGCCGTTTGGGGTGTGACATATGGTTATTCGTCCTTGATAGCTATACTGGGATAGATAACAATCCATGTTGAATAGGTAAATTTTTGTTTGGTTGTCTTTTCTGTTATTCTCATTGGGAAACGTAAAATTGATCTTTTTGTTGTTTGGTTCACCTTGAATAAAGTAAGGATAAGTGATAGATTAGATATGAATAAGAGTTTATGATTTTTTAAATGACAATTATACCCCTGCATAAATTATTTGTGTTTGGGAATAAATATGAGAGATGTGTGTGATATGATAGATGTGATAGTTTTTGGAATGTGTGCAGAGTGTTAGGTAAGATAATTTTTTTTAAATGACAGATAAGATTATTTTTATCCATTGGTATAGATAAGCCCTGATAAGCAATTCTAGCTTTTTCTGAGAATAGTTATCAGCCCTTATCCTAGCTTATCTAGACATAACTATCAAGGTTTATTCTTGTCAAACAAACAGCTGTTTGAGGGCTATTTTACTGTATTCTCCCCTATCCGGCGTTTATTTTTCATGCCAAACGGGGGTAATCGAAGAATTCATATTCAAACTCATTCCAAAATTTATGATGGGGGTGGGGTCTGACCCATTTGAAAAAAAATTGGCATGTTTTTAGCGGGGGTGGGTTGAGTATAACTTGGGGGGGAAATAAAGGCCCCTTTTCCTAAAATGGATGACTTCGTTTGTGAGCGCTCACTAAGCCTGTCAACGGACCGGATACGGAACGGATATGGTCATATCCGTATCCGTATCTGAAATTTTTTTTTATATCCGTATCCGTATTCGTATCCGACGGATATTTAAAAAGCATATCCGTGTCCGATCCGTATCCGTATCCGACGGATTCGGATAATTATTCGAAATATCCGAAATAAATAAATAAATAATTAAATATAACAAATTTTTATTTAAAGTTTAAAAATTGTTTAAAAATTGACTTAAAATTAAAAATTCACAAACACAAGTCCTAACTTTACAACTATTAGAAAGAATAAATAAATAATTAAACATAACAAATTTTCATTTAAAGTTCAAAAATTGACTTAAAATTAAAAATTCACAAACACAAGTCCTAATTTTACAACTATTAGAAAGAATGTGAGCCACTTGATCAAAATCCAATGGTAGATATTAAATACTAATATTAATATTTTTTTAATGCCATCAGATACGGATATTTTTCGGATCAGATAGGGGTATATCCGTATCCGATCCGAAAATTTTCGGATACGGATTATTTTTTCGGATACGGATACGGATTTTTCGGATATCAGATATTTTCTGCATTTTCAGATACAGATTCGGATCGGATGCGGATATTTTTTTGGATAATTGACAGGCTTAGCGCTCACTTGATCCATCCATGCCTCCACCACTTCAACAGCTGCATCACAAGCAGACGAGGGGCATATCGGGAAATTCCACCAAACCCACTCGAATCAATCAATAAAAAAAATCGCGGAAAATAACGGGAAGACCCCGGAGTGTTAAAAGAGAGAGAGAGTGCGATGAGTGGTGTGCGAGCCTTTTGTACAACGAGACCCTCCTTCATCGTGTCCACCCACAACCGCCTCCATCTCGCCCGTCGGATCACCGTCCGTATGTCGTCATCCGACGGTTCTCATCCCCCGACGAAGGATCCCTCCTCGGCCGAGGATTCCCCCTCCTCCACGGCTTCCGCCGCCGTCGATTTCCTGTCCCTGTGTCACCGTCTCAAGGTCAGGAGACACTGATCGGGTGTTCGTAGATCTGGAACCCTAAAAAATGGTGATTGTGATGTTTTTTTTGTGTGTGGACAGACGACGAAGAGGGCGGGGTGGGTGCGGAAGGGGATAAGGGAACCGGAGTCGGTGGCGGATCACATGTACCGGATGGGAGTCATGGCGCTCGTTGCCGCTGACATTCCCGGCGTCGATCGCGACAGGTTTCGTCGTTTTGTTTCCCTTTTATTTTCCCCTTCTTTCGAGCCTGATTTGTGTGGATCGTTGAACGTTGAAGTTCTTGACCTCTCGTCGCAGTACTTATTTACACTGTTTTGTTCTTTTTTCTCTCTCTTTCTGTAGGTGCGTGAAGATGGCCATAGTGCACGATATTGCCGAAGGTGAGAACGGATTCTTTTTTGTGTGGAAAATATTTGGGACAGTTAATGTTTTTGCAGTCTGCGACGTAGTTTTGATACTTACATTTACAAAAAAAGTGAAATGTATAGTCGAATGATTGAGTGCATAATTTTTGTTATGTTCTTAACGTAGTGTATAATCCATTATAAAAAAAAATGAAATGTGTAGTCGAATTAATTAAATGCATTTTTTTTAAAAAATTGAATCTATATACTAACGTACCCTAGCATGGGGAATTAAATACTATAGGTAATTGTATCAGCGCTGCTTTTTTTTATGTCAAGTTCTCTTTTTTGTGAGCTTAAAAAAAAATATATATTTTAGATTTTTTTAAGAAGGTTGTCTAATGGAAAGAAGTTTTTGCATGAGTAGGTCTTTTACTTTTAATTGTATTTTTTGTTTATGATTTTTTAAATTTCAATATGGTTAGCTATCTATATGTGATTGACAGCTCTTTATTAGGGAATTGCAATACTGGGGATATTTTATATTCTTAGAAGTTGAGGGCATGTAATTATCCTTTTTTTCTGATAATTTTTCTCTCTCAATACATGTGGTTACCACTTTTTATGATATATGCTAATTTTTTCTTTTCAAGAACAGCCATTGTTGGTGACATCACTCCCTCGGATAATGTGCCAAAGCTGGAAAAGAGTCGGAGAGAACAAGAGGCCTTAGATCACATGTGCAAACTGCTCGGTGGAGGCTCAAGAGGTAACTCTGATGTTATTTGTTACTTGGTTTCACAAATCATGAGTGGGCCTTTTGAAGCTGTAATTGCACAAACTGTTCTTTGAAGCTAGAAGGCGATTGCAATTATACATGAACTAAAACCCAGATGTAATATACATTCGGTTTCACATGAAAGAATCTGTCTTCATAGGGCTGATAGATGAAAGTAAACCGTAGTTCCCTTTTTGAGAAAAAAACAAACTAAAAAGGTTGCATGGAGAATATGGCTGACGTAGACTTCTTAAAGTGAAGTATGGGATTTATCCAAATTAGAAAAGAGATTTCCTCCTCATCAATGAATTCCAGACTATGAGTTATTTGATATTAGTATATTTGTTTTTATGCACTGTGACCATGCCCTTTTCTAAAATTGTTAAAAGTGGTTCACTTGAATGCCAGTTTGTTTGACTTGATACTTTTATAGTCTCTTAGAACCTGTCCATATCAAAGTGAGCAACCTCATTAGAATTATGCTTCAGAAACTTACTGCATTTCTTGAATAAGCCTGTTTCAGCTTCCTAAAGTGCCAACTGTTGCCTCATTAGCACGGTTGGGCATGGTTGTTTGGTGTACTTAACCTACCCCTTAATTTTGATATTGTACTTCTGTTTTACGAAGTTCTTCACTCCTTGAAATTTTCCCAAGCAGTTACAATAGAAAGGATTGAACTCCCAAATGTTCCTGCAGGAGAGGACACTGGACCACTGGTTAACTTTATTGAGCTAGGCAAACCCAATGTTTTATCCAATTGTAATCCAAATGGAAGAAATTTCTTAGGCCCTTTTTGTATATTTTCAAAGAAGTCTGATGTCAGGACAGGCTAGCATCTTCCGAGACACCTCCCCTGTAAGGTGTCATAGTTTCCCATAGGTGTTAAATTTCTATCAACATGCCCTTCTTACTGCAAAATAAGATCTTCAAATTTCAAAGCTACTGCATCTTCACCAATCAATCACACCAATTTCTCAATTTCTCTTGAAATTTACATTTAATTGGAGCTCTGCCTCTTATTATTCATAATACTCAATTTTTGGCACTGAGCTCAATGTCTGCTTGTTTACTTTATGTTGTAAGAGTGACTCTTCCACGCCTAGAATTATCTTGTCAGTTGACCATGCAATTCTGTTATGCTTGTTTTTATTACCATGTTGTGATGTGCTGGTGTTTGTTACTGTTTTCTTTTCCAGGAAAGGAATTGAGTGAGCTTTGGATGGAATACGAGGAAAATTCTTCTCCAGAGGCAAAAGTTGTCAAGGACTTTGACAAGGTACATCACCCTTTTTATTTATCTAACATAATAAATGATCCAGACTCCTTTTTCTTGTCATAAACATTTAGTCTCACTTAGCATGCTAATCGATTTACTATATAAGATGAACAAATAAGTACGACGTTAGGGTCTCTGGCTGGAGTTGGTTGGGTTGTCGACATCCCTGGTGTCTGTCACTTCGTATCCTCTTATATTGGATTTTTTTATGCATCCTAGAAGTTTTCCCAGTTCAATAAAACTTTGGGAACTCTACCCTTTTTCTAAAGAAGAAAAAGAAGAAGCATATATGCATTCTTATATAACTAGAATTTAATAGCCTTGTCTGAAAAAGAAATGATGTTCATTGTTCAAACAAAAGAAAATTCTGGGGTATAAAAGATGGGATCTAGGGTCATATCTGGACCAGCTGATCTTATGAAAGTTAAGCTTTATTTTGACATCCTTGATTATGGTGGGAATTTATGCACAATCAATTCACTGAAAAATGATTTGTAATCGTGTCAGAATTATACTATCCCGTCTTAAGATCCCTTATGGGTGCACAATTATGGACATGTACTAGTCGAGAAGTCATAGTTTTTCTGCGAATTATGTTATACCTTGAGGATTAATAGAATTTCGTGTTGCATGTATGTGGGGAGTTCTACTATCCACTCTGCACTAGATTCACATACGGTTTTTCTTCTCTGACACTACAAGAACACTTCTTGATGATATGATACTGCCACCCAAAAAAAAATTCACTTGGAAACAAATTCAGACACTTCCATTAGTGCATGCTGTCCATTTTTTGCAACTGTATTGTTAATCTTTAATAGAATTTTGAGCTTACAATATCTGAGACCATGTTATCTGCAATTTGAAAAAAAGATTAATCGTTTTCCTAATATCTTAAAATCTTTGAAAGACCTCATGTCAGAATTTCAAGCGGTCATGGTGCCAAAACACTTGAGGACACTTAACATATACATCACTTGCAAGGATGCATTTTTATTCATGCATATGCATCATAACGCCTCCCTGACACAGAAATGCAATGCACTGCTGAGGTTAAATTTGTATCAATGAAATGGAAAAATTTCTTACATGATGTATGGACTTGATGCACTAGTGAGGCTATTGGTGGTGGTAATTCAGTTGGACGTGTCCCTCAAGTCTATTTATATTGTTATTATGTAGTAGCAAATAGCCTAGTGTTATAATGAGTTGATATTTTTCATCACATATTTCTCTTTGTTACTTGTTAGTCACCTCCCTCTCGGAATTTCTTTGCTCCTTAAATTGATTTTTTTACCTATTGTTAATTTTTTTTATTCCTGTTCAAATCAGGTTGAAATGATACTTCAAGCTTTGGAATATGAACATGGTATGGGCTTATTATTTATGTTTTACACGGAATTATTTAATAGGCATGCACCAATTGTAGGGTCATGTGTGAATTGGCTGCTGTACCAATTGTGTTGCAAGTGTTGAATTTTCATTTAGTGAGTTCTAATTCTAAGAAATTTTTTATTCAAAAGGACAACATCCTATTGACAATGACTAGGACACCAGTACCACATAGTGACCTTAGGCAGGTCAATGTATATTTCTTCAGAAGCAGGAGTGCTCATGAGTACTTTGTTGAAAGATTTGGAGATGGCCAGTCATCTGCTACTTGTTGAGGAACCTTTTGGTATGTGCAGAGGATAAGTGTCTGGGTATTGAAATGTATACATGCATAGAGTGCTTGAGGCAGTTCAAACTCAGATGTGGATTATCATTGGTGGAGAACATCTATCTTGTCATGGTCATTGGCAAAATGCTCATATGTGAATTTTACATCCCTTGGTCCTCTTTCTCATATCTTGTTTTGCTCACCTCATGAAGGTGGATTTTAGAAATGGGGAATCTTGAGTTTTAAAAATAGATAATGTTTGATGTGAAAAGACAATTTAATTTTACTTCGACATATACTTTTTATTTTTCTTGCAACTGATGTCATGTTTTTCATACAGTAGCTTTCTTCTAAATTAATTGCCTTTGTCCATGAGTCCATGAGTTTGGGTTGTTTCTAATGGAAGCTCATTCACTCAATATTTTGTGCAGAACAAGGTGTCAATTTGGATGAGTTTTTCCAGTCAACTGCAGGTAATGTTTCTACTCATGAAGTGATGTTTATCGTTTATCAATTTCAATAAATTGTTGGACATTCCAACCTTTTTCCTTGAAAATATTTATAAATAAATAAACAAGCAGGGAAGCTTTCTTTCTTATTTTTATTTATTTTCTACTTAAGTTATCTGAAATTTTATTTATTAATGATTTTTTTGAAATACAAGTTCTTTCTCTAGCATTGAGCACATCGGACCATGAAATAGACAGTTCCATGTATATGTATATGACACGGGAGGCCACTTGACATTGAATTTTAACCAGTGGCAGTAAGGTTATATTCTCATAGTTATGAGATAGACAAAAATCAAATGTGTCACCCATTACATAAAAATGCAAATCAGTCAATTAATGGACTCCTCCAGTGACTATGATAAGCATGAGCTGTAATATGGAGACAACAAGTTTCTGTACCAAAATATTTAATGATGCTTATCAGTCTTGGGATTCTTGCTTGCCATGATGTTTATTCATTATGGCCCCTTTGGCGGCGGGTTAAGATTTTTTGGCTAAGTACTACAATATAATGTATTGTAATACTCCTGAACGTGACCCACTTTTATCTTTAGAAACTTAATAAGTTTACATTAACTACTTTATCTTTGACTGGTCTTTGGTAAATTCTGGACATTTTGAAAATGTTTACATAAACTACTTTATCTTTGACTGATCTTTGGTAAATTCTGGACATTTTGAAAATGCTAATTACCTTTAAATTAATGCAACTAAATTTAGCAAGATTTTTTATATCACTTTATCTATACCATTGGATGAATATAAATTCTAATCCATCTCTTTCATGGATTAAACCACTATTTGAGAATAAAAAAATGGTATTATAATAACAGATATTCCAACCATATTTGTTGCCAAATGGTATTAAAATACCAATTCAATTATAAAACATGATAGACACCATACCCCTGCCAATGGAGCCTGATTCGGTTTGAGCTATTCGCAGAATGCTTACCACTCTCCATCCCTCCATTGATTCCTGAGCTTTATATAAAGCTGGAAAGCTTCTTTATCTTTACAAGAAAAATAAGTATTGTCCACCTTTCTTATGATTAATAATTCTGCAGGGAAGTTCCAGACCGATGTGGGCAAGGCTTGGGCTGCAGAGATAAACTCAAGAAGAAAACGGAAAGATTAAAGGAATTCTTGTCTGAAGTTGGTCTCCCGAACCAAATTCTTTTTCCTGCTTGCTGACAAGTTGAGCTCAATGTCAAGGTCACTGGCTGGCCCTTTTGCAGCAGGTTCAACAACTGAAAACTAATCTCTCTTTTATTCATTTCATGAAAGTTGCTCATAAATTCTGCAAAAAAAAGATGGCCTGTGTATTGCATGAGTCATCATGATTTTCCTTTTCCTTTTAATGCTGAGACTGATGCTTAAGGCTTGATTGTGCTATTGTTTGCATTTCATGGAAGCCACTTTTCAATTGATAGCGATCAAGAAGAAAGTTGTCACTCATTGTAAAAATATGGGGAACTGTCACCTTGATGGGTTGGGTGTATAATCAAAAGCTAAATTCAAGCCTCTCCATTGCCTATAGGGACACAAGATCCTGGAGTGGTTTTCCTTTCAGGGAATATATACTTCACACACGTTAATGAGTTATATTTCACATATTGGCGGTTATTTTCACCCCCTTTTATTGCAATCCCACCCCTATAGCTAACCTACCCAGATCATTTTTTTTATAGGGAACGGTTTTAGCCATCGCACTAGTTATTTTACCCATTGTATTTATTTAAATAAATAAATAAATTATATTTAATCCATCCCACGAGTTTGACATAGATGATGTCTTTTGTGTTTAAAGATATAAATCATGTCGATCAGAAATCAGAATAAATTATTATTATTTTATTTTATTTTTGGTGGGTAAAGACAGGTTCGAACCCGTGACCTCCCCTTTGGGGAGGGTGCATCTTGACCACCTGTTAGGGGGTTTGTTGCAATTTTTATTATTATTGTACTTGAGATATTGAATCAAAATTTAATTTGCACATAAATCCTAAAATAATTTGAGATGCATGTTATTTTCCTCACATATGAAGGTGTATAAAAGTAATATGAGTAACTATTGATTTTAAAGGAATTGTGTCTTCCAAGAACGAAGTATGTAGCTTTGAGTAGCAAAAATTTTATTGGGTTGCGGTGGAGAGCGGATCTATTTAGGACTGGATCCAGTCAGTTTCTTTTTAATCGAACTGTACAATGTATAAGTTGAATTGCACAACTAATCGTTGAGTATATATTTCACTCTTTTATTGGATATTAATGATACTTAGGAATTCATATTTTCTTCAATAGCTGATTGAATTCAATAAGAAAGTGAAATATGTATCCAATAATTGATTGTGTAGTTCGATTTATACGTTGTACAGTTTGATTAAAGAGGTGTCTAGTTTGATGCTGATCAGATCTAGTCAAGATTGGATCCTGCCTCCTTGCGGTGTCGAACAATCTGGTCGAGTGGGCAAAACTTATGGGTTGCTCCTCGCTCCACGGGGGCAAAACCACACGTCGATGGCGAAGTGGTGCGAGAACCATTTTAATTAAAAGTAAACTTGTGTCTTTTTTTTTTGATATATCAGAATGACTGATCTAATTTGAATTAGAAAAAAAAACTCATGTGATGAACCTGATCAACAATGAATAACACTTGATTTATTAAATTTAAATGATAAAGCTTTGATTGAACAAAACTTATGCATATTTTATCGATTATCTTTGGCTGCTAAACAAGTTTACTTCATCGATCACTTTCCTTTGATCGATGAATTAACTAATCGGGCATCCTTTGATCGACCTAAGTCTAACTTCATATAATATGAGCTCTTCTTCGGTATACATAATGGTGAATTCAAGTTTGAACGCCAATACACTTATAGCATTTGGTAACGTTAAAAATGATTCTGCAGGAAGTTGTCTCCCTCAATTTTCTCAAATTGTAGCTTTTGGACACTATTTGTCTGAAATCTGTTTGCAGGAAGCTGCGATTGTAAAACTGTTTGATTGTACGATTGCATAATCAACTTTCTGCAATCGCAAAAACTGCGCAATATGCTGTTATATATAGTGTTAGTGTATGGATTCTATCATAATATATAAAAGTTAATTTTTTTCAATTTTTTTTGTATTATTGCATCTTTATACATTTAATTTTATATAATAGGGCTTTTTTTCTAAAATAATCATCATTAACCGCTTAATTACCAAAATAATCATAGGTTTTAAAAATTTATCAAACCAGTCATATGACTCAGTTAAACCAGCTTTGTCAGCATTTTTAATGTTTTTTAATTTTCTTATTTAAAACGTCAATAGAAGTGACGTTTTATGTATAAATAAATATAAAACGCCACACCGGCGTTTTCTTAAATTTTTATTTTATTTTATGAGTTAGTGGCATTTTCTATAACGTAACTGAGAGCGGCGTTTTGACAATTTGGTGAACTTTTTCTTGAAAACACAACAACACGCTACTGCCATTAGCGTTTTGTCTGTGAATGTACGAAAACAATTTCATTTCATGTAATCATAGGATATATTACACAACCCATGTTGCTTTTCTGTGATGGGTGGTTTCCAAGGAAGCCATAAATAGCTGGGGTTATTAATTTAAGGTCCTTCATGTTATATATTTTTAAGAAACAGGTCCTTATACTTTTGTCTCAATTATATTTGCTTTACCAATAGTTAATTTATTATCCATATTAGTTATTTTCCTTTGATTTAATAATAAACAAGTTTTGTTTGTGGAAATATGATATTTTTTTTCATTCTACTTGTGATTCACTTGGATTTGTCACTCAATTATTAATTATGATGTAAATATTCTGATATTTTGTGATCCACAAAGGTTTATTATAATTATAATTATGTTTTATAATATTTTTAAATTTGATTATTTTAAAAACACATATGATAAAAGATGGTATGGATACTAAAAGGTGAAATTTTATATTACAAATTTACAATATGAACGGAAATATTGAAATGTTTTTTGAATATATAAATTAAGGTTTGTGGATGTCTTTTTTGTGAATAGCTGAATATATCTGGTAATGAAGTATGTAGTGGCTTAGAAATAAATAAATAAAGCTGAAGGACCTTTATTTAACTAAGACTCATAAGTCACACTTATTTACTGTTTAGTCTTTTCCCGTATATGAAACTTTTTACGAAAATGCCCTTTCGTACATGCAATTTGACTGTCGCAAGTAACGTGAATTGATGGTTAGGGAGGTCAACATATCATTTTTTTTTAATAAAGAGGTTTTTGGTGACTGACCTTACGATCAAGTTAATAAGCTACCTTCGCTTGTATGTCCTGATCCCACAGAAAATTCTTTTGAATTTTGTTTAAGACTAACATATCATGATAAGCCTTGCTTGTGACTGTATAGATAAATTCACGTTATGACTAAACGTTAACGGTACTGGATTATTGTGTTTTTAAAATATTTCAAGTGTTAAAACATCACTCTCAATAACGTTTTTTTATAAAAACGCCAGTAGCACTAGTGTATCAAGGAAATATAAAATTTTATTAAAAAAACATAAGTGAAAGTCGCGTTTCATATTTATTCGTACATAAAACGTCACCTCCGAGATTTAAAAAACATTAAAAATGCTGACGTGGCTATTTTGATCAGGTCATGTGATCAGTTTGATAAATTTTTAAAAACCAAGATTATTTTAATAATTAAACTGTTAATATTGATTAGTTTGAAAAAATAATAATATAATAGCATGTTTTTCGATGGACGAGTGCCTAATTAAAAAAAAAAAAAGTGTGAACTATACACTGACTCACTGTATCGTCACATTTTTTACTTTTTCTTTCTTAGTACTGTTTCCATCATGATCAAATCATCTTTATATCTGGTTCATACAACTAATTCGTCTATGACAAACAACAACTCATCACTATTTAAAAATGGCATTGTACTCTATCCTGTTTTTTGGTGCATGTCATTGTCCTGTATCCTTATTCCTTGATACAAGTTCGTGTGCAATTATTACATGAGAAGATTCCAGTAATTGTAATTTTTTCAATGAAAGTATATACCAATATACTCCCAATTAAATGTCAGTAGGTGTTCCGTAATAGTGCAGTGTTCGCAGTGTACAAGCTCTCGGAGACCACAATCTTTATTATATATTTTTAAAATATATTATCATGTATCTTAATATATATTTTAATTCACATAATAGTATGTATTTAAATATATAAATATATTTATAAAAAAACTGAGAAAAAAAGGAAAAAATCTATATAACCCCTGAAATCTAGCTTAAATCCATATAACCACATGTAATATTCATATATCCATATAACCCCCTGTGTAATCAGACCCAAAATCCATATAACCCTCTCCATCCGCCTTACGTCTGTCGAGTTAACGGCGATGAATTTATGCAGGGGTTATATGGATTTAGCTAGATTATAGGGGGCAATATGGATTTTCCCAAATTTTTTTATTTATGCTTTTTTTTAAATGATAAATGACATGTGATTTCATAACCAGTACCCGACACATTAATAATGTAGTAAATTAACATTTATATGCATTAACATCTAATGTATTGTAAATATTTGTTTTATTATCTTTTCTACTATTCTCATTGAGAAATGTAAAATTGATATTTTTATTGTTTGATTCACCTTGATAAAATAAGGATAAATGATAGATAAGAGATGGATAAAAGTTTATGACTTTTTAAATGACAACTATACCCTTGCATAAATTGTTCGTGTTTGAGAATAAGTATGAGAGATGTGTGTATATATGATAGATGCGATAATTTTTGAAAATTTTTTTTCTCTAAAAATTCAAAAATGTCAAGAGCATGAGTTTTGATTTTTTTTAAAATCTTAGGACACCTCTTGTGTGTTGGTGTCATGAGAGTAATTTTTGTTAGGGATAAACTGTATGCGAAGAGTAAGTTTGGGTTTTTTTTTTAAATACCAAGAGATAGAATATATATCTCTTTTACTTATATCTTTTAGTGAGTGATATTGTATATGTGTTTCTAATTTGAATAACCATTTTCTTTGATTAAAATTAAGGGTGCATGATATCTTGAAAAAAATTCAAAAGTTAATGTTAAACAACTCAATTTTTAAATCACATGTAGAGATTTTTTTTTTGAAAAAAATCCATGTAACCCCTTGTAATGTGGCCTAAATCCATATAACCCCTGCATAAATTCATCGCCGTTAACTTGATTGATGGAAGACGGATGGAGGGAGTTATATAGATTTTGGAATCTGATTACAGGGGTTATATAGATTTTGGGTCTGATTACAGGAGATTATATGGATATACGAAGATTACAAGGGGTTATATAGATTTAGGCCAGATTTCAGGGGGTTATATGGATTTTTCCCCAAAAAAATAACATGTCCACTCCCCTTTACAATATGTCTTCAATCATCACGTAATGTTTTGATTTTCAATAAAAATATATACTAACTTAATAAAATACATACTATTCTTCTAAAAAAAAAAAACTATTATAAAAAATAAAAAACATATATTTATATAAATCTAAAATTTTTAAAAAAAATTTTAAAAAGAAAAAAAATAATATCAAACACTCATATAAGACAAAAAAAAAAAAGAAGAGAGGAGCGACATCATAAACAATGGCTGGTCAAATGAATTCTTTACACGAAGGATATCCAAATCATTCACAGAAGAAACATAGTTACAAACCACCTCAAACCCTACACAACTTAAAACTTTTTAGTACATGAATCCAAATGAAAAAAGCAATGTAATACACGGATTTTTACCTTTGGATTCACTTCTCTTAATCTGGAAAAGAGACAGCACCGTCAGTCACATTTGACCGCCTTTTGCTTTAAGCCGCTGCACTTCTTCTTGCAAGCACGCAAGCCTGCACACCTCAATGGATAAAAGCATCAATGGCTCAACTTTGGATGGTGATTTTTGATGTTCAACATAAGAATTTTTCACTAACATAAGACAGAGAGAGAGTGTTTTTTTCCATACTTGCGTTGCAGATCGGCATTTTCTTGCATTAGTTGCTCTCTGTTGCTCAGAGGAAGCTCCGGCTGTAAGAAAATAAGATGAATTTCAATTATGTGATTAGAAAGTAAGAAGATGAATTTGCATGCCTAGCAACAAAGATGGGAAAAGAAAACAGAGACAAAGATGCAATGCCAATGTTTTTCGTTCCGATATGGTATAACTCATGCTATGACAATCGATGTGGAAAACGAAGACCAGTACCATTGTAACTTCGTGATTTGTTTTTATGATTATTATGCATGGTTAATCATGATTGCTTTAGGTGGTATAAAACTATGCAAATAAATTCAATTTTGTCAAATGCATGTCCGGCGGTCACCAGTCCAAGGAAAATACCAGATTTTGGTCCAAAAATGGATTAAAAGAAGTCAGATTTTAGTAGTAGTAATTTTTTTCAAGACAAAATATGACGAGAAACAAGATAAACTATTGTAGTATCTGGAATTTATAAAAAAACAAAAACCTATAAAATTTCAATAAAGATTCAACAAAGAGAAAAGGGATTTTCTAAAAAGTAATGATATTTTATCAAATCAATCATCGCCGATTCCTTAAGAGTATACCATGATATTTACATATCACTTAAATTTAATTCATGGTTTGTTGAAATTCAAAAAAAAAAAAAAAAACAAAGAGTTATCTGACAATGAATGCATGCTAATAAACTCGTTCATTAACTTTGCATGCAATTAAATGAAGTTTTTTAATACATCGAGTAGTATAAGATCGTTTACCTTGCCGGATGACAAGCTATTGCTACTTGCTGAAGACTTATCCAATGTGACTGCCGTTCCTAATGATGACCCATCAGTTAAAAGACTACCTGATATATGATGGACAAGAATGGCAAGGCTATATGATCATGGTACGTGTGAGAGAGGCCTTGGGAAAGCAATGGGCTATTGACAGATACCTGATACATCACCACTATTTTGTTGCTTCATCAAAAGTATAATATTTTCCTGTTAGGAAAAAAAAATAGTATATAAGGATAACTTGAAGAAGATTAGAGTACCAACAAGATCTAAGATATGGCAATCATACCTTTTGAATACTATTTATCTGCAACATATGCTGGAGGATGTTCAAAGGTGAACTATCTGGGTGGATCGACATGGATTCAGAAGGTGATGGTAGACAAAATGCAGGTGGTTGAGTAATCACCTATACAATTATAACTTCCATGTAAGAAATTGAATATAGAAAGAGAACCAATGTGCGATGTGAATTTTATTTCTTGAAGTAACCAACATGTCTATTCTTAGGAATAGAGATATGCTGATAGCTACCTGCAATAAAAGAGACCTCTTTTGTCCATTCATTTATCTATGGAAACATTTCACTTGTTGAATTAAAAAATAGATGCAACAAACATTATCTTTTTAAGTGGTGTAAAGCAGACTCACTTATGCACATACAGTGCACTAGTAATGGGAGATGTCCCTTTATCCTTTTGGTTCCACCAAGCCTATAGGAGTCTTAGTTCTACTCCACTTGATTAATCTAGCACTCTGTTACTAGGTAAAACTAGGGGTCGGCAACGGGCCGGGCCGGCCCGGCCCATTGAAACAGGGCCCAAGCCCGGCCCTGGGCCCAGGCCCGCGGGCCTGCTTGGCCAACGGGCCCGGGCCGGGCCGGCCCGTGGCAAAAAAAAGGGCCCAGGCCCTGCCCACGGGCCCGGGCCTGGGTTCGGGCCCACGGGCGGGCCTACGGGCCCAAATTCAAAACATTTTATTTTTTTATTTTACGTTGTTTATTTGTATATAATGTTAAAATAACACAAAATTTAAAGTATAATGTTGAAAAAAATATTTATATCTATTGAATTTTCAAAATAAAAATATTAAATGAATTAATTACTTACAAAAATAAATAATTACATGTACCTAACTAAGTTAACACATATATAAATGTTAATAATTTGTATAACTCAACCACAATTCAAATAAAAATTACATGTTACTAGTTCATTGGATCACCCTCCATGGGCCTACGGGCCAGCCCGAACGGGCCGGGCTCGGGCGGACCCACGGGCCGGGCCCGGGCCCCAGAACCAGGCCCAAGCCCGGCCCTCCCTGAAAACGGGCCGGGCAGGCCCGGCCCGCGAACAGGCCCGGGCCGGGCTTTGGCCCTGCGGGCCCGGGCCGGGCGGGCCGGGCTTTCGGGCCATGGGCTTTTTGGTGACCCTTAGGTAAAACTTCACGTACTACTACTTATCCAAAGCAATCTCCATCTTAGGATCTTAAAGGGTCAGCTATGTTGTCTTCTTTTCGTCTTAGATAGGGTGCTTTCAAGATCTAGTAGTTAATCATATTTCATTGTATTAAAAAAATTAGCTCAAGATTTTAAGCCAACTTTTCTACAAAACAGCGAACTTTATTTCAAAATTATGGAATAAGCATCAGATATATTCATGTACTTATGGTTCGGGCTCAAATTTTAAAGCCTACTTATCAATTAGTCTGTAAGCACCACCTACAGTTTGGGCTAAAATGCCACCCATGGCTGTGTGTGTGTGTGTTTGTGGGTGGGTGGGTGGGTGGGGGGGGGACACCTATTCAAAAAAATAGTTATGGAATTCAGATTTTAACCCATGTCACTGTAGTAAGCATATCTTCCAGAGAAAGGAAAAAAAATGCATCTGCCATAACTGCAATTTTGAGCTTCAGAAAAGGTAAAGAAAGAAAAAGAAGCATTTCATGATCCTCCATGTGCATAACAGTAATTAATAATGATTAATGAAGAAAAGAACCAAGGAGAAGAACAAAAAAAGAAGATATATATGGATCTTATACATTGATGATTTTGTAAATTACTAACCTGCAAGCTGTGACTTTTCTGGAGGAGAGGAGACGGAGGCACCTGAAAGAAACTCGAGAATAATTAAAGGAAAATCTTGTGGACAAGAAAACTGGGACTAAAACCATGAAAAAAGTGTACCTTATCCAATCCCATGTTCTCAGATGTCACTTTAAATCTACCTTTTTGCTGGATCACTGGCCCCTTGGCCTTCTCATCAAGTTCATTGCCATTTGAAGCTACCAGATCATATACCAGCACAAGTGTTTAGACAAATCACTTCTTAACATGACATGAAGTTATATATGCACATGAACCAAAAGAGATGGTCAAAGTTTGGCTTCATAATACTTGGAATATTTTTATATACCTGCGATTTTTGATGACTTTAAATTGGCTTCGGAACGTGCATCTTCTCCTGCTTCAAGAGCAGCTGTTCCATTACAAGTTCCCGTCTTTTGAGGAGTTTGTCTTCGTTCACCAAAATATTATATTAGAATGGAAGTCTACAAGAACAAAGCTAGACCACTATATATAGATGGAAGCTAAATTGCATAAGCTACAAAATTTATAGGTACCAATTGGATGAATATATATTACAGTTAAACAAAATAGGAACACAATAAACACAGAACACATAAGCCTACAGGATCACACAAAACACCCAAAATAATGACACACCTCTCCCCCTTGAACGACTGTACTGCATCTAGTTGACAATTTGTGTTGCTCAATCTTCTATCATGGCAGCAGTCAGTAGCCAAGCCATTCTGTTGTTTTCTATTGACTTCAACTTCAGAATTTTCCCTTGAATGAATTCCAGCGTTGTCATGGAAATGAACACCATTCTCCATGAAATTCTGATCACAGGTTGAGCTAGAAACACTCAACTCATCGTCAGATGCTTCAAATTTTCCTCTGGAGAAAAAGATGAGTAGTTTGAAGTAATTGAAGATGGAAGTTGAACTGAGGTATGCAAACAGCAGAGGAACAAATCATATACTAGTATAGCACTCGAAAGGGGAAAAAAATTGAGAAACAGACAAACAGGTTGTTGATTTTTATTTATGGGAGGGGACACTGTGTTTCAATTCAAGAGCCTTAATATTTTTTTTAAAGAAAAAGATATCTTCCTTGTTTGACAACTGATGTGGTAAAAAAAAGACATCTTTTTTGGGATAATAGTGAATGGAAGAGAACATCATGTGTTTGCAGCAACATACTTGAGAGTATACACTGGTAGTTGATCAGGTGATATGGAAAGAGCTGCCTTGCCCTGCATTAGGTCTTCAATTTCCTGTTAAATCCATATTATATTAGTAACCCATCTACTAATTTCATCTAGATGCTACCATTGTTCGATAAGAAGAGTTACCCTATCTGAAAAATCATCTTTTGAGGATTGACTTGTGATGCTCAGTGCGCATTGGTGCTGTTTTTCTGGAATACTGTCAAGGCCAAATATTGAATTTGAATTTCCTCCTACATCTTTTTCAGAAATAATTTCCTCAACATCTGGGATCTAATGAAATATAAACAATGTCAACAATTGGAATAAACAACATCATTCAATAATGAGCCACTGAGTTGCATACCAGTGACGCCTGCGTCTTTAAGTCCTCCATGTCAAAGTTCCAGGCACTGATCCCTCGTTTATATTCATTCTACGTATGATTAAAATCCATATCAATTTGAAATAAAAGTATAAAACATTGCAACTTCACATGTAATGTATCCAATAAGATGGACAGATCACGTCAATCAATTTCATAAAAAGAAGACACTGTAGATGAACTGAATTCAGTCTCATAATTGCGCTCTTTTAAATATTCACTCATTCATGCTTATTATTTTTTAATAAGAGTGATGGAAAGAAAGAAGTAACCAGCGCATGGTAGTAAATATTAGCAGCATTCGCTAACTAGGAAGTCATATGGATTTAATACACCAACATCAATAACACAAAACAGAATGTGCCAGTAAATAGAATATGACCTCAAAACTACAAATAGATAAAAGTGGTTCTATACCCTCTCTCATTTCTGGCTAGTATTATAAATTAGATATAATAAATTCGATTTGCCATAACGAGTGCAGCCCATGATGAGGTAAATCAGAGAATTTAGAACATATACATATACCTCCAAAATTCACTTTTAAATAGTAATGCATTGTTGAATGCTGACAGAGTGAATGGAATGATTGGTGATATTAGATATAAGTTTGATATATTTGATGAATATCAGCATGGTCAGAAGAGTTAGCACAATCTCCTACTTACAAGAGAGGATGCCAGCTTATCTTATAATATGTTGGCTGGGCCAAGAGTTCAAGTGGCCATTAGGCCCGCTGATGGGTGAGAGTGAGGTGAGGCCAGACCCATGGTTAAATCCCACATCACCTAACGAGGAAGGATGTCTAGTCACTGGACTTTAGTGCTTCTATGCGAACATATACATTACATGTGTGACACATTTTAAAACCGTGACCCATGTTCACATAGGGGTGTGTGTGTGTGTTGTATGAAATTTTTTGGGGCCAGCCATTGGATGCCAATTTCAACTATCAAATATGAATGGGTTACCAAAAATATATTGTGTGCATGATAAGTGACAATAACTGCATGGAAAATCTTTTAGCACAAGTAAAAATTTGCCTCTTTCCATGAAACATTACATGAAAGCCACTATAAATGATCCTTAGTACATAATGTTCCTGTTGGGCCATCAAGGTTCTAATCCCACATTTCCAATCTAAAGCAATAAGAATTAAAAATGGAAAAATTCTTTTGGCAAGATTCAATAATTCAGCGGTCATCATGAATAAATTTTCCCACCTCTTGATTAGTGTTGAAAAATAAATCATCTGACTCGTTGTGTCAAATCATACTGCCAAAAGAAAAATAACTTCAATCTTATCTTATAAGGAGAGTAATCCAAACCTGAGACATTTCTTCCTTCTTTCCATCTGGAATTTTCTTTTGCTCAATCATGTCATCTTCTTTTAGCTATTTGGAATCATAAGAAAAGAGAGTACATGTAAAGAAATAAATGAAGATACCCATTAGTATAAACCAGATCAAGTGAGAACCAGTTTTCCCTACCTTCAACTCTTTAAGGCGATCTCCGAGAGTAGGCAAACCTTCTAAAATTGTACGTACAATATAATCTTGCGACCTAGCTTGCTTAAAGAAAGAATGTTTAGAAGTCGCTCTGCAGAAGGCCTTGCTAGCGGATTTTTCACCAAGCACGTAGAAATCATAGCCCTAAAGGACTACAAATAAAGATCACTGTGAAAAGAATATTCTATCAAAGAACAGGACTGACTGAAAGCAATTTCAGAAGATACCTTCGAGAATTTCTTCTCCCGATTTATGTTGAGTACCGGTGGTGCATTTTGCATTGTCATGAGGAAAACCTGTCAAATGTTTTAAACTAAACAATGTTTCAAATTGTTAAGAATATGGTGCAGTAATCATCTAGTAGACAAATGATGACCTTCATAGGAGGATACTTTGAGAAAGGTGCATGACCATGAGCAAGCTCCAAGGCAGTTATCCCAAAAGACCACATATCTGCCCTGTGGGAAATTATATGCACAAGCAAACAGCATCAAATTAACTGTCGACAGTGACAAAAAAAAGAAAGGACACCAATAATTAGTAAAACAGATCATTCAGTAAAGCTAAAAAGCAGAAGTGCACTGACTTGAAGTCATAACCATTCAATTGCTCCATCACCTCAGGGGCCATCCTAAGAACAACCAAATAAAGGGTTTGTCATGACTACTGCATGCATTGCAAAAGAACTTGATGAAATTAGGATATGCATGAATAATACGCACCAGCAAGGTGTCCCAACAAATGTATTTCTCATGCGTTGCCTATCACCAGAATCAAAAAGAAATGCAGAGACGCCGAAGTCCCCAAGCTTAATTGCACCACGACTATCAACGAGGATATTACCGGCCTGCAAGAATTACTTGATAAAATTAGTGATAAAACAGCAGGAAAAGGACTGCATCTTGTAATGAGCTGCATACAGTGATTTAGAAGTATCAGGACTAAAAAAATACTTCCATCAAATGATATAACTCAGATGCTACCAAAATAAATTCATGATATTCGAAAAGTAAAATGCATAGTAAACCAACCCAAGACAAAATCGACTATAATCCTATATTAATTTGAAGGGGTATTTGAAATTCCATATCGAATCAACTACTGATGCAACTCAAACTCTACTGCAGCAAGTTCTTAAATTCACCCAGATATATTCAACAGAATTTGTACCTTTCAGTTTTGTCAAAGGGAATGGAAAGTGTAATTAAACAGAACATCTGGAGGAAATGTATCTAAAATCAATATTTCCAAAATAAAATGGAAGATAAAATAAAAACAGAGAAAAGAAATCCTTGTCCTATCAATTGTGATCAGCTGTGGAGCACATCTCAAAATAAATTACCATAGGAATAGACATATCATTGATTATAAACTTGATATTAATCTAGAGGACTCTAGAAGTCAGAATACCACACAAGACATATGAAGTTACACTCATTGATTTCCATAACTCATAATATCAAACCTCACAAGCAAGCAGAGTTTCTCATTTAATTGTAATGCATATGGTGTGGTGACTGCATTGGTGGTATAACTTCCTAGTAAGTTTGTTTGGAATATGTAGGCCCCCGGTCTAGACAACTCCCATGCATATAAAGAACTGTTTCTCCAATGTATTTACTATTCTTAAGCATACTCCAAAACATACAGAAAGAACTTACAAACTAATAATCAAGAAGAACAAAAATTAAAATGCACGAGTGATAAAATTATAGACCTTCACGTCCCGATGAATAAATCCTTGGCCGTGTAGATAACTCATCCCCTTTAACACTTCACGGAGTATAGTAGCGATCACCGCCTCCTCCTCAAAACCATTTGGATGGGCATGCTTCATGATATGAAGGCACGATCCACCTGCCATGTAAGGCATGACTACCCAAAGATTGTGATCATTTGCAAAGGTACAATGAGCCTTGAGAAGATTTGGATGGTCCACCAGGATCATGGTCTGAGCCTCACGGGATATATTACCCTGGGGAAGACATGCTTGAAGTTAGAAGATACTTCACGTTATACTGAAGAAACAGCTATCAAAAACAGAGAATATTCAACTAATGTGGCAGCATATCTACTGTACATCAAATACTTGCTGTTAATGTGCTTATTTTACAAAATATTGTCCCTAATACTAATTAGTACGTAATTCAAGTTAGAAACTTTCACTTTCAGTTTTATTTATTGCTGACATGCTAATAAAAGGCATGACTTATAGCAGGCAACACAACTAAGAAATTTACTTCAATTACGAAAGCATCCCAATATTGCTGAAGCTAAAATAAGTTAGGAGAGAGGGACTGATTTGACAAGCGAAGCTGCAGCCTGATGGTGTCATGTCCTTGTCGTTTTTTTTTCTACCAGCTCCATTATCATCCTCACATCATTCCCCTGGATTTTTAAAGCTGGGTGAATCTGAGTGATTAAACCAAACCTCTCTACGTTCAATATTCTGAGATTATTCAACTGGTATGAGAATTAAATAACATGATCATCACTTCTGCCGAGCATGATTGCCATTGCAAGCCCCTAAACAATGCATCCTTTTTATCAAATTCTAATGTGATATTTCATAAATCCATATAATCTGATAACATAACTTCTCATGTTGTCAGTACTCATTACCATTTTTGTTTGAAAATAAGAACCTTCTCATTTTTCGAACTAGAAGCTTCATTTATTGATTATAAGGTATTATTGATAATGAAAATCTTCATTCAGAAAACCGACTTCCTTGCATGAGAGGTTAAAAATAAAAAAAAATCGGATAACATGACTCTTTGGGATCACAAAAATTGGTCCTTCTTGGATCCTAATCACGACTGAAAAAAAAATCTACAGAATTTCACGATTCCGATCCTAAACCATTCAAAAACACAAATCCGATACAATGAAGAACAAACAAACGACAGAAACCCCGAAACAGAGCTCACGAAAGCCTAAAACAGAGGAAGAAAAAAAAAACAAGCTTCAAACCGTCGGATCTCACCAGATCTCCGCTGCTCTTCTCCAAATCGATGATCTTGATCGCCACGGTCTCATTGAGGGGGACGCACTGGGCCCGGTAAACCGTGGCGCTCACGCCGTGCCCGACCTCCTCGTGCAGCTTGTAATCCTCCGCTCGTATCGGATACCTCTTCTTCTCCTTCTCCCCCATCGATCAAAAAAAAAAAAATCGATCGAAAAAAAACCTCAGATATCCCAATCGATTTCGCTCGAACCCTCTCAAACCCTAGATTTTTGTTTTTCGTCCCATTTACGTCTCTCTGCGTTTCTCTGTCTCTCTCTCCCTCCCTTTCTTTCTATTGTTTGCTTTTCCCGTGAGAGAGCGAGAGAGAACGCGAGAGTCTCGGATCGCGTATTTATAGTGCGACGAAGGGGGGGAGGAGGGGTTTTAATTTGTTTGTATGGGAAAAGCGCGCCACATGGATTAGCTTCGCCTCTCGTCAACTTATGGAATCGTGACAGGTGTCTTACACGTGGCGGATTGTGGGTCCGGTGGGGGGAAATTACGTGATTGATCGTCTTTTGGAGGGTTTTTGAACGGTGGCTAGGAGGGTATATTGGTAATCTGGAGGTTGTAGGTATCTGGGATTTTGTGTGATTTGCGATTTTAAGAAGTGATAAATGCTGATTTATATGTATCTAATGAAATATATACCAATTTTAAGTTGTATCCATTAAGAGTATGGGTATTGAATTTAGAAAATTTAATTGTGTTGATCTGATGAAAATAAGTCAATTACTCATTAACAATTTTTTTTTTTTTTGTAAGATTCTTGATTTAGTTTGGTGATATAACTTGATTTAAAATGATCATTGAATGGCTTATCATTTTATCACTTTTAGTATATGTCATTATTTTTAGAATTAGCTAGTTTACATCACTTATCCCTCATTTTGTCTAGCATTTTAGTTTAGAAAATCTTTATATGAATTTTTTGCAAAAAATATCCTATATGCCCCTTTCAAGGAGAATATATGTGGAATAGAGATGGATAACCCTCAAAAACTAGTTTGTTTGCAATGAACATTTGAATATATATAACTATGCCGAAATATGTTAGAAACGTTAATATTGATATTTTGGATCCTTCTGGGATTGTATTATTCAACTCAATCTATTTTATTAGTATTAGGATGTTTACATATTAAATTACTGTTATCACCTTTTATAAAATCGGATTTATAAATATTTATACACATTTTATTCACTTTTTTATCTATAACTTATTTAGAGTCAATCTAACAACAAAAACTTTATTATTATATTTTTCAATTTAAATAACTTAAAAAACAATAAAAAAATAAAATGATTTATTCCACTGATATAGTTAGTTATACTAAAATATTTATTTATCTCAGAGTAAGTTGTGTCGTTATCTAAATGGGGGGCTATGCTTATGGAGCGTGAAGGAAATGAATGCTTCCATATTTAAGACATGTGATCCTATTCCATCCGTATGATACGTGATTCTTGCTAGCCAATTCATCCAATTTAGTTATAATTTATAATAAAAAAATTGTCATATGTTATACAACAGGAGTACAATTTGTTTTTTAGAAATTAAACTCAATGTCAGGGAAAATTTGTGATTTTAAAGAATGAATAATGTATATATAACTTGTCTGCTATATTTTTGTATCTTCAATATTGGCATTTCAATAAACAAAACAGGCCAAAAAAACATTATGACTCAATGGTATTGTGAAAAAGTGTGAGAAAGTGTCATGTTGTTGTATTATTATGTATTGTATATATTTAAAAAAAACACGTAAGAATAAAGTCTGCCTTGGACCACAGAGTCACAGGAGTAAAATCACACAGCATTGTGAAGGTGACACCTCTAGGACCAAAGACTTAATTTTTCATTTTTATTTATATGAAGGACTAAAGCCATAATTGTCTCTCCTTGTCATGCAATTGAGTACAGTGCCCTATGACATTAGGTTTCTACTTAGACTGGACCAAATCATGAAAAAACTGCACACACATTTGATAGGTTGGTTGATTTCAGGGGATTTGATTTGTTTTTTCTCTCCCCACCTCTAGCAGTCTAGTACTCTAGTTGATTTACAAAAACAAAAAAATACAAAAAAGTAGACAAACATGGACTTTTTAATAAAGTTAAAAATTGAAATAGCCCCAATTTTTTCAACAGAGAATCATAGTAGGTTTTTATAGATACTAGTACCAATGATCCATTGACGGGCAACTAATTAATGTTTAATCAAAATAAGCATTTCATGATGTATTATGTTTTAGTATTCAAAGTAATTTATTATTAATGATAGAGGATATTAGTAATAAATTACATGTTCAAACAAAACAACTGTATAATGATAGAAAATCTTTCTCAATTAGACATCATGTGAACAAAGTGCTTAAAAACAACAATGTAACCGGCGGTTTCTCAAAAAAAAATTCTCTTACATTAAATGTCAGGTTAACAAATCATGAATTTATAAATTTTTCACTTATAATGAGCTTATTTTGACTTTCATTCTTATTCTTAATCTTTTGAAGCACTTAAAAAAATTACATTTATAACATGTCATTAATGTGTTCAATTTCATATATGCATCTTAAACAAAATTTATCATTCCACAAAACCTATCAACTGTTATAAAATAAAAGGAAAACAGATAGAAACATAACATAAACACAAGAGAAATTTGAGCACAAGAGAAAATATTGTTCTTCAATAACTTTTCATTTCTTTTCCATCTATTCTCATTGATATTCTTCATGTTACAGAAGCCCTCTATTTATAGGGTCACAACCACAACCATAGAAAATCTAAAATACACACCAAAATAAATGCATACTGATACAGCGTGTAACCACGCTCTTCTACGGATCCGTTCAAAAGAACGAAATCGGTAGACTCCAACGGCGCTGTTATATGTCAGGGGGTTGGGCTTCAATAATCTGCTTTTTTGGATGAAATACCAGGGAATTGGGAGGTCTTTGCAATTGTTAGTACTCCTAACAATATACAAGATATAAATTAACTAAATTTTAAATATCAATAATTTGAATAATCAATTGGTAAAAGAGAATTTCAACAAACTAGTATCTCAACTAATTATCTAAATCTAACAAACAAATCTAACAGATCTTTATCTAATCCTAACTAAAATTCAAATTTGAATTCAAATAATGATTTGGAATTCAAATATAAATATAGTAAATCCTAACAAAGAAATAAAATCCTAACTACCTAAAAATAACCTAAAAATAGTAAAAATAACTTTGAATCGTCGATTTGACCCCCAAGACGATCTCACGCTCCGAAAAATGGCGTAGTGGCATAGCGACTACTCCTGTAGGGCTCGTTGATACGAACGCGTGGGCATATTATAATAGCGATTCTAATCTACGGTTCAAAAGTTATGGCTATTTGAAGTCATGGTACTTCCGATTAATCAAGATGTCCCTTCTTCTTGTGTTCCATTTGATCTCGGTCGTCCATGTATTGTACAGCTATGATGTCTACATCACATACACAAATGCATGGATTACAATTTTAATATGACACATAATTAGGCCTGTCAACGGGTCGGGTCTGGGTCGGGTCGGGGTGGACCCGGACCCGACCCGTTTGATTGTCGGGTCCACATTGGGTCTCGGGTCGGGTCTCGGGTCGGGTCGGGTCGACCCATTAACAAAAGTAGGTCAGACAAAGAGAGATTGATAAACTTCTTAAAGGCCTATAATGGCTTTATTTTTATTTCTTTTTAATAGTGTAATATATTATAAATAGTTTTTCACTATTTTGATTTTTTAATGTTTAATAAGATGACATTTGGAATACGGTTTAGATTATTACGCTTTTACGTGAAGTTAAAAAATTGTAAAAATATTTCAAATGCTTAAAATTTTAAATGAGTATTCAATATTTAGTTATAAATGATTGGTTGGATCATAAATGTTGGGTTGGATCATAAATAAAAAAAATCACAAAGTATTTGGGTTGGGTCAATCGGGTCCATAGGATCGGGTCGAGGTGGACCCAGACCCGACCCGTTTTCATTGTCGGGTCCTTCGGGTTGGGTATTTATGCCTTCTATCGGGTCGGGTCCGGATCGACCCGCGACCCGTTGACAGGCCTACACATAATACCAAGATGAACCTATTTACTATGTGGTCATCTACAAATATATGCATATATTCATAACATCAACATTGTATTTTTTTTTATCCCCAGTGGTCATAACACAACGATTCATGGTTTAGTGATGTTACCGATAAGTCATAGGTTCAAGTCTTGGCAGCATTTATCCACCTGTTTGTTGTCGATCATTCAAAAGAATTTTTCATGGAATCGGGGTAAACAGACGATATAAAAAAAAAATTGTATTTTTAAAAAAATAAAGTTTTTTTTTCTCTCAAGATTATGAAACTGGTTTCTATAACTGTTTTTTTTTCATTTTCTTTACTAAAATATATGAGTACGCGTGAAGTAGGCCATAGCACCCACAAAAGCATCATAGGCCTCCATGACCATGACCAAGCTTGTCTTAATTAGAAAAAAATTTCATAAGCTATCCCTATATATATATTGTTCCATTGTGTACGCAATAAACAAATCTACAGTCCAACAAACCAATCCAACTTTCATTCAAATTTCCTTTTTTCTCTCACTTTTTCAATGCATCATGATCCGTTATTATCTTGGACACAATATCCGTCTATAGATACATGCACCGTAACCTAGGCAAAAAAAATCATTTCATTCTTTGCAAAGAAAAAGAGCGACGTAACGGCTGATGTGGATATTGAAAATATGCATGTATTTAAAGTGCCGTTGGTGATAAGTCGGAAGCGACCCCGTGACGTGCACGTGTGAGAACGTGTTCCTTTCGCTAAGTCTCAACAGCGTTTGTTTCTTTCCTTTTGAATTTCTTTTTGTTGATTGAATTCGATTTTCCTGTACAGAATCTGATAAACAGTTGAAAACGTGGGATTAGAGCATCAACATGTATTCGTTTAGTTGAGCAATTTATTGATGCAAAAATCACAGCTGTGCCGTGGGTGTCTGGGTAATAATACAGTTTTCATGATAGAGAAATCTTATATTAAGTCATATGGTCGTAATGTTTCAAATTGGATGGGTTATAAATCCAACTCAACCTAATTTTAAATGGATATTTTTTTAAAAAAAAACTTTCAAATGGATACTAAACATAACAGACCAACTAAAGAGCGCATTTGGTTGCGTGATTGCATAATTTTTGCATATGTAGAAACTAGGAAACTGCTTCTGCAATTGTGCAATCAAATAGTTTTACTGTATCGGCTTCCTACACACAAATTTCAAGCAAATAATACTAAAAAACTGCGATTTTCAAAAGTTAAGGGGAATGAGTTTTTTGTAGAATCAGTTTTAAAATCTAAATTTTTATAGAATCAGTTTTGTAATTGCACAATCAAACGCACCCCAAGTGGAGTCCTAAATGAGATTTTAAAATGAGTTTCCTATTGACATCATAAAGGTTTTTGAGATTTTTAAAAAAAAATTCTAAAAAAAAAATGGATAAGATAAAAAGATATCAATAAAATAAAAAAATAATGAATAAGAGAAAAAACAATAAAATAGATCACAAAAAATAATAATATAATTAAAAATAGATTAAAATACCACATTTAATAAAATAGTGAACAAAAAATGAAAATAAACAAAAATATGAAAATTATACAACATAAACCCCTAACATAATCTGCTTTATAAATAAACTAATACTAACCCATTAAAATAAAATAAAATATTAAATAAAAAACAAAATTAAAGAGCAAAGAATTGAAGTGGATAAGTTTAAACGAAAATATTCATAAAATCTAAAGATAATAATAAAAAATTTGTGGATTAGGGCTCTCTGTAATTGGAGGTTGACAGGATCGTCTAGGTCACCTATACTCATGGGCGACCCGATCAAGCCCATCCTGATTCAATTTGGTTTATTTAGATTTGAAAAAAGATACACCCATGCCTCCATAACAACCCCATTGCATTGCAGTCCATATCATTTTTTTTTATAAAAAAAAACACACGCTCTCCTCTTAAAGTACATATTGTTTTATGAAATGATGTATATATTGATAGATAATAGTATATTTTTTTCGAGTTAACAAAATGAAAAGAAAATCATGTCACACGTTATGATAGAAACTATATATACTGTACTATTATAATGCATCGGGTTGCATAAATGACACTGCGTGCATCAGCGCCTTTTGGTTTAACTCCACCCAAATGGTGAGGTAAATTTGAGATTTCAGTTCAAACATTCAAGATGTTTGAATTATTTAATTTTTCTTTAACTTGGAATCTCTCTCTTTTATATATAGCTTATTTCTTCTTTTCCTTTTTTGTATTCCCTCACATACATTTTCATATTTGTTATTTCATTTTAACTATTTATTATTTCATTCATTATCTTTTGTTACCGAGTACTATTGGTATATATATAGTTTATATTGCTTAAAATAATTAACATCATTAAAAAATAAATCTAAAATTAACCTATTTTTGAAAAAGGTAGAGCTTGTTACCATGCACTTTTAATATAAAAGTGAAAATACAAGCCTAGAGGGGAAATGAGATAGAAAAACAAATGAAAAATACAGGATATCATGAAGGAGAAGAGATATCCGTTGATAGGAGATCTAGCAAGGCCACCTGCCCTCCCAACCCCGCTCGATCATATGTTATTCGACCCATTCGAAACCACAAATTTGACTAGAACTGAATCAAAATTGAACACAACCAAACCAGATAAAATTGAGTTTAGCTGCATCACAAGGTTAGAATAAAAGCTTCAATTCTCAAAGTTTTCAAAGATGTTTTCTTCTATTATAAATTTATAATTAACAACATTCATAATTAAAAAAAAAAAAAAAACTCTGTACGTACTCGTGTGTGCAGTGTGCTTGTATTCTACGTTCTAACTTCAAGACCTTGGTACGCGCATATGCAAAACAAACTAAAAGCATATTAATAGTATTAAAATACATGCAAAATGAGATCATATATATAGTACGTGCATGGTGTGTATTGATTTCGTTTGGTTTTACGTGATAAATAAAGTTCTACGTTGTGTTGGACTGCGGTGATCCGGATCCCGTCCAAGCCTGATTGTGTCGGTAATATATTGGGCCCATTTTCCTGCATTAGAGCCCTTACAAGAACATTGTTACGGCCCACTAGAGCATGTTTAGTGAACGCTAATACATTCAGTCTTTTTTTACAGTCTAAATTACAGTTTTATATATCTTGTTAAATTTTTCTTACACTTATTAAATGTGGGTTTCAACTCAAAATAGAGTGGCAGCATTTTTATGAGAACATATACTTCATTAGAAGATATTTATTTATTTTTTTTAAAATGAAAACACGTCTTATTTGCATTTTAGAGTGTAAAAGTACCGAGTGTAACATTTTTCTTGTATGTGATAATTTCTTGCTTGTTTCTTATTTGGGAAGGACGTTCATACAGTCAATCATTTCTTGATGTCACTTTTGTACTGTCCTAACTTTCTTCTCATTCAGTGAATCAGTATATAGTATATACTAGGCTATACTGGTATATATTTGGTTATAATTTATGTAGATTTTTAATTTTTGAATAAGTAGGCACTTCATCATACGTATATATATATTTGAAAGGAAATTTAAAACATGTTAGAGGCTGGAAAAGGGACTGCACTCCTAACATTTTTTTCCAGTCATATGGACATTGCGAAACCCCATCAATGGACTATTACATGCAATGTATATCCTCATGCCAAGGAGTTATACGTTTTGTTTGAAAAAATATTTGCAACTCTTTTTTTGTGTAAATGAGTATATATTTTATTTCTTCTAAATGTACATGATACACTCTCAGGAAACAAACGTACATAAGTACTATAGAAAATACCTCAGTGAGATTGTTTTTAACATTATGTAATTTATATTGATTTTATTTCTGTTCAAGGCCTCTTTTTATAACTTATAAATTTTGGAATTAGTTTTTAAACACAGTACATGTTAGGAATCTTATGTTACTGGTGTGGGAGGTGAAAATGTCTTCCTCCTTGGATGGGCCGGACTCGAAGATGGTCCAGACTTGGTTTGGGTAGATCCAGGAAGAGACGGTGATAGTGGAAGAGGCGGCGACGATGGATTGGTGGATATTTATCTGGATTGAACCTGATGTAAGTCAGGCTGCCTACGTACCCTTTTTGAGGGATCAAGCCACACGTAGTTCCTTTTTGACGAGAACCTCCAACGATGAAGCCCAATCTCCATTAAAATGAGATTTCAAGCTTGGGTCTTGGGTTCTCTTTGTTTTGGAAGAAGAAGAAGGAGTCTCTCTCCCTCTGCTCCTCCTCCCTTCCCTTCCTTTTTTTGTGAAGGGGATACCCTTCTATTTATAGTGGGAGAGGGTGTGCCTATATTCATGGAGGTGTGAGCATATCATGAGATGAAATCTTCCACATGGCTCTTGGATCGATCGACACGTGGGATTTATTTTTTGACAGTTTGTTACAGCCATTGTGTCAGGGAATATTCCTTGTAATTCCTAATATCTCACCGATGCGGACTTCGTGATTTTGATTCAAGTTGGACAGGAGCTATGCCCCCATTCACCCAGGTCTGGTCGGGAGTCCGACCAGACTGTTTATTGGCCCGACTTGAGGTGGTGGTGTGTTATGACGGAATGTGATGGGTCGAGGCGGTATAGCCTTTTAAACGGATCCTAAGGTGTGACAGATTTTGGCTCCTATAAATGCCCCCTCTTCTGGTCTTTCGGGGATCGAGGGAGCAGAAGAATAGACTTAAGAGAAGTCCTCTTAATGATTGGACAAAATCTTCACACTCTTGGTCCTTTGGGGATCGGGAGAGCTATAGATCAAATATCGAGACCTTGCATGTTAAATCCTAATCTGACTTTTGTCAAAATGACGCTTTTCTATTTCTTTCTGCCTTTAATTTGAAAAGGCGAATGACAGGGTAGACCTGAAAAGGTGAATTGCCAAGGAAGACCTGAATGGCAGAGTAGATCTGAAAAAGTGAATGGCAGGATAAACCTGAATGGCAGAGTAGATCTGAATGGCAAGATCTATCTTTGCTGCAAACATTGCATTACCTCCTTTCCTAGTTCGAAGAGAATGCAAAATATCTTGAACCAACAACAAATGAGAATGTATCGATATATTAGGAACAAACGCTCCCTGCTCCTCCCCGATTAACTTCTCTAAAACTGGCTTCAAACGGCGAACCAGAATTTGTGCAAGAATTTTATACTTACTATCACATACACTGATTGCTCTGTATTCCTTGAGAGAACAGGGGTTACGTATAAGCCTGTCAACGGACCGGATACGGAGCGGATATGGTCATATCCGTATCCGTATCCGAAATTTTTTTTATATATCCGTATCCGTATCCGACAGATATTTAAAAAGAGTATCCGTATCAGATCCGAAATTTCGGATATGAATTCGGATAATTATCCGAAATATCCGAAATAAATAAATAAATAATTAAATATAACAAATTTTCATTTAAAGTTTAAAAATTGACTTAAAATAAAAAATTCACAAAAACAAGTCCTAACTTTACAACTATTAGAAAGAATAAATAAATAATTAAACATAACAAATTTTCATTTAAAGTTCAAAAATTGACTTAAAATAAAAAATTCACAAACACAAGTCCTAACTTTACAACTATTAGAAAGAATGTGAGCCACTTGATTAAAATCCAATGGTAGATATTAAATACTAATATTAACATTTTTTTAATGCCATCGGATACAGATATTTTTCGGATCGGATAGGGGTATATCCGTATCTGATCCGAAAATTTTTGGATACGGATTATTTTTTCGGATACGGATACGGATTTTTCGGATATCGGATATTTTCTGCATTTTCGGATACGGATTCGGATCGGATGCAGATATTTTTTTGGATAATTAACAGGCTTAGTTACGTACCTTTGGAATCAACACAATATACAATGAGCCCCACGAAAAGGCAAGGATGAAGTATCATGAAAGTTACGCACTGCCCTCACCAGACCATTCTTTATTATAGGCCAAAAAGCCTTATAAAACTCTCCTGGGAAACCATCTGGTTCCGGTGCCTTATTAAAAGGAAGTCTACGGACCGCCCATTCAACCACCTCCGTAAAAGGTAAAGTGAGATGGGCAGCCATTTCCATTGGGACTCGTCTACTAAGCAGATTCTCAGGTATTTGAATAACCGAATGTTGACAGGATGCCCAATGTTCTTCAAAAAACTTCTCTACATGCTGATGAATTTGTTCCTGATCATTAATAATGATTCCCTTAGAGGTATGCACCATGTTAATTCTGTTCCGGATACGCCTTCGTTGAACTCGATGTTGAAAATATCTCATATTCTTGTCTCCCTCCTTAAGCCATTGTATGCGAGCCCTCTGTGCCCAATACATTTCTGACTGACGCTGAAGCGCACTCAATTTATATGAAGTTGACCGGATACTATCAGAAATCGGAGAATCCACGGACTGATGACTTTCCAGTTCCATAAGCTGCTGAAGTTGTTGATAAGCTTCATGAACCCTTACCTGAAGATTCCCAATCTGACTTCTCTGCCACTGCCTCAATGAACATTGTAAATTCCGCGGTTTCTGTTGAAACATACCCATGGGGGAAGCATAGCTTGGCATATTCCATCTATATTTAACTATATCTCCCAAACTTGAATATTCTAACCAGAACCTTTCAAAACGAAAAGGCTTTGGTCCAGATGGTGTAGGGAGTGAAGTATATATAAGTAGTGGAGCATGGTCTGATGCATGCTTAGGAAGCACCTCCGAAACTGCTGTTGGGAACAAATCAAACCAAGATGTTGTGGCAACTGCTCGGTCCAAGACTTCTAAAGTTCGAGCTCGACCTTTTCTATTATTGCACCAAGTATATGGCCCTCCTTTTACTATCAAAGACTGCAACTTGTTAGCATCTAACCACTGCCTAAATTGGTAGACATCCGTTGTAATCCGAAAAGGAGCACATCCACGCTTGTCTTCCGGCTCCAAAAGAGTATTGAAATCCCCTGCTAGTAAAGCTGGGAGCCCTGTTGTCAATACTTCAGAAGTTTCCATCCAATGTGATGACCTGATCCTTGATTCTGGACTAGCATAAATGCCTGCCACCATCCATGGAATAACATTAGGCGTCTTGACCACCAAATACGGACAATCTTAATTCTTAAGCATATCACCACGTCCTTATATATTTAATATAATAAGTGACGTATAACATTTTCTCTTTATTTCCACCTCATCTTACCCAAAAACATGCATTTTAAATTAGGAACAAATCCATATAACCCCATGTAGTCTGCCTAATATTTACATAACCCCCTAACTTTCAATAAATTCATATAACTCCCTTAAAAACATATACATAATTCTGAAAAATCTTTCATAAGAGTGTTAACATAAGGAGTTTTTCGTATTCATGCATATGTTTTACGGGGTTATATGGATTCATTCAAAATCAGGGGTTACGTGGATATCGGACATATTACGGGGGGTTACATGGATTTTTCCTTTAAATTAAATACCTACTCATCCACTTTGGTGTTTGTAAAATATGCACGTGTGCAACACTGCATAATATAACACGTAAAAAATCGGGCAAAAAGTTTGGGGTGGGTCAGGTAGCGACGTCCGTACTATTTTTGACGGTCCAGATCTTATCTTCACCTTTCCGCGCCTGTCCAGAATCTCGGACATAAAAGCCCTAATTTCCCTCCCTCTCTCTCTCTCTCTCTCTCTCTCTCTCATTTTCTTCTCTCTCTCTCATCGTCATCGAATGATAGTCGTCGGTACCTCTGACACCTGAAACAATGGCGAGCGTCCGAAGACTCGTACCCTCCCTCGCCTCTCGAAATCACGCCCTCGTAAGAACAAACGAACATTGACCGTCGAATTCAATCGATCTTTTATGTTTCCGATTTTCACTCGTAACATCTTCAATTTCTCTCTCTCTCTCAATCTGTGTTTTGCAGAGGATCTCTCCCACCGCGTTTTCGTCTCTCCGAGGAGCGCAAGAAGGTCCGTCCGTCTGTCCGTGCACGTGTTTTTGTTTTTGTGCTCTGTTTTCATTCGGTGAGGTTTTGAAAATTCTCATGGCGTTCTGTCTCTGATGGAAATTAGGGTTTGATACGGGAGGGTTTCGTCGGTGGTTCGCGAATTTGGGGACGGCACCGGAGGAGCGGACCGCGAAGTACGAGGAGGAGGATCGACCGTCGCCGTCGGTTCTCAATGAAGAGATCGAGAAGATCCGGAGGGAATTCGAGGTCGTCAAGCGGAGCTTCCTCAACATCCCCGCCGCTCTTAGGGAGACGCCAAAGATGAATCCCGAAGGTCTTCTTTGGCTTCAATTGATTCTTGTCTTTCTTTTTCTTTTTTTGGTCTTCTTGATCACTCATTGCGTGCTTTGTTTTGGGGGTGAATTTCAGGTATATATGTGAACAAGAATCTGAGACTGGACACCATACAGGTTTATGGATTCGATTACGACTACACATTGGCTCACTATTCGCCAGATTTGCAGACTCTGATTTACGATCTTGCGAAGGAGCATCTCGTCAATGAGGTTAGTTGGATACTGTTTATCTAGTTCTTTGAGTTAATGCGGCTTTTAGGTTATGTTGAATGATTGATTGTGTTGTTTTTTGTTCAGCTTAGGTATCCTGAGAGTTGCTTGCGGTTCAAATATGACCCCTCGTTTCCTATCAGAGGCTTATACTATGACAGTTTGAAAGGGTGCCTTCTGAAGCTTGATTTCTTTGGGTCCATTGAGCCGGATGGCTGCTTCTTTGGACGTCGCAGGGTGCATATATACTGAACCTTGCTACTGTTACTGACACATTAAATCTTGATAGTTTATGGAGGATTCAGTGACTTTATGCTTTGTTGGCTACAGTTTTAGGATCCAGATGCTATTGTGTACATTGATTGGCTGTGTTTGCTAAGGAAATTATTGTTATAGGTCAGGCTGTGGTATTAACTGGAACTGACTCAATGATCTTATAGCCAATGAAGGATTATATAATAAACAGCAAATGTCTACAACACTACAGGTCCTGAGGCTTGGGCCAACTCATGCTCTATGGACCAAAAAGGGATTTGAAACCGGTAGTTTCCTTTCTAAGAAATTGCCACGAATAAAGCACAAACTTAACAGAAAAAATGTCAAAATTTTAGTAATCAAATGCCTTACATATAGATGCTTATGTTACAGTAAAAACAAGTTCTCAATGATGTGTTATTAACTTTAAATTTCCTACAACATGAATGCTTGCACAGGTGTTTGGATTATTCAATTATTTTATCTTACATAGGGGCAAAACTTGGTGGTTTGTAGTCAGGGGCGGAGCCATGTAGGGACAAGGGGGGGGTCAAGCCCCTCCTTGTATTTTTTTTTTTTTGTAATGTTATATCCAGTCTTTTTTTTCAGTCCTAAATTCAGTCTACAAGTGTTTTGAACTTTTTAAAATTAGTATAGCTAATCTAATGAGGTGCAAGTTTTTATAAAAAAAAAAACGAAGTATGTACTCTAATGAATTGCATAAATGCATTTATAGAAAATGTGAAGAAAAAAAGTTCTCGAAGCATCTACCTCGCTAAAGTGAGTATATGCTTTGATGATTTTTTGTGGATGCATATAGGACTGGAAGTGAGGCTGAAATAAAAACATTGTATATCAACACTTTTTTTTATAGTAAACAAACAAGAACAGTTGAGAATCTGAGTTTAATATGGATATATTTATTGAATTATAATAAAAATTCTTGGGAAAATAAACTCAAATATTTTTTTAAATATTTTTTTTATTTGTTTAGGTCTCTCAAACTTTTTAGTATATCAAGACACCCTTAAGTAGTGATTATATATTTTTTTAATTCTTTCATCTCTTTTTTTCGCTTATACCGTGAAATACTTGTTACATACGATTATGCACTCTGTGTATGTTATTCACTCGTACATTGTTATTCATTCCCTCTATTTTATATATCAACCCTTATTATGCATCTTATGTATGCTATTAAGAGTCGGTTTGGTAATTCTGATTGGGAATGAGAAAATTCTTCTTTTTAAATAATCCAGTTCAGGTAGATTTTGTGGAATTAAAAATTTAAATCGATATATCTAGAAATGAACACATGAATGATTCCAAATACAATTTTTCTAAGTAGTATGATAGATTTTTATGAATGTCTCTGTTTAAAATTAAATTTTATATCAGAGATATATAATGTATTTTTTTGTACTTCATGTAAAGTCCCCCCTTTAAGAAATTCCTGGCTCCGCCACTGTTTGTAGTGGTATTCTTCTAGGATAAGTAGAGGTTATCAATAATAAAATATGGACAGGAAATTTGAATGAAATGGAAAAAGATTCACATTGTTTGTTTTTGGTGCTCACTTTTGTCTGAGATGTTGCTGGTGGGCAGTTCTTATTGCAATACAATAATTTTCCATAAAATAGATTGTTGCCGCCATTTTGCATTACCTTCTATGATCAACAGGAGAACACGGATGAGGGGTGCTATTTTTGAGTGGGAGTGACTATACATCCAAATTCATTGGTCCTAAACTTTGAATTTTTTTATGCTGCCTTTTTCTTTACATGACATTTTTATGTTTGCCTATATCTAGCTGCATTGATCATATGAAATTGACCAAGTTGTAGATAATGATTTTATTGCCTTTTTCCTAATATACAGAAGCTGTCACATTACTTCATGCATCATGGAATCACATGCATTTAGCCTTGATAGTTTTCTAGCTTAATGGTGTTCATTTTGTTTACTTTTACATTTCTTTTGATTTTGCATTACCCACCTGAAATAGATATGCATATCTGCATTTTTTTAAAAACAAATTTACTGTTTAACTATACCATTTTTTGCATAACAAGCAGCTTAGCAAGCAGGAGATAAGGGAAATGTATGGAACTCGACACATTGGCAGAGATCAAGCACGCGGACTCGTTGGTCTCATGGATATATTTTGCTTCAGTGAGGTAGTGATGGTTGTCAAATTCATACGTTCTGCACATGTTTGTTTTGAGAAAAAATATTATTTGATGTCTTATTGGTCTGAGCACATTATATTGATTAATCTAAGTTTGTCTGATCTTGTGCTTACACTCAGGTGCTTTATTTTTCTGCAGGCATGTCTAATTGCAGATATTGTACAACATTTTGTCGATGCCAAGTTGGAATTTGATGCTTGCTACATTTTCCAAGATGTTAAACATGCCATTCATCACATTCACTCCTGTGGGGTGGTCCATAAGAGAATTCTCTCAGAGCCACAAAAGTATTTTGTGAAAAAAGTAAGCTGTATTATTTTTCTGCATCCTTAGCATATATATAATATTTTAATAGTGAAGAGCGCACATAGAAAACAGGGCTACATACTTCTAAATTTATTCCTTTATTTAGTGTGTGTTTTTTTCTTCTTTTTTTTTTTTTTTGGGGGGGGGGGGGGGGGGGGGGGTGGTGGTGGGTGGGTGGGTTTGTGTTTGAGTCATCTTTTATTCTGGAAAATTTTCAAGGGTCCACCAATGTGGACTTCATGTACAAAAAGCTCAACTTCTAGATACTGATAGTGATATAAAGAGTTATTCATTGAGTTCTGCAATCATTTCCGTGTTCTAGAGCCTGCGTAACATTTTTTTTTCTTCTTTCTGCTGTATGAATCAATTTTCATGGGTGTATGCTCCAGGGAGAAGTACTACACTTTTTACGAAGGCTAAGGGAGAATGGAAAGAAACTTTTCTTGCTAACCAATTCACAATATTATTTCGTTGACGGAGGGATGCACTATATGTTAGAGGTGATTTCCATACTTTATTAGTTGCTAATGCTACATTTTTAATGATGTGGACTTGAAGTTCTTGCATAATATGTACTTAAAAAAAAACATATCTTTTGTCCTTTTGTATTCTATCTTTTCGTGTTTAAAGTTTTCTTCCTTGATTGCCTTTAAATGTTGTATTTTTTTATGTTAATAAATCATGTCCAATAGATTTTGCACATTCTTACCTGCTATCAAGACATGTTTGATTGTAAAATGTTTTTATCGCGAACCTTGGGTTTTCTTTTTCCAAATCCATCCATTGTATTTCATTGTTTTTCAGCATTTTTCTTGAAAATATTATGAGAAATATGACAAATTTCAATTTTTTTTTTTGTTTTATTTGACGTTTATCATCTTGGCTTTAACCAATTAATTTCTAAATTATCTTGCATTTTCTTTTACCATTGTTTATATACTGAAATTCTTCTTTTTAACACTGTTGTTGGTTTTAATGCACTTGATAGGACTGCTGTGGCAATAGAGACTCCTGGCGGGAACTTTTTGATGTTGTGATTGCTCAAGCCAATAAACCCAGCTTCTACACTTTGGAGCATCCATTCCGGTTCTAATCTTTTTCTACTTTCAGATAGGAATGTTATAAATTTTTATGTACATGCCCATTCTGAACTTTGTTCCTTTTAATGTTTTCTAGCTGTTATGATGCCGAAAAGGACACTCTAGCATTTACAGCTGTGGACGCTTTTCTCCCCAACCAAATTTACTACCATGGTTGCTTGAAATCTTTTCTACAAATAACAAAGTGGAATGGTCCTGAGGTAGTTTGTTGGCTATAAGCTTCTTCATATATAATAATTTGGACAAATGGAATAATTTTGTTTTTATGCTTATCTTTCACATTATCTACTTTGTTGATTCTAGTTGTCATGCCTTTTCATTAGTTGTATCTTAATTGATATGTGTACACACAAATGATGGCTACAGTTCACTTGAATTTAAGTAATATTCTCATTGGTTATTGTTATAGTTCTTCCATTGAAAGATGTGTTGGAACGATGTTATGTTTGCTATTTAACAAATTCAATAATCATATCAATTGTTGGAGGGTACATTCTAACAGCCTATGTGAATGAATGATTGTTGATTGTAAAAAACAGAGGGGATTGCGTAGAATTTATGTAATTGTAAATGAAAATTGTCAATCTGCCAATTACAGTTCATCTTATTAGTTTATGTAGAAAAGGTCTGGAATCTTTAATTACAATGCTTCGAATCATCCGTGCTAATAGTAGTTCCTTCGACACTATCTTGCATATTTATCTTGCATATCAATTTTGACTCCTAATAGATCAAGTAGATCTAACTTTTTGCGAAGCAGATGCATCTAGTTTGACAGGTCTTGTGTAAATCTGTCAACATCAATTATGGTTATAACTTATATCTCTTGATATTTTCTTAACAGTTAAGCTGAATTTCACTTCTTCCATTCAGGTGATATATTTTGGTGATCATTTGTTTAGTGACTTACGAGGTCCCTCAAAAGCTGGATGGCGAACCGCTGCTATTATCCATGAACTCGAAGTAAGAAATCTAGTCCATTATCATGCTTTTAATAAATGAACCTTTTTGTAAAATACCATAATAATTAACTGTATTCATTGATTGGCAAGCTGTTAATATATTTTTATGCAATTCAACTAAATTTAAGTTGTCTCTGGTCAAAACTGTAATTAGTTTGTATCACTTTTACATCCTTACATAATCTATAAATTAACTTAAAGTTTGGATTCGTATGCTTTATGTAGTCATAGTTTAGTGACAGTTCTTTCTTTTCTTTTCTTTCTTTCTCTTCTCTTTTAGAACTTGCTTCTGAGTTGTGTGGACTGAGTCTTGATCCTATTTCACATTTTGGTTGATCCTCAAGCTTAAGTCCTTTTGTAAATGGTTAAATATCCTGAATATGTATGAATTGATTAAACTTATGATCCACTTTCACCTGTAACCGTGTTGGAAGTAATGATTAGGGATGGGATCCTATGAGGAAGGAGGGAGGTGGAAGTTCTCGGCTATCTGACACATTGATCGATGGGTATCATTTGCTAAAGTGATGGAATCAACATGTATTGACCTTCTACAATAATTGTTGCTTTCAATTGTTTAAAATATGGGAAAAACCAGCATATGTTGTGGACATGATTGGGTTGGGGGGGGGGTGTCAACGTAATCCCTTGATTATGAAAACCATACAATTTTAGACCATGAAAAATAGGTTGCAATTTTACGACTTTTTCTCCTAAAAAAATGATCCAAAATGAATTGCTAGTTGCTACTAAATAAAGCATCTCCCAGTTTTATATTGGGCTTCACATTGACTTAATATCAATGTGTGGCAATCTCGTGTAGTAATTTATTCAAAGCAAGTGTTCGACATCAGAGATTTTTCAAATCCACAGTTGGTTCTCTTGGAGATCTGCAATTAATGCAACAGGTATCAAATGGAGTATGAGAAATTCCTTGATGAGTATAATGTAATGCAGCATTCATTGATTAGTTCCAATTTCATTATGTGGAGCTATAGCCTATTTCTCATTATCTATTGCTAGGATATGGAATTGTGCTACACTTGATTATGCTATCTTATATTCTGTTCGGAATAAAAGCAGAGGAGTTTTAGAATGCGTTCCATAAAGCTTGGAAGATTTCGAGTAATATTGTAATAATGTAGCCTTAAGAAAGAAAAATGCCAGGCAATGGATGACTTTTTCCTGTAAATTTGAATTGATTTATGATAGTTCTCTGATTTCACATGTAATGCTATATACTTTAGAAAAAATAAATTTGATTCCAAATAATAAGAATTCCAAGCAGCTAAATTGTTATAGCAATCATGCCATCACGGTTTGATCAGATGTGAAATTCTCTGGAGACCTATTTACTTGTTCTATTAAAAACATGCAGTTGAAGCTTAGACATCTTGAGCTTCATACTCTTGAGTTCTTATATTGTTCTGTTAACATGCAGAACGAAATACAGATTCAGAATGAAGAGAGCTACCGGTTTCAGCAGGTTCGTGTACTGTATTGTTAAGTCTTCAATTTAACTGTTTTCTCTCTGTTTAAATTTACTAAGGACTACATCAGAATTCTGCTATCTGATTGCATACATGCACATTGAAGTAGGATGCACAATGTTTTGAAGCTACAAATTTCACTTACCACTTGAGTGCACACACACTGCCATGGATGTTCAAGTGTAAATGTCAACACATTTGAAAATCCGTCGTAAAAATATTTCTGAAGTACTCTGTTCTACAACTTTTGTAAATGCTATACTCTGGAGATCTATCACTTCTGATGCATATGATCATATCATATTCAGGTTAGTTCCTGTTTGTTTAATTACATTTAAAGGCTTAGTAATTCAATCCAAACTCTGAAGCTTGGCATGCATTGATGTCAGGGACTTTAGGTTTAATGGGCTACTTGATTTCACTATTATCAAACATGTGATGAATTTGGTTTGACTTGAATATCAGAATCTATGCCTGTGTGATGGAAGTTTAGAATTTCCAGCAGTGACTATTGTTTTGGTTCTCATCTTTACCAATTTTTGAACCCTGACCATTTTAAATTCTTCTCATGGATGCAGGCTAAACTTCACATTATACAAGAACTCCTTGGAAAATTCCATGCAACCGTGGCCAACAGTCAGTGTGGAGAAAATTACCATTCCCTTCTAAATGAGCTAAATGGGGAAAGACAAAGGGCTCGCTCCATAATGAGAAGCATGTTCAATAGTTCTTTCGGTGCTACCTTCCTCACGGACACTGGTCAGGAGTCTGCTTTCGCATACAACATTCACCAGTATGCCGATGTATATACAAGCAAGGCAGAGAACTTTTTACATTACCCTGCTGAGGCATGGCTCCATGTGCCCTATGATATCAAGATCATGCCTCATCATGTCAAGGTAAACTATTATGTCCTTCCTCACTGATTTATGTTATTATTATTGTCATATGCTGTACCGGAGCAAAATTTTATTATTCAAGGAGACAAGTGCTGTGTCTTATGTTGCATCAAGAATTTATAAAAGATGATGGATCACTACTCTCGCCACTTAGGAAATCATGCGACGCGGTTTCTCATCTCTATGAATTCACTATGCCATGCCACGCATGTACATTTATCCATGTGGCATGCATGCATCCAAAAGTAACTCATCCTTGTGTGTTTTCAATGCTTGCATGACACCAAACTATATGGGACTTAAATCTACTATGTTACAGGTTCCCTCGAGCCTGTTCAGGACACAAGATTGAGTAGGATCTCATCTGAATATATAACCAGTCATGGAACAGAATTTGACCGCCAAAGCAGGATTCATTCATTTTGATGATTAATACAAAAGAGGACACTCTTTTTGGTTTTTGGCTGCGAGGTGTCCGTATTCGTTGCATAAAGTTTTCTTTACAAGGTTGTACAAGAAAATGCATTTTGTTGTAAATGGACCAGATGTAATTTTGTTTCTCCTGTATTTTGTTGGGGACACTTGATTCCAATATTCTTTTACTTCTTTGGTACCTGGTTGCCCCACAGGTAAGCCTGTCCAAGCTCTTGGTACGACTGTATATAGTTGTTCCATAACGGGCTATATGTCACTGTTTCTGATATTAAGTTCTTCTGTTCTCTCTCTTCTTTGTATTGTTGTTATTTTGATGGAAAATGTTATGCTAGAACTTTTTACGGTCATTTTTGTAAATTGCACACATTTAGATATTTTTAATTATATGTTTGTATAATGAGAAATATTCTTTCATAACGAATGAAATACATACTCGTATTGATATAGTGAAGTGTGTATTGTATTATAGATGATTTTATATATTGCATCAGTGACGTGACATGCCACAGTAATTGCAAATTATTCTTCTATATTCCCCTGTTTTGATTATGATGAAATGTGACTGTGGAGGATGTCCAATAAACAATTTGGGACAGGTTTGGTCACACTCAAATCCAAATCCTATAATAACATATCATCCAAAATTCGTCTTGAACAAAATCACATCCAATAACTGCTCAAACCCGTCCCAATTTAGAGAATCTGAACCCGTCCTTCTCTTCCCATTTATATAACTGTGTGAATCAGTGCTCATATAAACAACAATTGGGGTTGGATTTACAGCCATGAGATACTAGGTTCAAACACCACAAGTCAAAACCTAATGTTTCAACAGAAGTCAAGAAGATCAATACAAGAGAATCAAACACTGAAGTTGATCACATTTTAAGACATTCTTAGACTTCTGATTTGTAAAGAAACTGGAAAAACAAAAACCATTTTGGTAATAATCAAATTTGAAGATCTGACTGATTTGTCGATGTGCCGATATCTAACCAAGAACCTTTTGGTAGATATTGGTGTTCCAAGGAGTTGAATTGCAATTCTATTCAGCGCAAAGAGGGAACTGCAACGATGTGTGTGTATATATGTGTATTTGGCTACAACAGTGGTTAAAGAGGAGCACTTATAAAATAGTCAATCTTCTGTTCCTTTAAAATGTCAGATTACAAATCCAGCGAATGTGTACACTTCCTGCACTGGTATGGCATCACTCATGTCAAAGTTTTTGTGCCAATTCTCAAAAACATGGATACCATTTTGTTCTCAAGTTGAGCCACAACTCCATAAAGTCATAATAAATCATTGTACGCTTGAGACACTGATAAAGAATCCTACCAAAGAAAAACACAGAGGAATGTCTCATTTTATTCATCAGATATATAACACTGAATAACAATAATATGGATTATGGAATCCCTTTGGTTTATCTGTTACTTTATGGGGATCAGAAAGGGCTTATATCTGAACCCTGGAAGACAAGGGGTAACAACTTATTACCCTAACAGACTAGGGTGGGGGATAATATTACAGATGCCCAAGGGGTAAAAAATTAAAAGATGAACATATAACATGCTATTTCCCAAATCATCAAGCTTGCAGCAAATTGCCATTCTCACTGATTTCTTGGGACAGTTCCCCAGATATGTCGTTGATTTCCTGGGAGAGTTCTGATAGATTGGCGGCATGTTGCTCCAAATACTCCTTGCTGTTCATCTCAGTTAATCTGCAAATGGGGGTATGCTATATATCATCAAGCACTAACCAAATGAAATGTGAGAGTAGTTTTTAAATTTACGTCCTAAAAGAAACTACTAGAAAGATTTAAATAGAAAAAAAAATCCAACGACCAGAGTGTTCTCTGCGTACTATGTTTCACGCAAACACAAAAGCCTGATATGATATTTCTTTGTTATAGAGAGCCCTCATGGATGATAAACTTTAGTAGGTGATACATACCTGCTGATTGTGCGATCTTTTGCAAATCCCAGCTCATTATCCACGCAAATGTCAAGATCGTCGTTCCTCCTTGACCGAGAAGAGGTTCTCGGGACCATCTTTTTGGCATCGGAGATCGTGACAATTCTCTCAAACAGTTTGGTCGGAGATGCCTCAGCTGTACACATCAATCTTGCCTTGCTATCATACATCACCTGCAAAAAGAACAAAAAAAATTTAAGCATTGGACATGGCCACGACGGTCCCCTATAAATGAAAAGTGGAGAGCAAAATTAAACAGACAAGTAGTTGACATGCAAATGGATCCTGAAGCATGGATACAATGAAATAAAAACTTAGAATTGGGATCCAAATTGAAAGGCTGGAAATATGACCAGCCAACTCATCCTTGACTGGAAACATAAACCAGCATTTGGATTACCTTACCAGCAAAACCAAAGTTAGTTTGCCATAATAAGAAAGCAGTGAAACTATCAATCGTGAAAAGAAAATGATCTCTTCTATACCTAGATGAGTTTATAATGAAGGGTGAAAACCATGCACATAGGTACTCAAACATGGTAAGTGGCATTTAATAAGTCTTCATCTCTTGCATCTAATGCAGTGGCCCTGTGGCCTCCATAGGCAAGTGATCAAGCATTCTAACATATTAATTGTCTTGTGTGGCATTCATATAGGTAGGTACTCAAAATTTACTTGTAAATTTGTTAACCAGCAGAAAAAGTGACTACTTAATGAGAAAATCAATTGACAAGTTTATCATTGTTTCAGCTCGTAAATATCTCCAGCGTTCTTTTAACACATGCAATGAAGTATCTATCATGGATATAGATTCTACTTGTGTCAGGTAGCATGTCTTGTAAAGGGATAGAACTAATCATATAACACTAAACTGAGAGAAACTCTTCATTTCTCTAAGATGACCTGATAAACCTTAGTGCAACAAAAGCAATTGAATTAGAATCAAGCAAGGTAAGACTAACTGGATGTGAATAATTCGAACTGTATGAAGGATTGGCACATACATCAACTAGCTGGACAAACCGGTAAGCCGCTGTCCGGTTGTGGATCCCAAATATTGGCACACCTTCGAGGGCAACTGTATGGAAATTCTCTGCAAGAAAAGAATTCTGACTATTATGACTCAAAGTGAGAAATTTCAAGAATTTCACATATCTAAGCACTTGATTGATAATTTTAATTTGGAGGAGCAATGAGCAAACTTGAAAATGACTTACTGAACAAACCAAAGTAGTCTGCAGCTCCCAAGGGTCTGTCACAAAGCTCCTCAAAAGGGAAATATGCACATCCATTAGCTCCAAGAGGGACCTGAAAGCATAGTTAGATTAGATTATATTCTACATCATGTTTAAAAACACCATGACCATTGCCAAAATTTCACATTTCTGAAACCTGCAGCTTCCGTCCCATTACAACATCTACTTCTTGTGGTCTGGGTTTGTGCTCTCCAACCAATTGCAGAAAGTATTTCTTAAGAAACCCTGAATACTCCTTTCCAACAAAATAGAAACCCTGCTGAGCCTGTGCAATAAAGAAGAAGAAAAAGAACATGACTGCTATGGAGAGTGCTGTTGATGTTGAACTTATGAATGTAGACTTCATGGACATTTTGGAGAAGAGCAAACTGATCTTGATATATAAAATAGTGGGTTGGGAGTATGGTAAATAGTAGTGCAGAAGATTTACCGAAGTCAACTTTCTGTAGTCTGTTGATGATCCAATCTCATGAACTACACATCTTTCCTGCACCAAATAATTATATTATATAAGCTGTTCATTTCAAATCCCACTCTCAGCAAAAATAAATTTTAATGTTGAGCTACACTATGGCTTCAAGAGTGTATACACCATATAAAAATAAATGTATCAGCATCCTCAAAGTACCTTCAAAGTGGCAATAAAGGGTAAGAAAAGATCCCTCTGTAAGCCACCTTCATAAAGTTTATCCGGAGCACGATTCGAGGTGGCAACAAGAATCTGTGCCACACATGCAACAAAAATTAAGCTTATTGAGTGGCAAACTTTGGGAGATAGGCTGACTACTACTAAATGAAAATTTGGAAAGACAGAAATCTCAAGATTTAGGTAAATTACGTACCACACCTTTGCTGAACAGATGACCAAAAAGTCGATTGAGAATCAAAGCATCAGCAACATCGGTCACCTGCAAGTACAAATGCTCCATAAATTAGCAATAAAAGAAACAGAATTAAGAACTCCAACATGACATATATGCATAGGCTAAAGAAGAAAGGACATACCCCACCATACTAACATACCATGAATTCATCAAGACATAATAAAATAGACTCGTCTGATATCTCTCCTGCAACAACATCAAGAGGGTCTGCTACACCCTTATGCTTCTGCAATCATCATATGCAAATAAATATTCATGCTTTTAGACATTTAAAGGTAAAATAATAGACAAATTAAATGACTGATGTTAATTTCCTTATTTGAAGCAGTTACCTGTAGACGACTATGAACATTCAACATGAAGTCATGAAAATGTATTCTCTTCTTTCTCCAGTTAGATGGCCTGTCAAAACAAACAATTTTTGTAAGTACTTTTATTTCATAGAACTGAATATATGCAATGTGATGCAGAAACAGAAAAAGACAACTTCCTCGTAGTATGAAAAGTTACTGAGAAAACACATGCATCAAATTCAACAGCTATCAAAGCCAAAAGGTAATGCAAGAATCAACACTCTGTTACTCTTCACATTAAATGTAAACCATGACCTTTTGCTTGCTTGGCCACTTAAAATAAATCCTTATCTCAACCATAGAAGATGCCTCTAATTACAGGCAAAAATGATTATAAAACTTCTCCCATTGGTGACTGCATCACATTTCTAAATTCAAATTCTATTCGTTGAATAAGTGGAACTTTTGTTAGAGGAATCTCTCAAGTCACAGCTAGATAAAATGAACAAAGACAATTTGACATTTCCCAAGAGGAATAAAAAACTCCAAGCTGAATCATGCATGTGGCAATGGCCAATAGCTCAAAGTTACAGTTATGCATTAATTGTTTTCTTTGGATAATTATCAGGGAAGATGTACATTGCATTAACATGCATGCACGCAGATGGATATTACTCATCGAAATTGTCCCACCGCAGTTTCAGATTTTACCATCGACTTCATTGAAAATTTCATTTCCTACTATATTTTCATGGAGAGAAGAATATCAGAGACTGAATGATCTCAGGACACATGCAGTCTTAAAGGAACGCAGTAACGAGAAACCTTTTGTATTATAACACATGGAGGCATCCACAGAATCACTTACAATTGATCAAAGAATAAATCCATCAGCATGGTCTTTCCAGTGCCCACTCCACCATAAAGGTAAAGACCTTCAACTGGTGAAGCTGATGACTGAGGAAGGAGACGAGACCACAGCCATCGACTCCTGATAAGCAGCACATTATAATGGATAATGAGAAAAACAAAGATTTTGAAAATCCCTTCAAAGAATGAACCTTTAATCAACAAACATATAGGATACCTCTCTGACTTCTTCGATGCAGAATATCTGTCCAACCGACATTCATCAGGTTTCTCAACAAGCTCATCATAGAGTCTTTGAAGTTGTCGAATGATGTCATCCTGAAATAATCCTCATAAGCACATCTTTTTCACATATTCTGCTGCTATTCTATGGTACTGAAGTAAGCTAACGGGCATCCGCCACATCATGAATGTAATAAGATCAGTCTTGATCGTGCGACTCAGTTTAGGGTGCTTTGTGTGATTTCTAAGAAAAACTGCCAGGAAATTACAAGCAAGTTCACGTAACAAACCTGAAAATTGTCACCATCGACAAGTTCCCCTGATGCAATTTTTCTCTCATACTCCACGAGGGGACCTCCTTTTCCGGCATCTATGATAGAAGTTGACGCTGCAAAGAACACCAACCAGGTAAAATTATATCAATGAAACTAGAAACAGAATTTCATTAATAAAAAAAAAATCTCAAGCCAAGCAACTCATATAGCCTGCCTCTTTACAAATGATCAAACTCGTTTCGCCTAACACGGCCTGTTAAACCATTAAAACCAGTTATCATATGCATACAGGTGAATGACCAACGTGAGCCATAATCCCTTAACTATGTCTAGTCAACCACTTTCATTATTCTACAATGAGCGAAGGGGAGCTGATTAATGGTGAAGAGTAGGCAATATGTATTCTTGACATCTAAAAGATCGCGAGAGAAAAAACCTTCACTGGCCGCATCAGCAGAAATGGTGGACAATGCTCTCCAAAATATTGCTTGACTCGAATACCTGTGTGTGTCTATGTTGTGCAAGGGCATGTGAGCAGAACCACAATTTGAGTAAACTGAAGCTATATGAAATCTCCTACACCCATTCGGCAGAAACTTTCCTCTTCCACCCCCTCTGACCTCGCAAGGACGAGGAACTAGCCGAACACGGCGGAAGGCTCGCATTACAATTCTCATCTCGATGCAGCTGTGAGCGTCGGAGCTAGAGATCCTCTGAGGTTCGGCCCTGAAAAAAAAAGATTGTTTACATACAAGCATAAAATCAAAATTAAGCACTCAACTGAAGCAATCACAATGAATGCAGAGTGTTCCCTATTTTCCAAAGGCGGATTCCATGAATACCCCAAAAGACCAATCTTGGTGGTTTGGATTTGTAAATTATCAATTTTTGAACAAACAAATTAGACATCAAGTTTTGCTGCATTAAAAATAAAAAAAAAAGCAAACACACAATTGTTGAACGAAACACCAAATTCTCCCCCCCCCCCCCACAAAAAAAAAAGTGATGATCAATCAAAACCAAACGATTACCTGAATCCAAGAAAATAGAAACCTCAGAATTTAACGAGAGAGAACGAATTTTTTTTCTTCTTTTCCGTCAGAACCCGTGCAAACTCTCTCGATCGAATAGAGAGCGAATCCTGATCAGAATTGTTTTTTTTTTTTTTTGGGTCCCGACTCCCGAGTCGTCTCCGTTCGCGGCGCGACGTGTTCGGACAAATTTTTATTGAGAGTTTCAATGGATCGTCGGACCGCGGTTCGTTGTCTAAAGTGGTGGTACGAATAACAAACGACAAAGATGGGGTTTTTTTAAATTATTTATATTTATGTAAAAAATAGGGTGTGAGTTGTTGGTAGGGTCTACGGCACGCCTTGCTTAGGATATGTGAGTTTATGACGACTTTATTAATGAAAATGATAGTCAAAGTTGGGGACAGAGAACCACATTAAATTCCGGAATCTTATTATTGGGATTATGAGTTAGGGACGTAATGACAACTCGATTTTCGTAATGATATTCCATTTGTATTGGAAATTTGGCATATGCAGTCGGATGTCGTGTCCCACGGAGAATAAAGAAATATATTAAGTTATTCATAACATAATTCTAAGCTTGTCTCTTTGACCCCTCTTCTTCCTCCTCTAACCCATTCAGATTTTGTAATTCAATATTTATTAATGAAATTGGATAGCAAATTTTTATATTTTGTTCAAAATAGTAGTCAAGTTGGGGACCGATGATCACGTTAAATTCCATGATCTTATTGGAATTATGGGTTAGAGGTTTCATGACAACTCAATTTCGTAATGATATTCGATTGACCACTTGTATGCATCTATGTAAGGAGGGTATGTATTGGTTAATCCACCTATATTTTTTGGTGCTGCAACTATTTCTCTTATGAAAATAAATAGGCTCTCTATCTGGATTTAGAGAATTATACTTAGAGTTTCCTACAACTGTAGAGGTTCTATTCCATCTCCCTGTAAAATTGTTAAAATAACCTCTACATCACTACAAAACTGAATGGCATGTAGTCCCAGTCTCGCATAAGCAAGCCCCATACGCATGCCTTCAACCTCCATTCGAATTGGAGAGGACCACATTCTACTCACACAAATCGGCATCAAGAATTTGCCAAGGTGTCTCGCGAACAATGACATACATTGATACACAGCTCTTGCTGCACGAGAGATCGGATCAACACTACCATCCGAAATAATAAAAATCTGCTCCTCATTAGAATGCACCACTGTGAGACCAGATTGGGATAGCTGGAGCATATTCTGTGACCTCCAAAGAGATTCTGGGAAGATAATCCCTTCTTTCATTAAGTTCGTAACACATTCTTTCACCACTGTCAAGGTTTTATTAAATGTGACCAATGGAGACATTTTACTTCCCCGAAATATCAATAAATTCCTGGATTTCCATACCTACCATCATAGACAGGAAAAGACAATCAACTTGATTATTGTTGTGTTTGAATGTAGGTTTGAGAATTAATTTTTCCTTAAATGCTAAGTTTAAAACTGTGTTTCCAGGAAGCTGTCTCTCCACAGAAAAAAGTGTACTTTTTTGTAAAAATATGTTTACAGCTTTTAATTAAGCTGTATTTTTTTTTTTTTTTTGAAAACGGGTTTGAAAAAATCAAATTCTTACAAACTCATAATTTTTCCAAACGCACATTCAAACACCCCCTATAACATTAGGTATGGAAGTCCAAAGATCTTTATTGAAAGCCTGTTTCCAAGAAGTGTCATCCAAACCATTTGAGGAGGATGTAAATAGGTTGAAGTTCTTCAAAGAACAATCTTCTATGTACACACATTCACTAAACAAGTGATGAGTGGTTTCTAACTGTTGTCTACATAATACACATTGTAACTTCTCATGGGCATCTCTGGAATCAAGAAAAGTTTTTGTATGCAAATTGTCCCGGAGCAACCTCCATGAAAACATTTTAATCTTGGGAATCAAGGACTGCTTCCATATCAATTTCCAAATTGTTGGAAATTTGGAATGTGTTACTAAGTGGCCCCCAAACAGTTGGGTAAATGGGACCCTAGACAAGATGCTAAAATGGGGCCCTAGTTTCACAAATACTTTTTTTTAAGAAAATTAAAAATCTTAATATGTTGGATAAGATAAAAATATTCCTAATAATATTGCAAAACAAATATATAGAATAAATAGAATTTAAAATAGATACATAAAAATATTAAACGATTTTAAATAATACAATATAAAAACACACAAAATATTAAATGATTTTAAATAATACAATATAAAAACACACAAAAATAAAAATGAAAATGAAAATCCATAAAAAATTTAGGGAAAATAACAAAAATCCAACAAGACACTATTTTTCTAAATCAAATAATAAATGAAATAAAATCCCATTAATATAGGAATAAATTAAAATAATAGCAGACAAAATAAATAAAAAATGGATAAATTTAAAATAAAAAATGTGAAAGAAAGAAAAAATTCGAATAAAGTAGGAAAAAAATTTAGGGGGCCCTAGGCGGCTAGGGCAGATTTGAAGAATCAAGAAATATAAACAACTTGGATAGAGCTTTATCATGCACAGTCATTTTTTTGATACAGATAACATCATACACTCACATTAACGAGATATATATTTCGTTAATTTTTTTTCAAATTTTCTATAAATATATCTATGCAATTCATTAAAGTAAATACATCATTTTTTTTGTAAAAGCATATAAATTATACTATTTTTTAAAAATTTAAAACATGTGAGGACTACAATTAGAGTATAAGGGAGAAAAAAAATTGTTTGTTTTAAAATAGGGTCAAGGATATTTGAGTCATTGTAAACATGCATATTGATATTCCTATATAAGTCTTTGCAAACTTGCAGCCAGATATACATGCCACTACAAATACAAAAAATGTCTCATAGATCCATACCATTAATCATTATTAACTCACTCATAGTTAAAATCAATGTTCTAAAAAATGTTAGGAGTTAGTCGGGCGGTTCAGGAGGGATTAGGGATTAATCGGCTAGATGAGAATTAATCAATTACTTTTTAGAATATAAATATAATTCTTATATATGCATATGCATATTGTACAATTTAAGCTACAAAATAATATAATAAAATAACATTAAAATAAAATTAATAGTATAAACATAATAGGGATAATATAAAAAAATTAATTAAAAGATATATAATATGTAAAGTAATTTAATATCTTATTAGCCAATTAGGAATTAATATAAAAAGCCGCTAGGCGCTAAGCATTAATTACGGATAGAAATTGCCTAGGCCTTGGCAGGGGATTAATCAGGGTATAGAAAGAATTTTTAGAACATTGGTTAAAATTAACCATGGATGTAAATTAACTATTATACCCTTCTAAATGGCTTTTATCTTGGAAAAAAAACACCCCGGTCCCAATATATATGCATAATCCTATATAAGTCCTTTCAAAGTTAGTCGCACATATAAGTTCCTACAAATACAAAAAATGTTGCATATATCCATGTATCAACCATTATCAAATGTGAATCATTGAATTGGCTATGGAATGAAGTGGTTGGGCGATAATAATCCGAAGTGGAAGAAGTTGCAAAAGGGTTGAAGAGGGAATGTGAGAGAGAAGCTTGAAAAGGAGAAAATAAGTGAAAATGAGTCAAAAGGTAAAATAGTAATTAAAAGGACTTAAATGTATTTTTTAGTGTTTTCATAGATTTACATGAGTGTTTAATTTTCAAAAATATTCCGATAAGATTGAGGAAATTTAGTTTAAGGACTAAATTGACTATGTATGTTTGACCCTAGTTGAAATTGACTAATTTATATAGGACCATGCATGCTTACATAAACTTAACTGTCTTTAAATCTTTTAGAATAATAAATCTATATTAATGGATAAAAATATATTTTATCTTTTTAAGCAAAATAATCTCCCACAACCATTGTCGCACACATCTAAAACAGATATCACATTTATCATATCACACACTTATCTCACATTTATTCCTAATCCCCAAATACAAATAATTTATGCTGTTATGATGATCTGATTTTTCTAGGTGTGAATTAATGTGTGGTCAATTTTTTTTTTGGAGTTTTTGAGAGAATATGAATTAATTAAAGCAATCTATTGAACTCCATGACATCTTTTTAAGGGTATGAAATGTCAATATCAATTTATTCTCACTTGTTCTAGCCCATAACTACATTCACTTATTTCTTACCCCTGTTTGGGGAGAGCATAAGTCAAGAATAGAGAAGAATACAAGATAATAGCCTCAAAAAACTGTTTGTTTTGCAAGAATAAATGCAATTCTCAGAAAATGTTGGAATTGTTTATCAGGGCTTATTTATGCTAATGGATGAAAATACCATTTTCTGTCACGCAAAACTCTCATATTTATTATCAAACACAAATAATTTATGTAAGGGTATAGTTATCATTTAAAAAGTCATAGTATATCTATCATGGACGAATAACCATGTATCACCGGGGGGTGGGGGGTTACAAGTTATATTCCTCCTATTCCATTCCCCTCCTATCCGGGCATTAGCCTTTTTTTCTTGGGAAAAATTCATACTAAACTGACTAAAATCTATATAACCCCCTGCATTTTCTTAAAATTCAAATAATCCTATGAAAACATCTAATAAATTCAAATAACCCCCTGAATGAAATTTCTGTTGACAGATGATGAATATTTTGTGAATATTCTGTTAGATTAACCCTGATTGAAAATATAATATACTAAAAAACCCCTACAATGCATTAAAAATGTAAAAAATTCTATGAAAAAGATGATTTTTACCCTTTTGAATTGATTATAAAATCATATCTGAAGGAGTAAGTTGTCATTTACAAATGATTTTTTTGCATTTTTAACACATTGTAGGGTTTTTTTTTGTATACTGTGTTTTTATCTAGGGTTAATTTAAAAAAATATTCACAAAATATTCATCATCTGTCACCATAAATTTTATTCAAGGGGTTATTTGTATTTACTAGATGTTTTTAGGGGGTTATTTTGATTTTAAGAAAATGCACGGGGTTATATGAATTTTAGTCAGTTTACAGGGGGTTATATGAATTTTTTCCCTTTTTTTTATTACGATTTAAGATATCATCGTATCTGGGGATCCACAGAAAATCTTAGACGACTCACACATAAAACCTCTCACCTGTAAAAGAGTATGGAAGAGGAGAAGACACCCACCCACTTCATGTTTCTTGAAAGAAAAAAAAATTTGAAGAGAAAGTACACAATGGGAGAGGATCAAGAAGAAGACACCTTCACCTTCCCAATCCTCTACAGCACCACCCCACCCTCTCATCACTCAGAAAACACCTCGCTTTTCTAAATATCCCCACCAACAAGCAGCAGCAGAAAAAGAAGACCCTCTACTCTCCCCCTCTCTCAGCCCACCAACCCTAACTGAAGAACACCTCCTTCAACAACCTCCAACAGCACCACCCGCGTTTCAAGAAGCCAAAACAACGACGTCCGAAAACGCACACCAACCGCATCAAGATCTGTCAGTACTGCCATCACCAGTTCATATTATCGAACCTGATCTTGTGTCGTGTAAATGGACTTCCCGACAACGACGACCAAGAAGAAACAAATTATCAATTTTTGAACAAACAAATTAGACCATCAAGTTTGCTGCAATAAACAAAACAAACAAACACAATTGTTGAATGAATAATTGAGTTTAAATTTACGGTCTTTACTTGGATAAATGGAAGGATGGATTCTCTTCTCATCAAAAGCTAAGCTTTAGCTATAAATGGAGCAAAGTCTTGACCTTTTGCAACTTTAAGCGCTCCATTAAGTCTCTTTCAATCTAAAGAATTGTTTTTTCAAAATTTTCAAATAATTCTTAGATTATCCAATCGATGTGACTCTTCAAACATACAAACAAAAACATCAAGAAATCAACCCTCTGATGAAATCTAAATATCACATCAACTTCAACCGATAATGAATTCGCACTAAATTGGGAATAACAATAATAAAACAATCAAAAGGAGGATAACGAAACCCCAAATTCTCTCCCCCCCCCCCCCCCAAAAAAAAAGTGATGATCAATCAAAACCAAACGATTACCTGAATCCAAGAAAATAGAAACCTCAGAATTTCACGAGACAACGAATTTTTTTGCTTCTTTTCCGTCAAAAACCCGTGCAAACTCTCTCGATCGAATAAAGAGCGAATCCTGATCAGAATTGTTTTTTTTTTTTTTTGGGTCCCGACTCCCGAGTCGTCTCCGTTCGCGGCGCGACGTGTTCGGACAAATTTTTATTGAGAGTTTCAATGGATCGTCGGACCGCGGTTCGTTGTCTAAAGTGGTGGTACGAATAACAAACGACAAAGATGGGGTTTTTTTAAATTATTTATATTTATGTAAAAAATAGGGTGTGAGTTGTTGGTAGGGTCTACGGCACGCCTTGCTTAGGATATGTGAGTTTATGACGACTTTATTAATGAAAATGATAGTCAAAGTTGGGGACAGAGAACCACATTAAATTCCGGAATCTTATTATTGGGATTATGAGTTAGGGACGTAATGACAACTCGATTTTCGTAATGATATTCCATTTGTATTGGAAATTTGGCATATGCAGTCGGATGTCGTGTCCCACGGAGAATAAAGAAACATATTAAGTTATTCATAACATAATTCTAAGCTTTATGTCTCTTTGACCCCCTCTTCTTTCTCCTCTAACCCATTTAGATTTTGTAATTCAATATTTAATAATGAAATTGGATAGCAAGCTTTTATATTTCGTTCAAAATAGTAGTCAAGTTGGGGACCGAGGATCACGTTAAATTCCATGATCTTATTGGAATTATGGGTTAGAGGCTTCACGACAACTCAATTTCGTAATGATATTCGATTGACCACTTGTATGCATCTATGTAAGGAGGGTATGTATTGGTTAATCCACCTATATTTTTTAGTGCTGCAACTATTTCTCTTATGAAAATAAATAGGCTCTCTATCTGGATTTAGAGAATTATACTAGTTTCCTACAACTGTAGAGGATCTATTCCATCTCCCTGTAAAATTGTTAAAATAACCTCTACATCACTACAAAACTGAATGGCATGTAGTCCCAGTCCTCGCATAAGCAAACCCCATACGCATGCCTTCAACCTCCATTCGAATTGGAGAGGACCACATTCGACTCACACAAATCGGCATCAAGAATTTTTCAAGGTGTCTCGCGAACAATGACATACATTGATACACAGCTCTTGCTGCGCGAGAGATCAGATCAACACTACCATCCGAAATAATAAAAATCTGCTCCTCATTAGAATGCACCATTGTGAGACTAGATTGGGATAGCTAGAGCATATTTTGTGACCTCCAAAGAGATTCTGGGAAGATAATCCCTTTTTTCATTAAGTTCGTAACACATTCTTTCACCACTGTCAAGGTTTTATTAAATGTGACCAATGGAGACATTTTACTTCCCCGAAATATCAATAAATTCCTGGATTTCCATACCTACCATCATAGACAGGAAAAGACAATCAACTTGATTATTGTTGTGTTTGAATGTAGGTTTGAGAATTAATTTTTCCTTAAATGCTAAGTTTAAAACTGTGTTTCCAGGAAGCTGTTATGAAAAAAGTGCACTTTTTTGTAAAAATATGTTTACAGTTTTTAATTAAGCTGTATTTTTTTTTTTTTTTTGAAAACGGGTTTGAAAAAATCAAATTCTTACAAACTCATAATTTTTCCAAACTCACATTCAAACACCCCCTATAACATTAGGTATGGAAGTCCAAAGATCTTTATTGAAAGCCTGTTTCCAAGAAGTGTCATCCAAACCATTTGAGGAGGATGTAAATAGGTTGAAGTTCTTCAAAGAACAATCTTCTATGTACACACATTCACTAAACAAGTGATGAGTGGTTTCTAACTGTTGTCTACATAATACACATTGTAACTTCTCATGGGCATCTCTGGAATCAAGAAAAAATTTTGTATGCAAATTGTCCCAGAGCAACCTCCATGAAAACATTTTAATCTTGGGAATCAAGGACTGCTTCCATATCAATTTCCAAATTGTTGGAAATTTGGAATGTGTTACTAAGTGACGCCCAAACAGTTGGGTAAATGGGACCCTAGACAAGATGCTAAAATGGGGCCCTAGTTTCACAAATACTTTTTTTTTAAGAAAATTAAAAATCTTAATATGTTGGATAAGATAAAAATATTCCTAATAATATAGCAAAACAAATATATAGAATAAATAGAATTTAAAATAGATACATAAAAATATTAAACGATTTTAAATAATACAATATAAAAACACACAAAATATTAAACGATTTTAAATAATACAATATAAAAACACACAAAATATTAAACAATTTTAAATAATACAATATAAAAACACACAAAAATAAAAATGAAAATGAAAATCCATAAAAAATTTAGGGAAAATAACAAAATTCCAACAAGACACTATTTTTCTAAATCAAATAATAAATGAAATAAAATCCCATTAATATAGGAATAAATTAAAATAATAGCAGACAAAATAAATAAAAAATGGATAAATTTAAAATAAAAAATGTGAAAGAAAGAAAAAATTCGAATAAAGTAGGAAAAAAATTTAGGGGGCCCTAGGCGGCTAGGGCAGATTTGAAGAATCAAGAAATATAAACAACTTGGATAGAGCTTTATCATGCACAATCATTTTTTTGATACAGATAACATCATACACTCACATTAACGAGATATATATTTTGTTATTTTTTTTTCATATTTTCTATAAATATATATATGCAATTCATTAAAGTAAATACATCATTTTTTTTTGTAAAAGCATATAAATTATACTATTTTTTTAAAATTTAAAACATGTGAGGACTAGAATTAGAGTATAAGGGAGAAAAAAATTGTTTGTTTTAAAATAGGGTCAAGGATATTTGAGTCATTGTAAACATGCATATTGATATTCCTATATATCTGAAGGAGTAAGTTGTCATTTACAAATGATTTTTTTGCATTTTTAACACATTGTAGGGTTTTTTTTTTTGTATACTGTGTTTTTATCTAGGGTTAATTAAACAAAATATTCACAAAATATTCATCATCTGTCACCATAAATTTTATTCAAGGGGTTATTTGTATTTACTAACTGTTTTTAGGATGTTATTTGGATTTTAAGAAAATGCACGGGGTTATATGGATTTTAGTCAGTTTACAGGGGGTTATATGAATTTTTTCCCTTTTTTTATTACGATTTAAGATATCATCGTATCTGGGGATCCACAGAAAATCTTAGACGACTTACACACATAAAACCTCTCACCTGTAAAAGAGTATGTAAGAGGAGAAGACACCCACCCACTTCATGTTTCTTGAAAGAAAAAAAAATTTGAAGAGAAAGTACACAATGGGAGAGGATCAAGAAGAAGACACCTTCACCTTCCCAATCCTCTACAGCACCACCCCACCCTCTCATCACTCAGAAAACACCTCGCTTTTCTAAATATCCCCACCAACAAGCAGCAGCAGAAAAAGAAGACCCTCTACTCTCCCCCTCTCTCAGCCCACCAACCCTAACTGAAGAACACCTCCTTCAACAACCTCCAACAGCACCACCCGCGTTTCAAGAAGCCAAAACAACGACGTCCGAAAACGCACACCAACCGCATCAAGATCTGTCAGTACTGCTATCACCAGTTTATATTATCGAACCTGATCTTGTGTCGTGTAAATGGACTTCCCGACAACGACGACCAAGAAGACATGATAGGAGCGACGACGAATGCAACAACAGAGCATATAAGAGAGGTGGCCTTCAGACTATTCAATCAACAGCCTATACCGGAATATGTTGTAAGGGATGCGGAGAAGTTGTCAGTGTTTTTGATGAACTCAGTCTTTCAATGTCTGCTCCAACAATGTTAGGTCGTCTAGATCAATTCCTTTCTCTTCTTGAATCCTTTTGTTTTCAGTGTTTCTTAGCTTTGTTGGTTATTTAGACATGAAAGCAAGATTTTGTGATCCCATACCACGCTTTGGAAAGAGCTTTAAAATGATTGTGTTTTTGTTGAAATGCCTTTTTTTTTTAATAAAATGTCTGATGTTATAGTATGCATGGCAGGGACTTTGATGGTGGAAAAATATGATTGTAGGTGTTTTCTATTTTGTTGGATGATATTGCAAAAAAAAAAAAAAAAATGAAGTGGGTCTACAATTTGCATGCAAGGCAGATGAATGTTTTTTTGCTGAGAGATATTTTACATTTACAGTCCACTGTTGTATAATTGTAACGGTACGCTAAATATACTAAAAATATTTTGCATATAAGACTGCGTAATATAAGTCCAATGTCAACTGCAATACATAACATGGCCAAATGAACAACAAAACAGGGCTCTCAGACAGCAAATTTTCAAGAAATTGAAGTTGTGCATGACAGGATTTCAGTTGTAAAACTACAAACTCTTATAGAGATTAAATGGGAAAGAAAAATGAGAGTAAAACAGAAGCTTCTCATTGGGGTATTTGATGATCATCATTTCAAGAGAGATCTTGCAAGGTGCTCCCTCGCTGTGGCCAGCGCTTGACTGATGGTCTGCAGTGGGGAAATTGAGTGGTTTTATGGACATGGATGACTCGTAGAACAAATAAACGATATAGATAAAACCAAGAAGCGAAAATTAAATTGCCTAAAGAGGGAATCACCTGTTCAGATAGGGAGGCTCCACCATCAATACCATTGGATGCAACTTTTCCAGCAATTGCGCTTCCATCTGTTTCGAGGATGATCCTACACAACAGAGAAGTTGTTATCCAGTGCTGAATCAAGCAGACCTTGCAATTTCAAGATGTATTATTAGATGCTAGAATGTGAAAAAACAACATGTCAATACCCTCCATCAACAATCTCGTCAATGCATAGAAGAATCAGGTCCAAATTCTCAAGTGCTGTCCTCTTGTCAACACTGTTCCTGGTGCAAACGTTATGCAGATTAGAGTTGTTTGATTATGCAAACAGCAATGAGTTTCAAGATTTCATCTCTAAACATGGTCAGGAGATGATTCTGATCATCACCTGAGAAGAAGGCCAATTGCATCATAGAATCCTTGAAGAACTGATGCTAGGATGAGCTCATTTTCTTCGCTACCTCCGGTGACAAAAAAATGCAGGTCTTGGACAAACTTATAGACGACAATATAGTCATCGAACATGGTAATCTCAGCTGTAGATGATTAATATCGGATCAACAAAATAGAAATTGAAACGTAAAGATTGTTATTATGTTCTAGTAACTCATTGATTTAACCATATTTAAGAGTGCAGTCTGGATTTCCCTTTAAGGGGGGTAAGCAGAGGTTAACTGTCATTTTTTAATCTATTGCGCATCAGAAAAATTTACAAAAAGTTATTATTCAATTGTGCTTTCTCTTTTAAAATGGAAAATTTAAAATCAATCAATAGGTAGTTAGGTATCCATGCATACAAGCTCTGTTAATGCATAATGGGATCAATATTAAAAAAAATGTAGAGTTGGACAACAAGTTGTTGACTTTAAAATGATGACATTATCAGTAACTTAAAACCACCTGATTAAAACCACCTGAGATTAAATCTTCCCCATGCTAAAGGACACATTTAGTTCCCCTGTCATCATCCAAGACCCAACTGAAGGAAGAACCAAGATTCTACAAGAAAATTCAATCTGTCCCAACTAATATAGGAACTGGGGTAGGACAATGACCAAACACAACATGCAACACTTCTAAATGAGGATTAGATGGGGCATGAGAAGTAGAAGCAGCAGCAGGGGATCATCTAATCCAACTGTTAACGAAAGAGCACATTACAGGAAGTAATCTAAATCTGAAAATGAGAGACTTTCTCTTCCCCTGGAAATATATTTCTTCATAAAGAATATAATTATAATGCATTTAGAGGGTTAATGCAGGCTTTGTATGGTGATCTGGATATTCTATTTACATAGGCAGACCCATGAAATAACCATCATTCTTTTAACTCAGAGAACTAATAATCTGTGCCAGATGAATACCTCTAATGTTCAAACGTGTGATTGCATAAATGACCACATGCAGTGTGTTTTTATCAGTTAGATGGTCTATAAACATTTTGTCACAGCTTAGAACCGAGTTAACACCTGCTAGTTACGGTGCACCCCACCTAAGGATTTAAGCTGTCATTGAAGTTTTCAAAATGATGAAATCATGAAAAAAAATATCTGAAAGGTACAATTACCTTCTGTCCGAGCATTTGTTTTCATAGTTTTGGAAAAAATAGACTTCTCGAAAGATAGCTTTGCATCAAGTGTTGGCCAATCATCTGAATAGTACTTGACCGCAACCCGCTTCCCTTCAGAATCCAGGAGAAGAATATTCTTTATTGTAGGAAATGACTCCTGAATAATGACATGAAGATTCATGAACAACAGGTTCAATGAATACATAAGCATTCCTATATCCAAAAAGATATTTTCAATAAGCATACCCTACCTAGCTGCAAACATATTTGTCAACTACAAAAACATCTGGATTCCCAAACAAAAACTGTTTCAGAAGGGAAAAATAAACCTTTTTTGTATGATTTATTGCCCTTTCATATTATGCTTTATCAAGAGAAACAATCATTAAATACCCAATCATTTAACATATCTGAAACTTGGATAAACTATGAACTCCTTTCCCTATGCCAAACACTAGCATCATATACCCACCATGGTCACAAACTCGCAGAGCTCGTGTATGGAAAATAATCGGCAAAGGTTCAGTTCGGTAGGGTAAATTGTATTATAACTGATACAATATGAGAACAGTAAAAGTACAAATATAATTAAACTGTTTTTGATATACATTCTAATCATCAGTATGGGAAACACATGCAAAAAACATAACGTTGGGACGTTGGGTGTGAAGGCAGCGACGACAATTCAAGCTAGTTTTTAAATTACTGAAGAATATGGTAAACCATTCAAACTAAACAGATACCCGGATCCTGAAGTAATTATATGCACAGTTCAATGAACAGATGTTTGTTTAACCGATGGGATTGGGAGGTACCCAAATCCATTTTCCAGCACTGGGAAAAAGAAAAGAATCCTTTGTGAATATGGTATTCACAGTTCATTTTCCAACAAAACACAATTCAACATATCCATCCATACACCCACTGAAGAAAACCTTACTATTGCGATATAAATTCCTCTTTGGGTTCCTACACCAAAACCGCTAGGCAATAAATAAAAAAGAAGATTTTTTAGGTTTCAATAATTTCAAAATGGATCGCCAAATTATTTCCCCTTCAAAAATTAAACCATGTCCAATCGACATACATACAATCAGGAGATCGAAGTTCAGATCCGGTATCTTCTGCTACAGATCTAACATTGTAAAAACCAGAACAACAAAATGAAGAACTATTGAACAAACATGAAATCCGGATAAATAAATGAACAGATCTGGATGTTATGAGAAATACAGGAGGGAATTGAAGATCAGATCAAACTCACCATTCCCATGGTCTCTACAATTCCTGGAAAAAAAAAACACAAAAAACAATACGTATTTCAGAAGAAAAAAAGAGAGATAAAAACAGATCTCAGATCGCATTTCGTTTAGGGTTTGAGATCATGAAAAGAAGGTAAAAAAAACGTGCCTTTGTTGTGACCGGAGAACGAAAAGCTCCGAATCGTTCAATGAGTTCTCAGTCTCTCACACGCGCACGAGCGAGCAAGGCCTGAAGAAGTCGTCCTCTCTTTTAATGGCTTCGATTCGAGGATTCCATGGACTCTGAAACCATCCCTCTATGGAGACCGTTCATCTGATGGGGTTTTCCAGATGAGTGGCCCTGATCCGTGGATCTCGGTTTCAATGTTTTATTCGAGATTTTGATTTTTCTGCAACAGTGAAAAAAGTACTGGTTTTTTATTTTTTAATTAATCAATTAGAACATAAATTTTTATTAAAATGTGTTTTAAACAAGACTTTAACCCGTTTGGTTAAATAATAGAACCGGAATAAATGAGAATGAGTCGAAATAGACTTATTTGAATGGCTTGAATAAATAAGAATTTATAAGCTAGAATTAACTAGTATAAAGTGGTATATGGATTCTAGTCAATCTATGGAATTAAATTATTTTAGATAATTCAATCTAAAAAAATATGTGGGTTTACTGTCAAATCAACTGTTCTTACGTCCATGTCAGGTTGGGGTGCGCATGGAGCCAAACCTGACCTGATTTTATGTACGGGTCCACTAGGTCGGATAAATTACACGTGTAATTAAAAACAGGTCGGGTTGGGTCGAGTTCGTGTCTAGACGTATCTAATTGGGAAAATGTTAGAATCAATCATTTTTACCAAAATGTTAGAATTAATCATTTTTGCTAACTAAAACTTAAACCACACATTTGTTTTTCATTTTTTTTTAAAGTGAACATTATAAAGTATATGCTTTAATAAAAATTGTATATTCATCTACTTCGAGTTGAATATACCCATTATTAGTAAATGCAAGAAAAAATTTAATGAGACATATACATTATCTAACAAAGTATATGTTTTGTTTTACTAAATTTATAATAAGATATATAGTCTGTAATTTAACGTAAAAAAAAAACTAAATGTAAGTCATCTAATTAACTTGGTCTGACATGTCCGATTTCTAACTGGATCGGCCCATGCTCTGGCCCGCCCGATTTCTAACTGGGGTCCAACATCATACAGCCCATGAATTATCTCAATGCAAACCCCATGAATCATACAGTGGACTGTGGGGCTTGCATAACCCTAAATTGAGAAGAAAATATTATACTTTGTGCTCAAATATGAGTTTCAGAATTAATTTTTTTTTCAAAAGTTGGATTTAAAACTAAGTTTACATGAAGTTATCTTTTCATAGATTATGAAAAAGTTAACATTTAGACACTTATTTGTAAAAATATGTCTGCAACTTTTAATTTAACTACATTTTTTTCTATTTAAAAACAAGTTTGAAGAAATCAGATTTATGTAAATTTATAATATTCCTAAACCTACATCTAAACACCCCCTTAGACCCATTTGAAGTTTGAAAAACAAAAGATTTTTTTAACATGGATTCAAACACATTTTACTGTCATGATGAAAAAAATATAGCTATTGAAAAGTCATTAAAATAATGCTTATAAATACCGGTTTAAAACACACAATTTTAAAAAAATTTACATTCAAACACAGCCTTAATCGTTATCGCAGTCATATAAAAAAAAATTGTGCAATTTTGATTATAAAAATCTAATTTTCTTAACTCGTGCTATTAGAAATGTATCATTAAAACGTTGAACATGTTTATCATATATATTTAAAATTAAATAATAATTTTTAAAATATCACTTATTCATGTTTGCATATTTTCTAATAATATTGATTTTTAATCAATATTCGTGTGTATTCAATTAAATTGGAAATTACAATAATTGTGTGTTCATATTATAAAAGAAAATTATTAATTTAAAATAAACACGAATAAACATAGAGATTGTCGATTGAAGCAGTTCATAAACGATATAAAATTATTTTATTTTTTTAATGTGCCCGGAGTTATTATTTTAGGGACCCCCCAAATCCCCAATACTGCAATACATATGCTCTGCCCTTTTCACCTACCCATTTGTCCTCTACCCTTTTTACCTAAACACATCACTCGTAATTTTATTAAATTTTTTTTACATATTCTTTAAATAAATTTATTGAATTATAAATAGCTTATTGAATAAGATAGATTGACTAACAGAAAGATTGATCTAGATTTATCTGTTTTGCAGGGGGTTATATAGATATTCATGAAAGGCAGTGTTATATGAACACAAGATAGTTTGTAAATAGTTATATAGATTTTTCCCTTCCAAATTTTGTCACTACGTTGCATATGCCACCGAGAACAACAGTCTACACACAAAGCATAAATTGTAAAAATAAAGCAAAGTTCATTCATCATTTATTATGAAATATCTTTCGTCCAAAGTAACATACGCCTTTTCCACTCCCCCACTCTGGCCCTAACTTAACGTGCGTTCCAAAGAAAAACAAAAAAGAATCTCAATTTATTTTTTTCCCCTTAAAGGCAGACCCCACTCTCACCATTCCAGACCATCCTCTCCACCATCACGTCCTCCTGAACTACGTACCACCTTCCGATCAATATCGTACGGTCACCACGCCCCCTCTTTCGTCGTGGACTCCACATTCAAGACTCTCCGAATTAGTAGTGACACGACACGATCCACCCCCTTATACATATGTCCGGAAGATTCGGACCCACGTCACACTCCACACCGAACACGGACGGCCCAGATCCATCCAAACAGGGTCCACGTCACACTCGTACCAGCTGTCGCTTTGCCTCGAACTTCACTATCATTAGCTGTCCATTCCCCTTTCGCGGTTGGGTCCCCTTAATTTCATCTCCACCTCATAATTATCTTTATTTATTTTTTTATATAATAATATAGGGATACCGTATTAAAAACAAAAAAATTTAATTTATGTGCATTTCCATGTCTTTTTGGGGGAATAAAACCCAAATACCGAAAATACCCAGACTAGACTTTTTCGGATTAATCCCCCAAAAAATGAAAAATTTAAAAAAAAAACCCGGTCTGTTCACATGCCGGTCTTTCTGTTGTAACCGTAGTAAGAGAGGTACCATTTGACGAACCTCTTGAGACCCGCGTCGAGGTCCGTCGCGGGCTTGTACCCCAACTGCGCGCGCGCGCGGCTCACGTTCGCGTGCGTGAACGGCACGTCCCCGTTCCCCGGCATCTCCACGACGTTCTTCTTCGCCTTCACTTTCAGGTGTCTCTCCAGTATCCCCACCAGCTCCGGCACCGTCACCGGCGACGTGTTCCCCAAGTTGAAGATCCTGTACGGCGCTGCCCCCCTCTTCTTCCCCCCGCTCCCGGTGCTCCGCCCCGCCGTGTCGAGCGACGCGACGCACCCCTTCACGATGTCGTCGATGTACGTGAAGTCGCGCGCGAGGTCCCGCTTGTCCTTCCCGCGGTAGACCGTGATGGGCTTCCCTTGCAGGATGTTGCGCGTGAACGAAAAGTAGGCCATGTCGGGCCTCCCCCACGGACCGTACACGGTGAAGAACCGGAGGCCCGTGATGGAGAGGCCGTAGATGTGGTTGTAGGTGTGCGTGATCGCCTCCCCGGCCTTCTTCGTCGCCGCGTAGAGACTCGCCGGTCGGTCCGTCTTGTCGGACTCCGAGAAGGGGACCTTGTCGTTGAGGCCGTAGACGGAGCTCGACGACGCCCAGACGATCGCCGGCTGCGGATCCGCCGATTTGCAGGCCTCCAGGAGCGTCACGAGGCCGGCGACGTTGCTGTGGACGTACGACGCCGGGTTCTCGATCGCGTACCGGACGCCCGCCTGCGCCGCGAGGTGCATCACGTGCGTGAAGGCCACGACGTCGAAGAGCTTCGCGAGGAGCCTCGCGTCGTTGACGTCGCCGTCCACGACGAAGGTCCCAGACTTCGCGAGGAGGTCGCGGCGTGCGCGCTTGAGGGAGGGATCGTAGTAGGAGTTGAAGTTGTCGAGGCCGACGACGCCGTCCCCGCGCTTCCTCAGAGCGAGGGAGACGTGGAAGCCGACAAATCCGGCGGCGCCGGTGACGAGGACGGACGCGCCGCCGCCGCTGCTGCTGCCGGAGCGGCGGATCTGGGCGGAGGTGCGGACGTGCTTCTCCCACTGGAGGCCGCCCCAGGCGCGGGAGGAAGGGGAGACGGCGGAGAGGTTGAAGTAGTGGGTGCCGGTGTCGACGAAGCTCTTGAAGCTGAGGTAGGAGACGGAGAGGGCGATCAAAAAGAGGGTCCACAAGAACATAGTGGAGGTGGAGGCGAAGCACCGGTTGAACTGGCGGTTGAAGGCATGGGCGCGCTCGATCTTCACCTTCCCCGGCGTCGATGGGAAGAGCTCCTCCTCCATTAACAACCGCATTTTCGTCTCCAGATCTGATGTTGGAGGCGGCGGTGATTTTAGGGTTTTTTTTTTTTTTGAAAGGTGAAACGATGTTGGGATTTTCAGTACATGCTGAAGTCGATTTGGGGCTGTTGTGGGTATTTATAGGGGGATGCCCACAGGAAATCGGCGTGAAATCGCGTACTGTGTCTGTGGGTCGGCGATTATTTTGCCCGAATTTTTCACTTCACTCGGCCCGGTGTTTCCTTTGTTATTTCACTCTCTTCTGACACGCGGTTGAGCTTTATTTTACGCTTGTCGCTTGATTTGTTGAATTTTTTTGAATGTTTTTTTTTATTTAGGAATCAATATTTAAAAAGAGTTTAATATTTGATAGAAAATGTTGTTTTTCAATTTAAAAAATCGATTCCGACAAAAAATCGTAGTTTTTGAGCTTTTTAAAACACGGATTTCGAGAAAAAAATTAAAAGGAATTTAGCTTTTGATTCCGTCGGAATCCACCCCGTTTGGCTGCACGAATTTGAGATTTTAACTTTTCAAAAAGTGGAATCATTCTAAATCGTGCAACCAAACGACCCTTAGTGCATGTTTGAAAACACAGTTTAAAAATCAGCTTTTAACTTTTGCAGCTTTATGCACATATTTTGAGGGTGTAACGATGATGATTTGATGGTGTAATAATGATGACTGTTTTACACAGATTTCGAGGTCCAGTTTAGAAATAAAATATAGTAATAATGATGTATTTAAGTTTATCTGTTTAATAATAGTTTTTAACTTTTAACTTTTAAATGATGATGTATTTGAATTGATGTGACTGCAAAAGCTAAAAGATAATTTTTAACCTTGTTGCCAAACACACATAGTGGACCCCGTCATTGATCTATATTAAGATATCATAAACGCCTTGAATTTACAATGATGAATTAAAATAGAATATAACTTTTTTTATTGAAAAAGTTAGTCTCATACTAAATGTGACTTTTTTTATATGTCACAAATACAAAAATTTGGTTTCCAAGACATACTATATATTAATGATATAATTATTTACATATAATAAATGCCACTGGTATAAGACAATAATGAAAATTATTAATACTACTAAAAAAAGAAAAACATAACCCAAAGAATCTTAGATTCATATTTCACCTATGAAAGTTGATTATTGTAACATTAAACAAAGCGAGTTATCAAAATATTAATGACAGAATCTCATTAAGAAAAGAAGAAGAGGTATGATGACTGATTTGGAACTTATTATCTCCGATGAATCCTGTTCAAATCTGCTCTACCTCCTCTTTCTCACCCTCTTTGTCCTCCATGTACATTAAATATGAGTTTAAAATATGGACACGAGAATGATGCAAATAAATGTGAGTTTCGTGAAGAAACATTACAATAAAAAGGGTTAATAACATTTTTCCTTACAAACATGTGTAATCCCATATAAGTCACTGTCAAAGTTGAGGCACATAAATAAATCCTTAAAAATTCACAAAAATCTAATTAACATCCCTGAGTGAAATTCTCATTAAAATTTAACGGAATATTCTCATAATAGTCTATTACCATGCACTTATCTAGATATTACAATTTCTATAAACAATCATAAATATAAATTAATCCACGCAAAAGACCAAATTACATTTGTAGAACTTTTATATTACTTTATCTTTTATCTCGATATTGTTTGGAGAGGTTAAAAAATTAGGGATAATTTAATCGTTTTATGGTATGATTAGAGTTAACTAAAGTAGGTTGAATCATAGTTAAATTCTGTTGACAATATGGATGTATATGAATTTTTGTAAGTTTTCAAAGACTTATATGTCTATTCAAACTTTGACAGAGATTTCCAAATTCCAAGCACATGCATAGGGACGTATATATCTTTAAACCGATATATATATATATATAAGTGATTACATGAGGCCGTGAGGCAAGTGCGGATTCAATTTGAGCCGTCCGATCTGGGTCTATAGCATCAGACGGTGGAGATTAAATCACTCTAAAACATCTCGACTAGCTGCACCAGTTACCAAATGAAACCTAAATTTTTATCCCTCCCTCTCTGTCTCTTCCCTCTCTCTCCCCTACATATTTTAGACCAAAAAAAAAAACTTCCCCTCTCTGTCTCCTCGGACTCCCCTCCGGCACCCCTTGCGGCACTCCCTGCGGCACCCCTTGCGGCCCCTCTCAGAATTATGAGGTACAAACCCCCCCCCCCCCCCTTCTCTATCTCAAAATTTTCATTTTGAAAACTTTTTTGACATTTTGGTTTTTATTTATTGAATGTAGGTTCTTAAATCTAGGGTTTTGAAATAAAAATGTTATCTTTGTATGTTTTTATTTTGAAATCTAGGGTTTTAGTTTCTGTTTTTTCAGATTCATTAGATGATCTATTATCCTGTTTTTTATTTTCATAATCATTTTCAGATCTAGGGTTTTGTTTTCAGGTTAATTTTTTTTTTCAGAATCACTTTGTTTTCAAATTTATTTCAAATCTATTTTTTTTAGATCTAGTATTTGAATGAATGAATATTTTAAAAATTGATATTTGTATGGTTATTTTTATTGAATCTGCTTTCATATATCAATTTTGGATAAGTGTTATATACTTATGTTTCACATAGATCATTATATATTCAGAATATTATACATACACCTAATGATTTTGAATATTCCAATATTAGAAGATATTGATTTTAAACATATATACCAAACTATTCCATCAGTGCTCATCCATCTGAATCAGAGTTACAATGAAAATTGTTTTGGAAGCATTATCCAAACATAACATGAAATAAGAATTAACTGCTAATGAACATGAGCAAGCTTTGATAACCATGCATCAAAATGCATCAAATTATCTTATCAGTCAAGTCATAAAAAATAAAATAAAAGATTGCTCAATGGAGCTATTACCATTATTTGCACTAAGAAGCCGCACCAGGATCATTAATGACACTCAAGATCCACATTTTGCTTCTCTGTCTTGAATTCAAATTCATTTTAGTTTCATGTTGAATTTTAATTTAAATTGATGTTGTTTATGAAGAGATTCATCATTTTAGTTCCACATCTTGAATTCAAATTCACACACAAATACACACTGATTTAGTTCCAAAAATGTTTTATTACATTGTTCTCACCCAAGACCCATTGTAGATAATTAAACACCCAAAAACACTAAAAGCTCTTTAAATCAAGTATTCATTGTTATATATTGTGGAGCCTGATGATGTGCGCAGATGATTGTTGGCGCTACGCAGGGGCGGACGGGGGTCGAGCTCCCCGCTGAGCTCGCGGGGATCGAACAGCCCGGTCAGCTCGCGGGGTCTGGGGGCAGCGCCCCGAGAAATTTTTTTTGAGGTGTCTTTCGTGTATTGACTTTTTTACCCTTAATGAGATGTCAGTATAAAAGGGCATCTCATATTTTTCTTTAGGTTCTAGGGTTTTCATCTACGGTGTATTTGACTTCTCAGAAATAGTGGATTGATCTCTGGTGTGCTCCGTGGACGTAGGCAAGCTTTGCCGAACCACGTAAATTTTGTGTCTTTGATTTCGATTTGTTTGTTTTTCCTTTGATTGATTGCATCCCAAGATCCCGAAAAGTCCTAACATTCATCATACAAACCCAGAGAATGAAGAGGAGTTGCATCATCAAACATCAAGTTCTCATCATACAAAACCCAGAGAATCCAGAATCCAGAATCCATTAACAATAAAAATTAAACAGTTCTTCATTAATCAAGTATTCATGATAAAAATATTTGACCAAACATTCTATCAAACACTTGATGTCTATTTATAAAAAACTCTCCAACAACAATAATAAAAAAGCTCAATTTGTCTCAAACTCAAACAGGTCCAGACACCCAATTAAAAACCCAAACCATTAGCATTACCAGAAAGAACAAACAAAACAGGTCATTATCCCTGGTGTAACACCCCAGACTTACACAGCAAGAAATTGTCCGCTTTGCCCCTAATGGAACTCACAGGTTTAAAACGCATATTGGTGTGTAAGAGCTGTGCTCACATATAAGCACATACTATCTCCTCCCATTAGGCGATATGAGACTAAACACCCTCACCCTCACCCAATCCATGGGCCTCTTGGGACTCTTGGGCTTGGGCCAGGCGTCACAATCACCCCCCTAATGGGCCACACGTACTCGTGTGGGGCCACCCACACCCACCATCGCGAAATGGACAGGCTCTGATACCAATTATAACGCCCCAGGCTTACACAGTAAGAAATTATCCGCTTTGCCCCTAATGGGCTTACGAGTTTAAAATGCGTCTTGGTGTGTAAGAGCTGTGTTCACATATAAGCACATACCATCTCCTCCCATTAGGCGATGTGGGACTAAACACCATCACCCTCACCCAATCCATGGGCCTCTTAGGACTTTTGGGACTGGGCCAGGCCCCACACCTGGTCCCAAAAGGGATCATCTTCTGAGGTTTACAACTGGCGGAACCACCGCCGGGAGGGGTGGACAGCAGCAACTGCGAGGAGGTCGACGGGGAGAAGGAGGAGGAGGCGGCGGCGGTGAAGTCGGTGATGCTTCCGCCCGCGTTTCTTTTGTTGTTGTTGAAGTGGTTGTGGTTGTTCTAGTGGTGCTGTTGCAGGGATCCATAGCTCCCCATGCGAAGGCCCAAGGAGCCGCAGCAGGTGATCGATCCAATCTTCGACTTTGTTCTCTCGGATCTGATGCTAGGGGATTGTTACAATTAAAATTTAGAAAAAATTAAAATTTAGGGGGGAGAGAGGTGGTGAGGATAGACGAGAGAGGTTTTGGGTGGGATTTGAAACAAAAACAGATCTAATACGAAGAGATAGAGGGGAAGGTTTTTTTTTTCAGTTTGAAATATTTAGGGGAGAGACAGAGAGGAAGGGATTGAAATTTGAGTTTCATTTGGTAACAGGCAACCAGTCGAGATGTTCCAGAGTGATTTAATCTTCACCGTCTGATGCTGTGGACCTAGATCGGACGGCTAAGATTGAATCCGCACCTGCCTCACGGCCTCATGTAATCACTTCTCTCTCTCTATATATAAATCAAATAAATTTATTCATATAGATTCCAATGGCAGAAAAATAAACATTTTATTCATATATTATATCAAGTGGATAATGCCTTAGGGCTGGTCCAACTGACCTCAACAACATCCTTTCACGTCGTTTCATTATCTCCTACAAATTAAAGCTTAACATTTATAACCAACCATACATAACTTCTTTCAAAAAATAGTTTTACATAAACTTCAGTTGCCGTTCCCGACTCCGGACCCCTGACCAGATCCCGAACCACCCGAACCCGAACCAGCACTCGACCCGGCAGACGAACCCGCACCCGATCCGCCCGATCCAGCGGACGACCCGGCGGAGGAGCCCGCGCTCGAACCCGAACCAGGGGCCGAGAAGGAAACGGATCTAGACCCCGAGACAGAGCGGGACCCACCGGGTCCGGAAACAGAGCCCGAGCCGGAGCCCGAAGCTGAGGCCGAGCCGCCGCCGAGCCCGATTCCCAGGCCCAAGCTTAGCCCGAGATCCTCTCGGGCCGCTCGACTTTCCACTTCAACTATAGCCAATGAAGCCACAAAGATCATGACCATGGTTATAGCCTTAATCGAGGAACCCATGCTTCTCTGAGAGAGATAGAGAGAGAGAGAGAGAGTTAGTGGTGAATGAGGAGCTTGGGATGCCATGGATTTATAGATGTTCCATACATATGGGATAGAGAGACGAAAGTCTACACATTAGAGCATCTTTTGCACTTCGTTGTGGTGCTGAACTGAGCCCAACCATTGGTGCCGAAGGTCATCTAAAACCAAGGGTGTGTTTTTTGACTATTGATGTTCCAGGACCCACCGTTTTTAGACATTAGTTCATCTTTTGATCTTTCTCCATGGAAATTATTGTCAGGTTAGTTGGTTACATTGGGTCAAACAAAGCATAAAGTCATCAATTTCACGTGGGTGATGTTACAAACATTCCACTGTGTAACATTCCATTGTTAAAAGCATAGGCAATATGTGTTACTTGTAAGTCTTGACACTATAAAATAAAAATGATGAAAAAGGACTAGAAGTCTAGAATGCATTTCTTGCTTAATGAGATTTTATCAAGAAATTTAGATTTGTTCAAGAAACTTAGTTGTAGAAGCTTGATGGATATCCATGACTCTTTTCTTGCACACCAATTTTTTTTTTTAAGTGGATCTTGGACTTTTCACTCCTCACTCTTCCATTTCACATATATTTGATATGTATATCTACAAACTATTTTACTTTAATGTGATTGTATTGTTGTATGAAGTGATGAGTGGATAGAGAGATTAAATCCCCTTTTATAGGAGTTCAAAAGGTTCTCTTCATGAAATTAGTCTCATCATAAACTTGATGTCTCTATGAGCCTCCAAAAAAGTTACATTGGATAAATCAAGAGATCCCTTCAGTGATTAACAATGGAATTGTTCCCACCACTAATAACGTTGATTCTCATTGAAATTGCTCAAAACATGAATTTCAATAACATTTATTTAATTTCACATTGGTTTATTCCCACCACAAATTCCTCACATTAGTCAACCAAACTCCTACTTAGTTGGATGAATAAGAGAAAAATTGGATATCAAGTGTCACGCATATTTCGGTATCCTTTTAAGCACATACATTGTTTATGAAGTATTACTGGATAGAAAAATGTGCATACATAGGGTAGATAAAATGTCATTAACAATATGACTAATAATATCTCATAGAGTAGCTCAAAAATCTTTAAGATGTGAAATGTTCAAGACCAGTATACGAGAAATCCAGTATGGATGTGTGGAAAAAACAATAATAATTAAAATAAAATTTTAATTCTTTTTTATTGGGTCACGGAAGGCATCAAATTATTCCAACCTATTGAAAGAACTACAAATATCTAAACTAAAAAACAATGATGTCATTTTATTGCTGAAGAGTCAAATACACCATCACTCTTTTGTTTATTCATCTATATTACATGCATAAAGGTCCTAGTGCAATCCACGTGGAACTATATATCGCGATCGTTCACTTGCCTCGTCTGCTTCCGTGGCCCGACCCAGACCCATAACCGTCGCCATGCCCAGACCCGGACCCGCTCCCGGAGCCCTCACCCCGGCCCGACCCGTATCCTTCACCGTACCCTTCGCCGCGGCTAGATCCCGAGCCCGACCCGGCATAAGAACCCGCGCTCGAACCCGACCCGGAACCGGACCCAGAGGCCGAGCTTGATCCAGACCCAGACCCAGGTCCACGCCCAGGTCCTTCCTGGCGAGCCTGCTTTCAATCACAATGGTGTAGGAGGCGACGAGAAGGGCCAGAGAGAGAGACCCATCATCACTCGAGCCATTGTGACTCACTTGTGATCAGCTTTGAATGAAAGGAAGCTTTTGTTTTTTACTTTGTTTTTGACTTGTTGATTCTTGAGTTGGTTTGAATGTCTGTGTTTGGTCCAACGTCCCCTCTATTTATAAGCGTTTCATGCACACTCACGAAAGCTTGGGTGGCATTGTTTGTGGTAGAGATTGCATGGAATAGCGGGAGTGCTTGTAATCATCTCCTTATATGGTATGACTATCAAAATTTTAGACACGTTGGGAGTTGTTGGAGCCGCCCATTCTCATAGCACTCACTACAGTGGAGCACTAACTGATCTCTCATGCTTTCCAATACATACTATTAATGATATAATTATTTAAATATAATATATACTACTAACACAAGACAATAATGAAAATTATTGAAACTACTAAAAAAAATCCCACAAATCCTCTTAAGATCCTAAAATTCTAAATTCATATTTTACCAATGAAAGGTGACTATTATAACATTAAATAGAAAGTGTTATCAAAATATTAATGATAAAATCTAATAAAAAAATATATATGAGATGTGAGGACTGATTTGGCACTTACTATTCTCCAAATTTGTTCTACCTCTCTTTCACCTCCTCTTTGTCCTCTAGTCAGTGGCAAGAATTTTCATAACTGGGTCATTAAAAAAAATAAATTTTACATAATTTTTAAAAGATCTACTCTTATCATATATTTATAAAAAACATAAATTTTTCTTTTAAAAATGTAACAACTTATATTAATAAAAATAAACCATCAAAATTTTTAATATATAACTTTTACAATTTTTTCTTGACGAGATTTTATATTTTGAAATTGTTGTATGATAAATTCATTATCATATGTCTTTTTCAGTATATGTGACTAAACAATTATTCGGCTCTTCATGATTTTCATTCTTGAAAAAACTCTTTCAACTCTTGCAGTCTCAACTAGTAAAATCAATGTTAACCTCAGAAGCAAATACATTAATATATATATGAGGTGTTTCTTTGTCTCCACTAACTTTCTATCAAGATCATGAATTCCTTTTAATTCTAAAAAATACATGATTAAATACCTGAAACATAGTAGAAAGAAGAGATCGGGAGCGCGATCAACAACAATAGGCGCGTTTGTCTATCCGTTGGTGATTGGCCCATTTGTCCATGTGTGGTGATCGATGAATCCGCTAATAAGGGGTCACATAGTCTGGCTTTTTTTTAATATGGTATTTTAGGGTTCCACTTTTTTATTTTTTTCAATAGAGTAATGGGTAGAGGATTTTTAATGGATAATACTATGAAAGCTGGGTGGATTTCTTTTTAAATTAATGGGCTAGTTTGTTTTTCTTTAAAAAAAATAGACGCATCATTTACTTTTAAAAAATGATAATGGGTCAAATTTGAATTAAACATGGTGAGTGGGCTAGGTTTTTTTTTTTTTTTTAACTTCATGGGGTCATTTGACCCCATTGTTGAAAGGGTGTGCCGCCCTGCCTCCAGTGCGCATGGGTTTAAAATGTAGGCATGAGAATTGTGCAAATGAATGCGATTTTTGTAAATGAGACATTTAAATAAAAAAAAATATATAAATCAAATTAATAAATTTACTGATGTGTAAGAGAGCATGCAAATTGATTCAAATGGCAGAGACATTTTAATTTTTTTTTAACATTCAAAACCATACGTAATTTCGTTCGAAAAATAGTTTTATATAAACTTCAGTTGCCGTTCCCGACTCCGGACCCCTGACCAGATCTCACGCTGCATCAGTGGGTGGCGTCGGGAGGCCAGGACATTTTTTCTCTTACGTTTTTGTGGGAGAGAGAGAGAGTGGAGTTAGGTTTTGGTTGGGTTGGGTTAGGGGGAATGATTGGGTTGGGTTAACCAGGGGAGATTTAGGTTTGGTTAGGAGTGTTTAACCAGGGTCGAGAATTCACATTAAATCTCACGGTGGACCTTTTTTTTTCTAGGACGAATGTTAACCCTTGATCTGATGGGGCTTCAAGCGTCCACATATTTGAGAATTACGGGCGTCCGCTTTAGATCGACGCTATATATATATATATATATAGAGGCAGCTGATAAGCTGCGCGACGTGGGCGACGACATTTACGTGTGCGACGCGAGGTGGACCGTCCGATTCAATTTCCACCGATTGGACGAGCGGATTAAAAAAAAAAACAAAACCAAGCATGCTTGTTTGAACGGTGATGGACGGTGAGATTCAAACAAAAAAAAAGAAAAAATTTGTACCACTCTCTATCTCTCCATAGCATTTAATGCATTTAACTCAACCCACTCTTTGTGTCTCTCCCCCTCAAATTCACGAAAATAAAAAATAACTCCATATGGGTTTTATATTTGTATACTTATGTCCTGTATACACATCAACCTTTTTTTTTTACACATCAACACCGCATGTATGATCTTAAAATTCACTATTTTGTATTAAATGAAGTAAAAAAAATCAATAGCACACTTTTTTTTGCTATACCTCATTCCTCATACCATGGGGATACAGTAACTCCAAACCACTAAAACTAGTGGCGGAGTTAAATTTTTATAAAATTACATTTTTTAAAAAAGTTATATCATTGTGTTTATTTTTTTTAATTTCAATAGCACATATTAAAAAATATAATAAAGATGTCACATAAAACATGTCACTGAATAATTCTAAAATATAATTATCAAATTTTAAAATAATATGATAAATTTCATTTCGATGATTTATCTAAAAAAATGTCAAAACATGAATCTAATAAGCAATACATGCATTCAAATTTGATATTGATAAAAAAAAATTGAGTGTTGGGGGTGTTGTTGTTTAAGGAATGGTCATTGTTATACATTATTTTTTGCAATTGATTGATCTTAATTGGGGCCTATAGGTCATTGCCCTCACCTATATATAAAATTTTCTAATAAGCATGTCATACTCAATTATTTTTACCAACCAAAATTCAAACCACACATGTTTTTATTTTTTTTAAATAGTAAATATTATTGAATAAGTTATATCGCTCCATTTCGAGTTAAATGAACTCATTTTGAGTAAGTATAATTAAAAAAATATTTAATGATGTATATATATCGTCTAACGAGGTATATATTTAACTGGATTTCTAATGAAGTATATAAGACTGTAAAAATACTGTGTAACAATGACCATTCCTTAAACAACACCACCCCAACACTCATTTTTTTTCAGAATATGAAACATCGTCAATATCAAATTTAAATGTATGTATTGTTTATTAGATTCTTGTTTTGACATTTTTTTAGATAAATCATCGAAATAAAATTTGACATATTATTTTAAAATTTGATAATTATCTTTTAGAATTATTCAGTGACATGTTTTATGTGAAGTATTTATTATATTTTTTAATATGTACCATTGAAATTAAAAAATTAAACATAATTATATAACTTTTAAAAAAAATATAATTTTATAAAAAATTTAACTCCGCCACTGGTTTTAGTGGTTTGGGGTTACTGTATCCCCATGGTATGAGGAATGAGGTATAGCAAAAAAAAATGTGCTATTGATTTTTTGGCTTCGTTTAATACAAAATAGTGAATTTTAATATCATACATGCGGTGTTGATGTGAAAAAAAATGATGTGTATACAGGACATAAGTATACAAATAGAAAACCCATATGGAGTTATTTTTTATTCCCGTGAATCTGAGGGGAAGAGACACAAAGAGTGGGTTGGGTGTTTGGGTTGGGTTAAATGCATTAAATGCAATGGAGAGACATAGAGAGTGGTACGAATTTTTTCTTTTTTTGTTCGAATCTCACCGTCCATCACCGTTCATATAAACATGCTTGGTTTTTTTTTTTTATCCGCTCGTCCAATCGGTGGAAATTGAATCGGACAGTCCACCTCGCGTCGCGCATGTAAATGTCGTCACCCACGTCGCGCAGCTTATCAGCTGTCTATATATATATATATATATATATAGACGTGATTAGGTGCGGCGAACGGCAGGTGCGGCAGCGATCACGGACCGTCGATCACGGGTCTATCGCATCGGACGGTCGGGTGCGATTCACGTCGACCGTTGGATGCGATGGACCCGCGATCGGACGGCCCACGTCGCTGCCGCACCTGCCGTTCGCCGCACCTAATCATTTTCATATATATATATATATATAGTCGAGTGATATCGTGCGGCGTCCCGCACGGTGCGGGAACGATGTCGTTCGTCCGATCGCGGGTCCATCGCATCCAACGGTCGATGTGAATCGCACCCGATCGTCCGATGCGATGGACCCGTGATCGACGGCCCGTGGTCGTTCGCGCACGTTCCCGCATCGCGCACCGTATCATTCCTCTATATATATATATATATATATATATATATATATATATATATAATCAATTTTGTGAATCAACCTTGGTTTCTATCAATTATGATAAACATGTATTTATTGTTTTGGCTTCCAAGTTACATTTTCTCTTTTTTCATGGGGAATTTGTAGTACCATTGTAATAAAAAAATCTCTCTCTATTTCTCTTCTCTATATACCTTGCCATGTATTTCATAACCAACAATTGAAAAATAAAAAAAAATCTATTTTCATTTTTCTTCTCTACGTGCTTATGTATATTTGAGTTTATGTATTTTACTTTAATTCATAACAACATTCAATTTATATGGATATTGTTGGAGCAATTGATCCGATAGACGTGGAAGATTATCCAACGGTTGATGGAGAAGATATACGTAGAATATGTTCAATGTGACTGATGAGAGCGAATCAGCCATCCACTGCCATATTTCAATTTCAATTTCAATGACACGTAGTGCGTTTGAGGATTCTTTATCTCCACATCTTTTGTTTTAACTCTATACGCATGAAAACATTAAATAAGAGTTTGCATTTTTTTTTTACAAAAATGTACTTCATTAGTAACGACACACATATTTTTGCACGTATTTAAAAAAACAAGACATATATCTTAACAAAAAATATTAAGTGTGCCAACTGCAAAAGATGATGCAAATATACTGAATGCTGACATTTCTATTTCACAATGATGTAATTTAATTTATTGATGAAGAGTCAAATACATCATCACTCTTTTATTCATTAATCTATGTTACATGCATAAAGGTAGTGCAATCCATGCACGTGGAACAACACATTGCGATCGCTCCATACCCATAACCAATCTTTGGCGTACAACAGTCTGCACAGTTATTTCTTAATGCAATATTGCTTTGCACTATTTGTCAAATTTCATCCTAAATTATATACTTATGTTTCACATAGATCAGTATATATTCAGAATATTATACATACACCTAATGATTTTGAATATTCCAATATTAGAAGATATTGATTTTAAACATATATACCAAACTATTCCATCAGTGCTCATCCATCTGAATCAGAGTTACAATGAAAATTGTTTTGGAAGCATTATCCAAACATAACATGAAATAAGAATTAACTGCTAATGAACATGAGCAAGCTTTGATAACCATGCATCAAAATGCATCAAATTATCTTATCAGTCAAGTCATAAAAAATAAAATAAAAGATTGCTCAATGGAGCTATTACCATTATTTGCACTAAGAAGCCGCACCAGGATCATTAATGACACTCAAGATCCACATTTTGCTTCTATGTCTTGAATTCAAATTCATTTTAGTTTCATGTTGAATTTTAATTTAAATTGATGTTGTTTATGAAGAGATTCATCATTTTAGTTCCACATCTTGAATTCAAATTCACACACAAATACACACTGATTTAGTTCCAAAAATGTTTTATTACATTGTTCTCACCCAAGACCCATTGTAGATAATTAAACACCCAAAAACACTAAAAGCTCTTTAAATCAAGTATTCATCATACAAACCCAGAGAATGAAGAGGAGTTGCATCATCAAACATCAAGTATTCATCATACAAAACCCAGAGAATCCAGAATCCATTAAAAATTAACAATAAAAATTAAACAGTTCTTCATTAATCAAGTATTCATGATAAAAATATTTGACCAAACATTCTATCAAACACTTGATGTCTATTTATAAAAAACTCTCCAACAACAATAATAAAAAAGCTCAATTTGTCTCAAACTCAAACAGGTCCAGACACCCAATTAAAAACCCAAACCATTAGCATTACCAGAAAGAACAAACAAAACAGGTCATTATCCCTGGTGTAACACCCCAGACTTACACAGCAAGAAATTGTCCGCTTTGCCCCTAATAGACTCACAGGTTTAAAATGCATATTGGTGTGTAAGAGCTGTGCTCACATATAAGCACATACTATCTCCTCCCATTAGGCGATATGAGACTAAACACCCTCACCCTCACCCAATCCATGGGCCTCTTGGGACTCTTGGGCTTGGGCCAGGCATCACAATCACCCCCCTAATGGGCCACACGTACTCGTGTGGGGCCACCCACACCCACCATCGCGAAATGGACAGGCTCTGATACCAATTATAACGCCCCAGGCTTACACAACAAGAAATTATCCGCTTTGCCCCTAATGGGCTTACGAGTTTAAAATGCGTCTTGGTGTGTAAGAGCTGTGTTCACATATAAGCACATACCATCTCCTCCCATTAGGCGATGTGGGACTAAACACCATCACCCTCACCCAATCCATGGGCCTCTTAGGACTTTTGGGACTGGGCCAGGCCCCACACCTGGTCCCAAAAGGGATCATCTTCTGAGGTTTACAACTGGCGGAACCAACGCCGGGAGGGGTGGACAGCAGCAACGGCGAGGAGGTCGACGGGGAGAAGGAGGAGGAGGCGGCGGCGGTGAAGTCGGTGATGCTTCCGCCCGCGTTTCTTTTGTTGTTGTTGAAGTGGTTGTGGTTGTTCTAGTGGTGCTGTTGCAGGGATCCATAGCTCCCCATGCGAAGGCCCAAGGAGCCGCAGCAGGTGATCGATCCAATCTTCGACTTTGTTCTCTCGGATCTGATGCTAGGGGATTGTTACAATTAAAATTTAGAAAAAATTAAAATTTAGGGGGGAGAGAGGTGGTGAGGATAGACGAGAGAGGTTTTGGGTGGGATTTGAAACAAAAACAGATCTAATACGAAGAGATAGAGGGGAAGGTTTTTTTTTTCAGTTTGAAATATTTAGGGGAGAGACAGAGAGGAAGGGATTGAAATTTGAGTTTCATTTGGTAACAGGTGCAACCAGTCGAGATGTTCTAGAGTGATTTAATCTTCACCGTCTGATGCTGTGGACCTAGATCGGACGGCTAAGATTGAATCTGCACCTGCTTTACGGCCTCATGTAATCACTTCTCTCTCTCTATATATAAATCAAATAAATTTATTCATATAGATTCCAATGGCAGAAAAATAAACATTTTATTCATATATTATATCAAGTGGATAATGCCTTAGGGCTGGTCCAACTGACCTCAACAACATCCTTTCACGTCGTTTCATTATCTCCTACAAATTAAAGCTTAACATTTATAACCAACCATACATAACTTCTTTCAAAAAATAGTTTTACATAAACTTCAGTTGCCGTTCCCGACTCCGGACCCCTGACCAGATCCCGAACCACCCGAACCCGAACCAGCACTCGACCCGGCAGACGAACCCGCACCCGATCCGCCCGATCCAGCGGACGACCCGGCGGAGGAGCCCGCGCTCGAACCCGAACCAGGGGCCGAGAAGGAAACGGATCTAGACCCCGAGACAGAGCGGGACCCACCGGGTCCGGAAACAGAGCCCGAGCCGGAGCCCGAAGCTGAGGCCGAGCCGCCGCCGAGCCCGATTCCCAGGCCCAAGCTTAGCCCGAGATCCTCTCGGGCCGCTCGACTTTCCACTTCAACTATAGCCAATGAAGCCACAAAGATCATGACCATGGTTATAGCCTTAATCGAGGAACCCATGCTTCTCTGAGAGAGATAGAGAGAGAGAGAGAGAGTTAGTGGTGAATGAGGAGCTTGGGATGCCATGGATTTATAGATGTTCCATACATATGGGATAGAGAGACGAAAGTCTACACATTAGAGCATCTTTTGCACTTCGTTGTGGTGCTGAACTGAGCCCAACCATTGGTGCCGAAGGTCATCTAAAACCAAGGGTGTGTTTTTTGACTATTGATGTTCCAGGACCCACCGTTTTTAGACATTAGTTCATCTTTTGATCTTTCTCCATGGAAATTATTGTCAGGTTAGTTGGTTACATTGGGTCAAACAAAGCATAAAGTCATCAATTTCACGTGGGTGATGTTACAAACATTCCACTGTGTAACATTCCATTGTTAAAAGCATAGGCATTATGTGTTACTTGTAAGTCTTGACACTATAAAATAAAAATGATGAAAAAGGACTAGAAGTCTAAAATGCATTTCTTGCTTCATGAGATTTTATCAAGAAATTTAGATTTGTTCAAGAAACTTGGTTGTAGAAGCTTGATGGATATCCATGACTCTTTTCTTGCACACCATTTTTTTTTTTTTAAGTGGATCTTGGACTTTTCACTCCTCACTCTTCCATTTCACATATATTTGATGTGTATATCTACAAACTATTTTACTTTAATGTGATTGTATTGTTGTATGAAGCGATGAGTGGATAGAGAGATTAAATCCCCTTTTATAGGAGTTCAAAAGGTTCTCTTCATGAAATTAGTCTCATCATAAACTTCATGTCTCCATGAGCCTCCAAAAAAGTTACATTGGATAAATCAAGAGATCCCTTAAGTGATTAACAATGGAATTGTTCCCACCACTAATAACGTTGATTCTCATTGAAATTGCTCAAAACATGAATTTCAATAACATTTATTTAATTTCACATTGGTTTATTCCCACCACAAATTCCTCACATTAGTCAACCAAACTCCTACTTAGTTGGATGAATAAGAGAAAAATTGGATATCAAGTGTCACGCATATTTCAGTATCCTTTTAAGCACATACATTGTTTATGAAGTATTAGTGGATAGAAAAATGTGCATACATTGGCTAGATAAAATGTCATTAACAATATGACTAATAATATCTCATAGAGTAGCTCAGAAATCTTTAAAATGTGAAATGTTCAAGACCAGTATACCAGAAATCCAGTATGGATGTGTGGAAAAAACAATAATAATTAAAATAAAATTTTAATTCTTTTTTATTGGGTCACGGAAGGCATCAAATTATTCCAACCTATTGAAAGAACTACAAATATCTAAACTAAAAAACAATGATGTCATTTTATTGCTGAAGAGTCAAATACACCATCACTCTTTTGTTTATTCATCTATATTACATGCATAAAGGTCCTAGTGCAATCCACGTGGAACTATATATCGCGATCGTTCACTTGCCTCGTCTGCTTCCGTGGCCCGACCCAGACCCATAACCGTCGCCATGCCCAGACCCGGACCCGCTCCCGGAGCCCTCACCCCGGCCCGACCCGTATCCTTCACCGTACCCTTCGCCGCGGCTAGATCCCGAGCCCGACCCGGCATAAGAACCCGCGCTCGAACCCGACCCGGAACCGGACCCAGAGGCCGAGCTTGATCCAGACCCAGACCCAGGTCCACGCCCAGGTCCACGCCCAGGTCCTTCCTGGCGAGCCTGCTTTCAATCATAATGGTGTAGGAGGCGACGAGAAGGGCCAGAGAGAGAGACCCATCATTACTCGAGCCATTGTGACTCACTTGTGATCAGCTTTGAATGAAAGGAAGCTTTTGTTTTTTACTTTGTTTTTGACTTGTTGATTCTTGAGTTGGTTTGAATGTCTGTGTTTGGTCCAACGTCCCCTCTATTTATAAGCGTTTCATGCACACTCACGAAAGCTTGGGTGGCATTGTTTGTGGTAGAGATTGCATGGAATAGCGGGAGTGCTTGTAATCATCTCTTTATATGGTATGACTATCAAAATTTTAGACACGTTGGGAGTTGTTGGAGCCGTCCATTCTCATAGCACTCACTACAGTGGAGCACTAACTGATCTCTCATGCTTTCCAATACATACTATTAATGATATAATTATTTAAATATAATATATACTACTAACACAAGACAATAATGAATTTTTTTTTTTTTTTTTGGGATTTTTAGTTTTAAGTCCCCATAAACTATTGAATTTATCTATCGATCCCTCACTTCTTCATATTTTGCTTTTAGTCCCTGCATTTAAATGATAATTTAGGAATAGGTCCCTCCCAGGGACTAAAAAACAAACTTGATAATTTAGGAATAAGTCCCTCCCAGGGACTTATTCCTAAATTATCATTTAAATGCAGAGACTAAAAATAAAATATGAAGAAGTGAGAGATCGATAGCTAAATTCAATAGTTTACAGGGACTTAAAACTAAAAATCCCTTTTCTTTTTTGGTAGATGGCCCAGTGGGCCGAGGACCTCCCATTTAAGGGATTGAACGGGGATCGAACCCTGGAACCACCACTTGAAAGCGGGTACACACAACCATCTCACTAACGAGGGGAGGTGTAATAATGAAAATTATTGAAACTACTAAAAAAAATCCCAAAAATCCTCTTAAGGTCCTAAAATTCTAAATTCATATTTTACCAATGAAAGGTGACTATTATAACCTTAAATAGAAAGTGTTATCAAAATATTAATGATAAAATTTAATAAAAATATATATATGAGATGTGAGGACTGATTTGGCACTTCCTATTCTCCAAATTTGTTCTACCTCTCTTTCACCTCCTCTTTTGTCCTCTAGTTAGTGGCGGCTTCAAGAATTTTCATAAATGGGATCATTAAAAAAAAAAAATTTACATAATTTTTAAAAGATCTACTCTTATCATATATTTATAAAAAACATAAATTTTTCTTTTAAAAATGTAACAACTTATATTAATAAAAATAAACCATCAAAATTTTTAATATATAAACTTTTACAATTTTTTCTTAGTGAGATTTTATATTTTGAAATTGTTGTATGATAAATTCATTATCAACATTATCGAATATGTCTTTTTCAGTATATGTGACTAAACAATTATTCGGCTCTTCATGATTTTCATTCTTGAAAAAACTCTTTCAACTCTTGCGGTCTCAACTAGTAAAATCAATGTTAACCTCAGAAGCAAATACATTAATGTATATATGAGGTGTTTATTTGTCTCCACTAACTTTCTATCAAGATCATGAATTCCTTTTAATTCTAAAAAATACATGATTTTTTCCTGAAACATAGTAGAAAGAGGAGATCGGGAGCGCGATCAACAACAATAGGCACGTTTGTCTATCCGTTGGTGATCGGCCCATTTGTCCATGTGTGGTGATCGATGAATCCGCTAATAAGGGGTCACATAGTCTGGCATTTTTTTAATATGGTATTTTAGAGTTCCACTTTTTTATTTTTTTCAATAGAGTAATGGGTAGAGGATTTTTAATGGATAATACTCTGAAAACTGGGTCGATTTCTTTTTAAATTAATTGGCTGATTTGTTTTTCTTTAAAAAAAATAGACGCATCATTTACTTTTAGAAAATGATAATGGGTCAAACTTGAATTAAACTTGGCTAGTGTTTTTTTTTTTTTTTTTTTTTTTAACTTCATGGGGTCATTTGACCCCACTGTTGAAAGGGTGTGTCGCCCTGCCTCCAGTGCATAGAGCATGGGTTTAAAATGTAGGCATGAGAATTGTGCAAATGAATGCAATTTTTGTAAATGAGACATTTAAATAAAAAAATATATATAAAAATCAAATTAATAAATTTACTGATGTGTAAGAGGAGCATGCAAATTGATTCAAATGGCAGAGACATTTTAATTTTTTTTTAACATTCAAAACCATACGTAATTTCGTTCGAAAAATAGTTTTATATAAACTTCAGATGCCGTTCCCGACTCCGGACCCCTGACCAGATCTCACGCTGCATCAGTGGGTGGCGTCGGGAGGCCAGGACATTTTTTCTCTTACGTTTTTGTGGGAGAGAGAGAGAGAGAGAGAGAGGAGTTAGGTTTTGGCTGGGTTGGGTTAGGGGGAATGATTGGGTTGGGTTAACCGGGGGAGATTTAGGTTTGGTTAGAGTGTTTAACCAGGGTCGAGAATTCACATTAAATCTCACGGTGGAACTTTTTTTTTTCTAGGACGAATGTTAACCCTTGATCTGATGGGGCTTCAAGCGTCCACATATTTGGGAATTACGAGCGTCCACTTTATATATATATATATATATAAAATATAAAATCAATTTTGTGAATCAACCTTGGTTTCTATCAATTATGATAAACATGTATTTATTGTTTTTTTGGCTTCCAAGTTACATTTTCTCTTTTTTCACGAGGAATTTGTAGTACTATTGTAATAAAAAAAATCTCTCTCTATTTCTCTTCTCTATATACCTTGTCATGTATTTCATAACCAACAATTGAAAAATAAAAAAAATCTATTTTCATTTTTCTTCTCTACGTGCTTATGTATATTTGTGTTTATGTATTTTACTTTAATTCATAACAACATTCAATTTATATGGATATTGTTGGAGCAATTGATCCGATAGACGTGGAAGATTATCCAACGGTTGATGGAGAAGATATATGTAGAATATGTTCAATGTGACTGATGAGAGCGAATCAGCCATCCACTGCCATATTTCAATTTCAATTTCAATGGCACGTAGTGCGTTTGAGGATTCTTTATCTCCACATCTTTTGTTTAACTCTATACGCATGAAAACATTAAATAAGAGTTTGCATTTTTTTTTTTTGACAAAAATGTACTTCATTAGTAACGACGCACATATTTTTGCACGTATTTAAAAAAACAAGACATATATCTTAACAAAAAATAATAAGTGTGCCAACTGCAAAAGATGATGCAAATATACTGAATGCTGACATTTCTATTTCACAATGATGTAATTTAATTTATTGATGAAGAGTCAAATACATCATCACTCTTTTATTCATTAATCTATGTTACATGCATAAAGGTAGTGCAATCCATGCACGTGGAACAACACATTGCGATCGCTCCATACCCATAACCAATCTTTGGCGTACAACAGTCTGCACAGTTATTTCTTAATGCAATATTGCTTTGCACTATTTGTCAAATTTCATCCTAAATTCGGGCAGTAGTTTGACTACTTAGTAGACATTATTTTGTTTAAAAAAGTTGACTGAAATGGTATGTCTCATTAATTTATTTGTTGTAATGAATGAATAATGATGTAAGAGATTATTCTAAGGCTTGGTTTAGAATATTGTCAAAAATGTAAATTAGAAATCTATATACTGATACCTTTATATATGTTACTATGGACAATAAAGTGTATTCCTCTATGCTTGTTTGCAGTTACTAGATTTTAGATTGACCCGGACCGGCCGCTCTCATAGCCCTCACCCCGGCCTTCACTGTACCCTTCGCCGCGGCTTGATCCCAAGCCGGACCTGACGTTGGACCCGGCATAAGAACCCGTGCTCGAACCCAAACCCAAACCCAAACCTGACCCAGACCCGGAAGCGAACGCAGAAGCCGAACTTGATGTAGAGCCAACCCTAGAGCAAAGCCACCAAGACAATTGCCTAGGCCCCCACCTAACAAACGCCCCTAAGAGTCATCCATTCAGTGGACTTTAATAAAATGTAGTGAGATGTATTACTTTAATTAATCCATCTCAACAAACTTTCTCAAAATTTCTCTTTTCTTCAAATTTCTCCAACTGTAATTTAATAGATATTTCAATTTTTAAACTTTAATTTAATTTATTTTATTAAGTGAATATGATATTGTATAATATTTTAATTTAAATTATTATATAATATTGTGTATCTATTTAATAATATTAATAATGTGCAAGATTAAAACAACCTACATTTTTAAAAAATATAATACATAGTGCCCCCACTTTAAAATTTCGCCTAAGCCAACAACTAGAGCCCCCTTAACCAATTCCAACTCCGCCGCCCAAACCAAGACCGAGACCACCACCCAGGTCCGCGCCCAGGTCCTTCCTGGCGAGCCTGCTTTCAACCACAATGGTGTAGGACGACGCGAAGTGGAGGGCCAGAGAGAGACCCATCATCACTCGAGCCATTGTGACTCACTTGTGAACACTTCGAGCTTTGAATGAAATTAAGGAAGCTTTGACTTTGGTTGACTCTTGAGTTGGTTTGAATGTCTGAGTAGGTCCGAATTCCCCCCCTATTTATAAGCGTTTCATGCACACTCCCACAAAGCTTGGGTGGCATTGTTTGTGGTCGAGATTGCATGGTAATACAGTGGAAATGCTTGTAATTAATCTCATCATATTATTATATGGTATGAGTGTAGCAAAATTTATGACACGTTGGGAGTTGTTGGAGCCGCCCATTTTTAGCACTTACCATAATGGAGCACTAACTGTTCTTTCATGTTAATCTGGTTCACAAGAAATTAATTAAGTTGATTGGAGGTGATGTAGGTCCAATACTATATAATGTGGTTCGATATTGTGATTGTTTATGGTGTGGTCGGTTGCGTTACAAACATATAATGCCTTGTTACATGGCCAACTATTTTGGTAGTGATTTAGGTAATACGTTATGCAGGTGTTTGGTTAGAAGATAAATGGAAAATAGAGTAGAATAAGGGTGAATAATAAGTCTAAAAAGTTGTTTATAAGAAATTAGTGTATAGTATGTGCATACGCGCGTATTATTAATCATATTTTAATAGTGAAATTTTTTAATAAATATTAAATTTAAATGAAACAAAAACTTTATATTAGTTAGACATGAATAATTCTTCTTTACAAGCGGAAGAGCCTATCTCGAAGAATGGTAGAAAATCATTAATATAAAAGAAAATTGTTTAGTAAATAATTCAAATGATTCATGTGACCTCACGTTTAATTAATTATGAAGTGTAATTTAATATTCAATAATATATGACACTAATAATCAATAAACTGATTTAAATTTTTTTATTGGAAGTTAGAATCCCCTATTGAAGGGGGGGGGGGGAGTTAAGAACAGTTGGATACACTTGTATGATGAAGAAGGATTTATGAAAACTTACGGAATAATTAGTTTTTTAATCATCAACGTAAAATATCAAATGCGAATATATATGGTTTTAAATATGAGAATATGAAAATGAAAACCGAAAACACAGTAGAGACTTGTCATGGACTCAAATGGATTTAATTCTATTTGTAATTTTAGCATTTATTAAATGAGACTAAAATATTTATTTTATAATTTTAAAAGTATCTTAATGATATAAAAAAATTGATAAAATTTAATGAAATTTAAAGTTTGAGAAGTCATATTTTGATACCTGAGACTTGATTATAAATCTAAATACTAAATAAGGACATGCTTGTAACATAGAGACGGATCTTCAATTTTCTTATTGTTTGGAATGGCATGTGTGCTGTTAATCATGCAATTTACAGTGTGTTTTCATTCAAGACATTCATTGAGCAAATGCATATTCCAGAGTAATCATTCTTTGTGTGTGTCTATGTTTATTGCTGAATAATTGTATGACAGGGACGTAGTTGTGTTTGCTAATTACGAAGTTGAGCTAGTTGTCAACGATGCATGATTAGAGAGACAAGTGGACAATATACAAGGTGATTCGATAGTTCTAAGTACTTGTTAATTGGATGCACTGTAGTTCATTACCTTATTGAGATGTCAGTTCTTCTATGCTGAAGTCAGTTCCAATTGGAGTTTTCTTTGAAAATTTTGTGTTATCTGATCCAAAATTATCATGTCAAATAAGTGATTTGAACTGTACTTATACTCAACAAATTCTTTAGAACAGGAAGTTAAATTTTTTGGTTTCAGAAAATCATTGTAAGCATCAATATTCTTGTTATGCATATCCCTTCTGTTAGAAATAATACTAAGAAATCATGAAAATAATGTTTTATCTCAACTAATGAAATTTTTGAGAAATCAATATATTAAAATATCTATAATATAAAAACAATTGAATTAAGAAATAAAGAATTGCTCTCCGGCATGGTCGAAAGACACATAGGAAATGTTATCATTGAAACAAATAAGTTATCCATACGCACAAAGTTTCACCGACATCATTAATTCCTGAGATACAACTCGACCTGCGAGATTCCGTCAACTCTCCCAGGTGCGATCAAGTGGAGTCATCAAACTGAATCCTTGTATTGTTGATTGCGATCAAGTGAAGTCCTCAAACTGAATCATTGTATTGTCAATGTCCGGAATGGATGGGAATAGAGAATGAGCCTTCTTGTGATATGAAGATGATGAAAAACAAAATATTGTTTCCTTTCTGTGTGATACCGTGGGTAACATAGCCCTAGCCCCTAGGTTGAACACTCTAAAGAGATAAAATACTCTCTCAGACTTATGATTCACATAGACACAAAGGTGTTATATAAAGTGTGAATTGGTGAAACGCCTGTGATTAAACACTCGGTTACACAAATTAAAACACATGTAGCGGTTTCACCAAAACTCTAAAACTCATGTGATTAAAGAAAATTGGATTATGTATTTTGCTCATAAAATTCCAACACCTTCAACATATTTTCTTCTGTCGTTTGAGAAGTTTTCCTCTATCTTGCATGCCACTTTGATCATGTGATACCTTTTCACTGTAGAATTTTTTGTACTGATATATAGAATTTAAACCAAAGAGCATATGCAGCACATTAGTATAAAGAATGGAGTTTTCAAATATGAAATAAGTGATATGGTAATTGATATAACTAGGGTACAGGTAATCTATTATTTAAGAAAAAAAAGCATCACTCTAGCCTATCTCATTAAAAGTTTAAAGCAATTATTCAAAATAAGAAGAATAATCTGTCCTCACTGACCACTGTGACTAGTTGAAAAGTTTGACCCTCTATACTGAAGTCTTACCCTGTCAAACTATGGTTGATGGACACACGTCGACAAGTATTTTTATAATCGATTGTTAACATGATGGCAGTTAACCTGAAATAAACTCAAATTTATATTGCAATAATGGGCATGTTTTTTCTCTGTTTAAATCTTTTAATCTTTCTTACAAATACAAATACAAATACGGTGCCCACTTCTTCTTCAACTCTTAATGGCCCTTCTCCTTTTCACGACTGAGTTGTCTGTGAAGCACAGATTTCCAATGATGCAATTGGCAAAACAGGGGTCATGTTTGGGATTCCATCTTAGGGTGCGTTTGTATATATGATTAAACAGCTTTTGCAATTACAAGAAACTGATTTTATAATTATGTAATCGCATAATTTTACAATCACAGCTTTCCACAGACAGATTCAGACAAATAATGCCTAAAAGCTGTGATTGAAAAAAGTTAAGGGGAGATAGTTTTCTGCAGAGTTAGTTTTAACCCAGTGTTTATAAAAAAATCAGTTTTACAATCTCGCTATCAAATGCTATTTTAATATGATTCCAAAGTCCTGTATGAGTTGGCTTTATCGTCATTGTCCCTGATCTTTACTCATATGTAGTGTAGGCCTGTCAACGGGTTAGATCCAGGTTGGGTCGGGGTGGATCCAAACCCGACCCAGGCTTGAACCCAGACCCAACCTGGGCTTGGACCCGTCGGACCCGGACCCTAGTTGAGACCAACGGACCTTGCAAATAGAGGACCCGGGTTTGGACCTGGCGGTTAGGTCCGGGTCAACCCGTGTAGGAGGGCATTTTCTATAAACTCATATTTAAAATTAAAAAAAAAACATGTACAAAACCGGCAAACAAATGTATAAAATCTATGTATGATGCATAAAAACCTGCACAAACCTGTAAAATCAATCCTAAAAAGGTTTAAAACAAGCACAAACATACAATTAGCCTAAAAGCAGCGGCGTTGGGTTGCGGCCGTGTAGAACTACGGCAAGCAACAGCGGTGGCGTCGGGCGTCGGAAGAAAAGGAAGAGAGAGGGGAGAATGAGTTGGCGTCGGAAAGAAAAGGGAGATTGGCGTCAGCGTCGGGGCTGGGGGAGATGGGGTCGGCGAGGTGTCGGCTCGTTAGGATTTTCAAATTTCAATGAATAAATGAGGGCGGCTTGTTAAGGTTGGGCTATTAGAGGCTTGTTAGGGTTTTCACTTAAATGAAAATAGGACTAAAGTAACCCTAGAGGGCTAGACTCATAGTTATGGGCTGGGTTAGTGGGTTGTAATAGTTGGGTACTAAGTCATAGGCCCGATTAGTGATGGGCAGTGGGCTGGTTTTTTTCTTTTTACAAATGCTAATCCACTTGTCCATAGGATAGAGTTGGGTAGACCTGGACCCGTCCCATTTTAAGGTATGGGTGGATTGGGTCTATATCGGGTCTTAGGTCCCTTCAGATTAAGTATTTGATCGTTTTTTATCGGATCGGATCGAATCGAATCGCGACCCGTTGACAAACTTATTGTAACGTGACTCTATTTGCGCCACTCTATTCTATAAATAAGCCCCTCACTTTTTGGTCGTCTATAAAGACCCTAATCAGAAACAAATTTTTCACACCCCTTGTTATCTCTCTCTCAAAATAGATAGCCCCCATCGTCTCCCTGCACCCGATTCTCTCCCTCGTCGCCCGTCTTCATATCCGCCTCTTCGTCTCCCAAAACGGTTGTTAAAGACCTCCAAAGCACCTTCGACGGCCTCCACTGCAACCCCTCCCCCTCCGCGGCAATTGCGCGGTCTCCTCTCATAGAGCCACCTCGTCTTCCTCTGGTAAGTAAGCCCCTGTCGTCAATGCTGTAAGGGTGTCTTTGATTGATCATTGGTTTTGTTGGACTTGATTGGAAAATTAGGGCTTTTCTTTGTTTGATTGGTGTGTGGGTTTCTTTGATTGGATTTTTTATTTTGATGGACTTGATTGGAAAAATCGGTTTTTTTTGTTTGATTGGTGTGTAATGTCTGTATTGCCAGCCTAACAAGAATTTTTTCTTGATTGATAAAATTTAGGTTTCATCGTTCTATGCATGAATACTTGATGTGGGTTCTCCTTTGATTCTTTAAAACACCTTCTTTTCTTTACTTTGGATTTGGGTTTTGTTGGAAATGCAGCCACATCTGATATCCCCTTCAATTTTTATACCGGATACTCATTGATTTGATCATATGTGTACATTTGTTCTTGAATTTATAATAGTCAGTGATTCATGCTTATTACCGTTGGCTAAGTTCAGTTTCAAGACTATTAATTGTCTTTGAATTTCTGCGATGGTGGAGAGATGGCACTCGGAAACAAACACTTTCCATCTACCATTTGAAGAAATGGGTATCAATTTGGAAGACATTCATCAGATTACAATAAAACATTATCTTCAAAAAATAAGAATGATGATTGCAATTCTCACCTTAGATATTGTAAAAAGCTCAGTTTAATCAACCACTTCCACAATACCTTCATTTGAAGCAACAACAAAATCCTAAAATAATGTGGGAAAAAAATTAGTTCACCTTATTCTGGGAGTATTGACACTTGCAATGTCGTAGGTTGACTTGTTACGCGACAATGAAGCTGTCGATATACCACTTTCATTCATGGCTTATTATCTGAAGGTAATGACATTTCAATGGTCAACAAATGAAGTATATGTCGACAGTCTAATTGTCGACAAGTCTATTATTTGTATCACTAATAATGGCATAAATACCAGATTTGTGCATATGTCGATGTGTGCACCGTCGAAAGTAATCATAATTTGTGATGTCAACCATAGTAACAAATACCGACAACCTTAATTAACATATCCTAATAGAAGATATCATATGAAAATATAAAAAAAATATGAGAATCCATTGTTCATGTAGAAATTCATACAAAACCCTAAAACCCTAAGATAATTTACAAATCCTAACCCTATACAAACGAATATAAATAAATACCCTAGATAAATTGTGTACCTCATTATTTAGTGAAGAAAAAACCATGACCAACTATAATTATCAATGAATGTGCAAGCGGCAGTGATGCCACTTGTAGTTTTCTCTGCTGCATGTTGTGCCACAATTAGGGGCACGTGTAGGGGTTTCTAAGGGGCCTAAGATGCAAGGCTTGCACTATAAATAGACACGGGTTTGATTAGAAGTGGTGATGATTTAATTAGAGGGCGATTAAGGCTAATCAAGGTGGTTCCGTGTAGTGTAGTGAGCGATTAGGTGTGATAAGAGTGTGTTAATGAGGTTTATGCTTATCATTTTGAGATCCACCAAATATATGCTGAGATATTGGTGTGTTGAGAGCCTCTAGTTCAAATTTAAGCTTCGGATGTGGTGTATTTGAAGAGATTTTGATTTTTGAAGGAGGATCAGTCACTGGAAGGTAAAATCCAAGGACCCTTGCTATTTTATTTTGTTGGAATAATTTGGATGGTTTTCAAACTTCGTGATCTAGAGGAAGTTGATTTATGACATCTAGGAGAAGATCCATCAAATTATGGAAGATTGATTTGGTATATTTGGGCTGGAGGAGTCTCTTGAACCTTCAACAAATTTTGTGGGGTTTCCTTGTGGTTCGATAAGATGCGCATAATTTCATTCCTTTAGAAGGAGTTTGTTGGGTGATGGTTGAACAGTTTTGATTTTGCTCATCAGACTGGCAAACTCCTTATACAACCAGCCATTTAGAATCACCTAAAGCTGTAAGTGGGCATGAGAATTTCTGTTATCCTCTAGTTTCCTCAGTAAATAAGGCTTCACTAATAATTTCAATAATGCAATTTTCAAAAATAAATACTACTTGCGAAAAAATTCAGTCCTGACTGCAATGATATGTCTCTTAGCACATTGGTAAGCTCAGTTTCAGAGACATGTTTGGATCGGGGCCGTGCAACATTTTAGCGCTGTCAATCAAACTTGCGGCATTCAATTCTTGTTATAATTGTACTCTTTGCAAATAGAGAAGGTATACTCCCTGGTGAGGGCACAAAAAGTTGGATGAAGTTTTGCTTTAATTTGCAATGCATGCAAGATAATGTATCATTTCTGATGAAAATATGCAAAAACTTGGAAGAAGGTTTACCTGTGGCTATGACTATGAATATAGGATTATCCTCATCAGTGAATAAACTTGGGAAAGAGTCAAGGTAAGTTATCTGAATACATGCAATGGAAGGCATGGATGGCATTAATGGATAATCAGGTACAATGAAGAAGAGTGAGGCTGTAAAAAGATTGATTGTGGAAGAGTTAAGAAAGCACATAAAAGATAAAAATGCTCATAGCAGGAATGATCTTTGAAGGAAGCCACGGTTTGATAGGTCTTATATTGCCAATTGTGATGTGTTTGTGATAGGCTTGATGGCGGTGATGATGTACCTACCTAGTACCAGGGGAAAGTTTGATATGCAATAAGTAGTGTATCATTGGCTCATTGCCTTTGGTGATGTTGGGGTATGAGTTATAGTATCTTTAAGCTGGGGGTTTCATGATTCTCTTATTTTATGCATGATATACATCATAACTAATGAATTTGTACTTCTGTGAGATGTTGTGCCACACGCATGTGCCAATTTATCCATGCATTTAATGACACATTTCTAATGTGTGATCTAGGTAATTTTTTTTTATTTTAATTTCACTATTTCCCATTTAGCCCTATGGAAGACAAGAGAATTCCCTTCCTAGCATTTTGGCCCCAGTCCTCTCACTTCTCAGAAATAGAAAAAAATCATTCTTGAGAGGCACCCTATTTGAATTGACATGCTTATGCCATTGATGCAGTGGTGCCATACCCTTGGTCCTACATAAACTGTGTCAATCTTTCAAGCAAATCATTTTGGTAAAAATTTCCCTTTAGAGTTTTCGATCTTTCAAGAAAATCACTAGTACATTTCTCCTTATGAGTTTTCCCACATGATAAACCAGCAGGATCCTAGAACCACGACTTGATTCTTCCAAAGGAACGATTGTTCATCTTCTCTCTAGTTATTGCCACCTCTGGGCACCACATGGCCTCAAGAGGTCACATACCACCATCACCATATGATGGGCGCCTGATTCAAGCTCCTGGTATGATGCGTCATGGTCCATTTCCTGGATCAGCCTCATTGTCTCACCACCCTTTGGACCCTCTCCCACCTCCTCAGTTGCTTGAGAAGAAGCTATCTGCTCAAGGAAAGGAGATGGAGGTACTGATGATGGAGAATCAGAGACTGGCAACAACCCATGTGACCCTGAGGCGAGACCTCCTCATCACCCAGCAAGAAATGCAGAGGGTGCAGGCACACCGAGGGGCCGCTCAAGCTGAAAGTGAGATACAAATCAGAAACCTCTTGGAGAAGATTGCAAGAACGGAGGCTGAGATCCACGCTAGCGAGGGAGTAAGGGATGAACTTCGGCATGCACATATGGAGTTGAATGATCTGTTGTCTGCAAGACAGGAGTTGACCTCCCAGATTCAGCAGGCAAGTGAGGAGTTGCAAAAGGCCCATGCTGATGTTAAAAAATTGCCTGAGATGCTCATAGAGCTTGATGGATTAATGCAAGAGCATCAAAAGTTACGGTAAGGAAAATAATTCCAATTTATCAGCCCTTGTATAGTTGATAACAAAAAATTCTTTGACTGAGACCGTTCTTTTTTACTTGTCGATAAGGGCTGCATTTGAATACGAGAAAGGCTTAAATATAGATCTAGTGGACAAGATGCGTACAATGGAGAAGGATCTGTTTTCAATGATGAGGGAGGTGGAGAAACTGCGTGCTGAGGTGATGACGGTAGAGAAGAGGGCACACGGTAAACCCTTGCCCCTTTCTCTGATTAACATTTATTCCTTTCTTTTGCCCCCCTTAAAATCATGGTATTATCTATGTAGCGCCAAACCCTTATGGGGCGATGTATGGTGGTCAAGGTTCGGGATATCCAGTTGCAGCCAATGGTGGTCAAGGTCTGGGATTTCCAGTTGCAGGCAATGGTGGTGACTATGCCAATGCTGCTTACGTGCAACAAGGCGGAAGTTATTTAGATGGATATGGAAGATCTATGGTTCAGCCTGTACATGTAATGAATCCCATTGTAGGAGGGGAGGGAATGAATCCATATGGAAGTGGCAGCATTGTAGATGGAAATGTTGTTGCTTCCTCCACAAACCCTAATGGTGTAATTCCTGCACGGTGGGGAGCTTTGCCTGATGCTGCAAGAGGAGCAGCGCCACCTCCTCAGAGCTGAAGGATGGGAATTTGTGATCCTACTGAAAAGAATCCTTTTTTTAAGAAATTTGGGGGTGAGATGGATTTTATGTTTTGATTGTGTGAAATGGATGAGAATCGAGGATGTTTGCTGCATTGTGTAGTACGATTGATTGCAATGTTGAATTGGAGCCTGCTGTTTTTTGAAATTATTTCTGGGGGATATGATTTTTTAGTAAATTTTGATGTATTATTTAGTGCACATTCAGAAATGAAGATATAGTCCTTGAATGCATTTCTACTGCCGTAGGACTGATGAGTATATGAAGTGTCTATGGATGGATTATGTAGAGACCGCATAGCTTTGACATAGCTTATAAGTTGAGCTGATTAAAAATTCATAGATTTGGATGGATTAGACAATTTTCAATACTCTTGGATTGTCATGGTTGGTAAATTCTATATGCTAGGTAGGTAATCTAGGAGGATGTTTATTACGGTGGCACGGTATGTTTTAGAAAAATTGGGTCAGGAACGAGGACACATTGAATAAAATAAAATAAATAATTACGATATTATGATCATTTAAGAAAGGGAAAAATGCATTTAACCCCCTGAAAGTTTGCTTATATTTATATCGACCCCTCTGTTTTTCAAAAATCCATCCATATAACCCCCTAATTGTTTGGGTTATATTGATTACCCCCTTGTCTTTAACACCTTGAAACTGTTGTGTGGTTAACTTAACCACACATGATTAATTATATTTTTACCCTCATCACTTTCATCCACACCTAAGGGAACAATGCATATAACTTCTTAAAATTTGCAAATATCCATACTGTCCCTTATTTTTTTGAATATCCATATAACCTTATATATTTTCTCATGGATAAAGATTTAGGCCTTGAAGTTAGTTTTCTTTCAAATATTAAATAATATTCTGGATATATATTTTATTCATCTAAAGGTGCTGCAAATACATTTATCTAAATAACTTCATGCGATTGAAGAAATATTCAATATGATTCATCTAAAATGACTAAAATACTCTCCATTAAAAAATCTCACTATGTTTTCTTCTTCAATGTATTTTTTGATAGAAGGTAGACTCTTGCTACCATAATTTATTAATTAATGTGTTAAGATTAAATTATTATTCATTTTTAGGTTAATCACAAACAAGTTTTAATTAGGTAATGATAGGGGGTGACATGAATTAAACGCGTAATTTCAGAGGGTTATATGAATATTCAGAAAATAAGGGGTCGATATGTATTTTCGCAATCTTTTAGGGCCCATTTGGGGTGTGACATAAGGTTATTCGCCCTTGATAGCTATACTGGGATAGATAACAATCCATGCTGAATAAGTAAATTTTTGTTTGGTTGTATTTTCTGCTATTCTCATTGAAAAACGTAAAATTGATCTTTTTATTGTTTGGTTCACCTTGAATAAAGTAAGAATAAGTGGTAGAAAAGAGATGAATAATAGTTTATGACTTTTTAAATGACAATTATACCCCTGCATAAATTATTTGTGTTTGAGAATAAATATGAGAGATGTGTGTGTGATATGATAGATGTAATAGTTTTTGGAATGTGTGCAGAGGGTGTTAGGTAAGATAATTTTTTTTAAATGACAGAGAAGGGTATTTTTATCCATTGGTATAGATAAGCCCTGATAAGTAATTCTCGCCTTTTTTTAGAATAGTTATCAAGTCTTATCCTAGCTTATCCAAACATAACTATCAAGGTTTATTCTTGTCAAACAAACAGCTGTTTGGGGGCTATTCTACTGCATTCTCCCCTATCCACCATTTATTCTTCACCCCAAACGGGGGGTTAGGGGGTTATATGAATATATATTTTTAGGGTTGCGTTAAGTAACGAAATATTTCAAGAATATTCTTTCTAAATTTACGGTAATCTAACTCAGGGTTTTTTATTTTCTTTAATCAGTGAAACTTTTACGGGGTTATATGGATTTTCAGAAAAAATGGGGATTTCAAGGGGCTACATGCATTTTTCCCTTTAAAAAACATGCATTTTACCACACTGGTGTATCAAGTATCAACTATAATTCCATCGCGATTTTAAGATCAATTGGTTTCATGTGAACTTAAATAGTAGGTTTTTATTTTTGAAAAGAACTTAAATTGTAGTTAATAAGTATAGTGTGATCACACCATGTCCATCTCGGTGTCCAATGTGTGTCTGAAATTCAAAAATTTAAATTCGAATTTTGGTCACATATGGAACGTCCTGCATAATGTGTCATGTCATGTAACAAATCAATATTAGACTGGTTTGCAATGTTTGCATTAAATATAGTCTGGTAGCTGAACTGCTGAAGTAGTGAAAGTAGGAAATTATGCTCAATAATTTTATTGAATATCATCATGTGGATCGTAATTCCTAACACGTGACTGGTCGAAGAAAATTTAGTAGTTCTATATATATGCATTATTACTCTTAATTAGATTCCAGACAAGCTTGTTCTACTCAAATCACTTATTTGGGTGATAAGTGCATATATATATTTGAATTTTCAAATTCCACTGTTTTTCATTATTTAACCAAACTGAAGGATGTCATTCTAAATAACACATTGCCTGTACCCACATCCATACAATCCAAGTATGTTCATAATCACCCATCCAATTGTATAATGTTTGTTGCATCACATGCATGTTTGGTGATCATACTGAATTGCTAACATGTGAAGTTTGCCTGGCCTATCTTCAGAGGAGGATGCAAAGTTGAGGAGCTAAAGACAGACCCCCCTGTCTGTAGCTGGGACTCCAAACTGGCCTTGCACGGTTTGGGTGAAAACAGCACTTCTGCAGCTTCTGCTATACCGATTGAATGGAGGATCAAAGGTTTTGGTCGGTGTTTTATGGACGTTGATACATTCAATCTGTTTTATAGCCTCACTTACACCGTCACATTATTAACGCAGTGCATGAGATCCCCAACATGATATATATAATACAATGTCAGTGTAAATATGCATTCAATTCATGTGAATACGTATTTTTTTAAAAGAATGTAATTCATTGATTAAGTATATACTTTAGAAAAAATTAAAACATGTAGGCTGCAAACATGGTGAATGTATCACTTTTTATATATGTTTATGTAGGCGTGGTTTGCCATTAATTTCAATTTTAGTAGTCTAAATTCAACCTGGTAGATTATGTAGTTCCATGCTTGCCCCACCTTACATTGTGTTTTACATCTTGGAATCTACCTTGGTTTGGTTCGGATCGGGTCGTGTGGGTTCAAGCATTATAGATTGCATAATTTTTAATAAATTGATTTTTTTTACAATAAAAAATCACATCATAAAAAATTTTAAATTATTTCAACATAAATAAACTAACCATCTTAAAATACATAAAACATAAAATTTTTTACAACATTGATCAAATAAAATATTTGAAAGTTTATCAAAAACATCTATGAATGCAAACAGGTCTGGTTCATTCGCATTTCACAGTGTTTTTCTTTTAAATATATAGATTTAAGCAAAATATCCACTAAGATACACTAATGATTTTTTATTAAAAAATGAAAAATTAATTTTATATACACTGCATGTATTATATACTTATAGAGCAATGCATGTTGTACGTAGGGATTGTTAAAAGAACTGAATAAATGAATCTGCACTCCGAATAAAAAAAATCAAACAGTGAAAAAGCTGGATGGTCCAAGCGGTTCAACTGATATATTATGTTGGTTCAACCAATAAATCGGTTGAATCAATTGTTTTGTTTATACAGTTATTTATTTTCTAAACGAATATTTAATAGTTTTTTTGAAAATTTCGAAGCAGTAAAACTGTGAACCAGTGGGTTGGATATGAAGGGAAGAGGGGTGCATTTGAAAACCTACTTATAAAATAGTTTTACTTAGGGTGAAAGCCTTTTTTTAAGGTGCACACTGTATGTAGGCTGGAAATATGATTGAGGGTTTGTGTAGATCCGTGTTCACATGGATTTTTTTGGTAAAAATGTGAAAGGCAGATCCAAAAGATTTTTTTCTCAAACGCTATAGATCTTGCTTTTTATGTGTTTTCTTTTATAAATTTTGGATATTTCAAAAGTTTTAAAACAATGTTTTTTAAAAAATTAGATTTTCGAGAAGCAAGCGGTTTAACCGCACATTCAAACGGGCCTTGAGTCTACATTTTCCTTTCCAAACATTCTAGTACTATATGGTATAAATCATAAATGTGCTTACGACAAACAAATGATTGTTGGATATACAAATGAACATGTCGTGTTTGAGTGGAAGAACAAGGGAAAAATAAAATATGGTGCAACACAGGGAAATGAATCTAAAACTTGTTTGTTTAAAAATTTATTTTCTCATCATATTGAGACATTGTTAGTTTTGAAGTTCTTTTATAAATGAAAATTGTTCAAAGTTTACTGTAAAAAAAAAAATTGTTTGTGAGGAATAAATCGATATAATTATACACGAATAAGTATGAATAAGATGGTATCGAGATTTCAGGTATATCTCGAATTGCGTTATTCCAACGAATCTATTTATCAAATCACCAATTATCACCTCCGATAAGCGAGAGCTTACGTGTCAAATCATTTTTTTTATCATTTATAAATTCATATTCACATTTTACCCACAATTTACCTTGATCAATCTAACAGTAAAAAATTCTATCATTACATTTTCACTGAAAATTAATTAAAAATAGAATCAAATAAAATAATTATTACCTTTAAAATAACTCATGTCGTTATCCACTGATCAGGTTAATTTTTTTTATAAAAAACTAAGTTAAAAATCATACAAGGTTCTGGTAAAAAAATGAGCTGTAATATTTTCCGAACTATGAGGGAAAGAAAATCAGAGGACAGTACGGAGAAGAAGGCGCAAAACGTGTTCTATCCGACTTCGGGCGAGTTTCAGAAATCAGATCCTTCCAGAAAATTCCAAAATACCCCTCCCCCCACGTGTCCGATCCCCTCCTTTATCCACACTTTCACAAGGACATTCTCGTCATTTCACACCCCACAACATTTCCTCCTCTTCTTCCCTGCTTTGTTCCTCCTCTCACTCAAGCTTTCTTTCTATTCTCTCTCTCTCTCTCTCTCTCTTCGATCTTCGTCTTTTCGAAACCCTAAACCTAGAAGCAATCGATCGATGGGGAATCGGATCTGCGGGAAGAGGCGGAGCGTCGTGGACGAGAGGTTCACGAGGCCGAGGCGGCTCGAGCATCAGCCGTCCAACGTCGACTACAGGAGGCTTCGAAAGCTGATCCTGTCGGAGAAGCTCGCACCGTGCTTCGACGCCTCCGATGATCCCGTCCTCGGCGACCTCGAGGAGTGCCCCATCTGCTTCCTCGTAATTCCCGCTTAACAATCGCTTCTTTCTTGCTTTTTTGTTTTTCGTTTTTTGGGGTGTTCTTTCCTTTTGATTCATGGCGGGGCTTTGTTTGTAGTACTTTCCGAGTTTGAACCGGTCGAAGTGTTGCGATAAGGGAATCTGCACTGGTGGGGATTTTTTTTAAATGTTTTCTATTGATGATGTGATTGTTGTGTTGGGTTTCTGTTTTTGATGGTTTGTGTTTTTTTTTTTTGTTGCAGAGTGTTTTCTGCAGATGAAGTCCTCGGATGCCACGCGTCCAGCGCAGTATCCTTCGGTGTTATCTTCTTTGAATTCAATTGAAGTTTTGGGTTTTTTGTTCTGTTTTTTTTTTTTTTTAATGTTTGATCAAGAAAAGATGCACTTTTTTTTTGTGAATTTTGGGTGGATTTGATCTTTATTGTTTGCTATGACTTTGGGTTTGCGATTTGGGGGGACTACCAGCCGACCTTCCTTTAATTTGATCGTTTTCTAAATATAGGGTGTCTCATTGATTGATGTGGGGAGTCTGTTCACATATTAAACATGTGCTCATTCATTGGATTTTTCTGGTACCATTCAGTCATTAATAGGTTTTAAGAAGTCTGGCTTAGCTACCCTGTTGTGTGATAAACCTATTAATAATACATGTGACATGATTAGGCAGTTTGTTAGTGGTCCTCCTTATTGACAATGCATATCATGTAATTGAAGTTTGCATGTATGATATGCAAGTGTGACGGAAGGGACGGTGCATTTTACTTTTTCAATTGTTGGTTAGTGCAACAAATAGGATGATGTTGATGGTTATGGAGTCATGCGGAAATGTAAAGGATTGGTTGTTAATGCATGATAAGGACATACCAATCAAAAGGTATAGTTATATTTTTTCCTTTTTTATGCATATCAATTTTGGCTATGTAAACAGGAAACACATGCCTATGAGTTGATGGAGGTCAACTTTTTCCTTAGAATATGTGCAGTGTGAATCTGTGAATTGGCATGGGTCTTGAATTTCTTAATTTTCTTCATTCTTATGTTGTATCATATTTTATACCCATTCATTGGTTTTGTTATCATTCTATAGTATCAACTCAGGATCTCAATTAAACCTTGGACAATATGATAAGCATGAGAGTGTTTTTGTAGTGGTCTTTCCTACAAATAAATGAATGCCATGGATATTTACAATTAGTTCCTTAGCGCTCGAAGATGCCCTTTCTGCAAAGCTTCCTGCTATGCAGTTGAATACCGTGGTGCCAGGACCGAGCAAGAGAAGGGCCTTGAACTAGTTGTATGATCTTTATTTCTGAAAATCTCTATGTTCTTTGATGATCAGGAGTGCCAAGCTTGTTAAGTGGGTGTGTTGTGGATGTCTATACAGCGTATTTCTGAGGCATTATGGTTTCTTTTCTTTATTTATTGGCTCAGGAGGAACAGAAAGTGATTGAAGCAAAAATTAGGATGCAGTTTCAAGATACATCACATAATTTCGAACAAACCATACCAGCCACTCCAAATCAACCTCTGTCGGAAGCTCGATCCCCAACACCACCTCTTGGGGATCTGCTCAATGGTAGGTATCCCCATTTTCTGAAGCATTTTATACATGTTTTCCATCAATTCCCTGTTCTGGTTGACTTGGTGTATGACACCTATATGGGCAGGTGACAATGTTGAGGACATGAGACATACACAAGTGGCCATCATTGGGGATCGAAGTCAGGTGGCTGGCTCTTCTATTAGTGATTCTCCTGGTGGAAGGTTATCATAAACTTCTGACTTTCCATGATAAAATTGAAAATGCTAATGTCTTGATAGTATCAGTTTACATTCATAGAAATGACTTGCATGGAATATTTTGTCTCATCAACAAAAAAATCTCTTTGTTAATGAGGATCGCTTGGCGTTCAAAAATTGCTCCCTGGTGAATGATATGGCCTTTTATTGTTTTGTTTCTCGATTGGTCCACTTATGTTTTCCTCTCAAATGTTAGCTGTCCTTGTAGTCCACCGGTGCTGTTTCTTTCTTGGTTAAGATCTATGCCCCCCAAAAGTTCTCCTCTGCTTATATATGGAAGATAAACAAGTTAAATTTTGCCAAATGAATCGGATGGAATAGGAACAGTGATATCATGGTGATTTATTGCTGAGGTATTTGTTATTAAGGTGAAACCAACCAAGTGCCAGAAAATAAACATTGTATAATGTCATAGTATTGTCCATGACAAATATTCCCAACTACTCATCATTGTTGCCAGATTATTCTAGTGTTGTCAAGTTCTTTACTATTTTGATAATCGGGAAGGTTCCAATAAATAACACCTTCGCTGAAGTTTTTATAAACGAACAAGTGATTACTAATTATATATGATATTTATGCTTTTATATGCTGCGGAATTCTTTTATTGAGTGTTACATTCTCCTTTATCTTCCTTGTCCAATGTCCCAGATTTTTTTAAACACATGATGACGCTGTAAGCTATGTTTATGTGACTTAATTGAAAAATAAATTAATTTTCTTGGACTTTTTTTTACCATGGCTTTGCTGGTGACCAATTATTTCTTTTTATTTTCTCATAGGCAACTGAGATTAGATATAGACCTTGAAGAAATCATGTTGATGGAAGCCATCTGGCAATCTTTTCAGGTGGATGCTTAAATTCCCTGTTTTTTTTTCTTTTCTTCCTGATCTAATTTTATGTTCATTTCCTTGAAAAATTGCTTGTAGAAATGCAAAACAGGGTCACCTCTCACCCAAACTGCCACACATGATAACGCAGATGATCAACCAAATCAGATTGGATCATCCACAGCAAGCGAAAATAGTGTAGACTCAAACATGCCAGAGTCAGGACTGATAAGAGCCACTTCAGAAGACCATGAAACCGAAGTGGAGTCAGAGGACAGGTGTTTGACAAGTTGTTCTTCCCCAGTTGATGATTCATGGAGATCACTATCTGCTCATTTCGAAGAAGAGAATCAAGAACTGGAAACTGGTTCAGTATCCAACCGAAATGCCGCAGCAGAGGAGAGTAATGGATACTACTGTTCGAGCAGTGTGCACTCCATATCCGACGATTACTCGGCGAGCTCAGTGTATACTGATGATGGTGCGGGACTTAGCAGTCCGGATTCTTTTGGTCGCGCTCATGCAGCCATCGATAGTGCTCGTGTTATGTGACGAACAAATGGAGGAGCAGAATAATATCATGTGCTTTTGAGTCTGATGATGATCTTGAACAAGCATTTCGATTAGAAATGCTGAGAGGAAGCTCTACCCATTTTGATGTACATAATGGATGTTACTGTATCACCATCATTTGGTGACAGGTGCATATAATCATGTTTTAGCATCACCGAAGGATTTACTTGGAATGTGAAAAGGTATTGTTGATAGGAGAGGAATGTATCAGTGCTGTTAACTGTTAAGCAAGAAAAAGTGATATAAATATCTCCTTCTAAAACCCAAACAAAGGAAAGAATATAATCTTTTTTAATCTTGGAATCTCCATAACTTAAGATGGTCACCAATCTATAAAGCAAATTCAGGAAGTTGAACAAATTTGACAGATTTTAGTAAAGAAAGATGTGTATGCTTCATTCAATTCAAGATGTGTTTTTATGTCCTTGATCATGGTTTAACAGATTTCATTTAATTCATGTTTGTTAATGGACCGGACTCAGCAGTTGATGCCGATATTAATACAGATTCAAAATATGTTCAAAGTTGATCAAATTTTGAGTCACATAATCAACACCTAGTATATTATTCATACACATATTTATATATAGAGATTTTTGCATATATATACCTTGAAAAAATTTAATTTTGTCAAAATATTTATGTAAAAACTACTAGCGCATAAATATCCCTAAAAAGGTTTGACGTAGTACAATCATGCCCCTCAGATAAGAGTTCACATAATACGTATATCAGATATGAGCCGTCTAGATCCCAGATTTGTGCCGCACGTAAAAGGTGTGTTGTACAATTTGTATTGTATCATTTCACTATATATACACCGAATATATATATATATCATTTCACTATATATATAATTTCACTATACACACCGAATATATTCGGTGTGTGTATATTTCACTATACACACACCGAATATATCATTTCAATATATATATATACACACACACACACCGAATATAAAAGTGTGTTATCTATATTTATGTGTAGAAATTTTAAAATATCGATTAAATTTTAATTATTAAAATGATTAATATATTTTTATGTCATGATAACAACGCAGTTCAATTTTGGTTAACCTAACAATTGAACTAGTGACCTAATCATTTTTCCGGTTCATTGAAAGGTTCGATTTTTAAAACATTGCTTAATACATATTAGTCTGAAAATGAAGATTCGAATAATATTCAACCCTTTTTTTTAATCAAATTTAATATTTTCCTGTTTTTTAATCACACTTCATAAATATACATCAACTAATAAACAAATAAAGAGAAACCATTTATAGACAAAAACTCTTTTTTATCACATTAAAAAAAAATTAGCAGAGGGTGGTCGTCAGGGTCACGGAGAGAGAATAGCTGTGTGTGTGATTTTTATGTTAATTGAGACCGGTTGACCGGTTTTTAAAACCCTCCATCAATGCACGTCCACATCAATGCATTTTTTTTCTTTTTAAACTCTCCATCAATACACGTTTTTGCATTTGATCGGTGGAAATGTAATCGGACGGACAACAAATATTCTTGCACGGTGAACCCAAAACCACACGTCGCACTAAATCACTTCCCTATATAAATAATATAAAAGTGTGTGAAATATTTATGTAAAATAATTTGATTATATTAATGAAGGCTTATCGCTTATATTAACTATGTAGCCAAAATGTTTCCATGTAAGTTGTCCCTCTCTGTATGTGATTATTCCTTTTAGTTAGACCCCCCTTTCAACGTCCACTAAAGTTTTTAAAACACAATCAGTACGCGATTTGCATGTGTTGGCCGGTGCAAAAAAACATAAAAAGCTTTATCAATTAACCTAATCCGTGATCAAATTCCACCAACACCATCACATATAGTGCGCGTGGAGCTGTACATACCATCTTTACACATTTTGCTGACTCCACTATGTTCTTCGCTTCTCAATATCAGCCACAACAAAAAACAAATATACACACACACAAATCAATCTTCATCTACAAAACGTGGCCATGGTTTGCACTATATAAAGGCCCCCCAAAAACCATACATAACATATTCACTCAACCCAACTAGAACTAGCAAGAAATGATATTAATGGCCTCCCACAAATCCGTCGGTGTAGCTCTCCTTGTGGTCTCACTCGTCTCGACATGTGTCGTTGAAGGTCGCCCGTCGAGGAAGGACTTGGGCCTCGGGCTCGGGCTTGGGCTCGGTCTCGGGCTCGGGCTCGATGGTGATGGCTCAGCCTCTGGTTCGGGCTCTGGGTCCGGGTCGGGTTCGGGCTCTGGGTCCGGGTCCTACGCTGGATCGGGTGCTGGGTCATACGCGGGCTCGGGAGGTGGGTCGGGCTCTGGACAGGGTGGTGGGCGTGGGTACGGATCGGGTCAGGGTGGTGGGCGTGGGTACGGATCGGGTCAGGGTGGTGGGCGTGGGTACGGGTCGGGCTCGGGTCACGGTGGTGGGCGTGGTTACGGGTCGGGCTCGGGTCAGGGCAGCGGGTATGGGAGTGGGTCCGGGTCGGGCTATGGTGAAGGGTCCGGAAGTGGGTCGGGTTACGGGTCTGGTGGTGGACGTGGTAAGTGAATAATATGAGAAAGCAATGTCTCAAGAATAAAGGAGTTGGTATTATTTATTTTTTTGATGACGACGAGTTGGTATTATTGTGTGTGTGTGTGTGTTTTTGTTTTGTTTTTTTGGATCTATTATTGTGATGTATTAAGAAGGATCACTGGTATTTGTAAGGTTATATTAATATAATGAATGTTGATGGCTTTTGTTTGCAGTGAAATCATCATCTATGAATTGTTGTAGATGGTTGTTTATGACTTTATGTGATGCAATCACCTATGCTTTGACCATGTAATGTGGATTGAAATAAGGCTCTTTTGTATCACATATGTGGATACGTGGATTATTTCATGTTTTTATTATATATTTCAGAGCATGTATGACTTAATATATATTCAATATTTACATTTTTAATGTGATAATTATAAAAATTTGTATTTAGCTAATATTTGTCACGCACAACAGATCACACATTGACAAAAGCTGTCTTGGATAGGGTCAGGGTCGAATCCGACCTGAGTCTGGAGACCTTCTAAATCCAGGCTTTGTTTATTCAGGGTCCGATAAATTTTAGATAGAACTCGAATCGTATGAAACCTGTTTTGGGCCAGGTTCGATTCACCCTGATTTGTATCCGACTTATTGATAAGCTACCATTATTGTTGCCAACGTCACGAGTTACTTCAGACATGACAGTAATTGGACTAGATGTACCACCTTATTATCGATAAATATATTTTTTTAAATAAATAACAAACAAAACTAAGAAAGATAAAAAAGTAATAATTATTATTTTATTTTCAGAAATAAAATAAAATAACTTGTAAACTAAAATAAAAATATTCCAATAAAATAAGAAATAAAGTACTAATGCTCAATTTTTTTTTTGCTTAGTAATTTTTTTTTAATTCATGATCAAATCTTCTCCTATCAATAGAGAAAAGGCTTAAAGACTCCTTGATCAAGAAGGGTAACTTTATTGACCGGCTCAATGATGCCTTACATAGATGGGGGCCGTAGGACTGCCGTTTTGACCGAGGGTTGGCCCTCCATCACTTGATGCAATATATATATTTCACCTACTGAATTATATCCATCATGCATTGAAGTACATTACATAGCAGGTTATAATAAAATTTTAAATATGTCTAGCATTTAAAAAAATGTCCATTTGAATTCACTCCAACTTAAAACATTTGAATTTCGTTCAAACATGCCACAACTAATCATTATATCATTTTGATAGTCTTAAATGTAATCTTATTTATATCTCAATAAATGATATAATTCAATTAATTAAAATATATATTTTATTTTTTATAAAAGTATATACCTCTAGAGGGGGTACATGATTTAAAAAAAATAAAAACAAATGTAATTAATAATTTCCTTGAATAGGACATTAGCATTGGGCCGGGCCTGCATGAGTGGGCTCTCATCAAAACTAATGCTCCACAGAATCCAAAGCCCTGTTTAGTTCTAGAAAATGCCTTGAATAAATGAGAATTAATTAAAATAGTTTCAAAATGATGTTTGAAAAATTGAAATTAATGATAATTTGTATCTCAGAATTAACTTGTGTAAAATGTTACCTGGATTCCAACCAACTTCTTAAATTAAATTATTCCAATTATTCAATAAAAAAAAATACGTGGATCTACTATTAAATCAACTGTCAACTATAATCACATTTTATAAATCATCTGTCGTTATTTTTTATATTTTATAAATTGTAATTCACACCTTTTTATATTTTATAAACTTTATTTCTCAACTAGAATAATTTAACTTTATTTATATAAGATAATCAGAATAACTTAATTCTATGTATAAAAGGGGGCGAAGCCTTACGGGTCAGAAGCCGCTCCAGTCCGTCCCATCCTTCTCTGAAAAAACACATTCGCGAATCGTTGAATCGATCTTGTCAGAGCTTCATCGGACCTGGCAATGGCGGAGGTAATACATTCGATCTTCCCTTCTTCCATCGATCGATCGAGATCAATCAATCTTTCCTTCAATCAATTTTGTTGCCTCACAAGTCTCGATTGTTTGTCTCCCCGTTTGAAACCAAATTTTCAGAAACAGCTTCTGCCCTAAATTGATCAAATCAATCAATTGTGAAAAAGCTACTCTCAAACTGTTTTTTCATAAAAGTTAAAACATATAAATCAAGATCTGAAATACCCATTTGGAACCGATATCTAAAATTGATTATGCAAAATTGGTTCCAACATCCGTTGATGATTGATTTTAGGATCAAATTTTCGTCCTTGTTCATGTGATTATTGAATATGAGAAGATTTTAATCATGCGATTCGTTATAGGAGATGGTCCGGGTTTGTTAATGATTCTATTTATGAATTATGAATTAATGATCTTGTTGTTGTCAGTTAATCAGCTAATTTTTGGGTTCTATAAAGACTCTATTGCCTTTTTTTTTAGTCGAAATGAGATTCCCTTGTAAAAATTCAAACCTTTTATGATTATAGTCAATTTTAATTTCTGGTGATTGAATCAAATTTTGTTGAACGTCTTGTTTTTACATGTTGTCCATCAGATTGAGATAAAAACAGCCCCGGCGGATTTCCGATTCCCAACGACAAATCAGACACGACACTGTTTCACTCGTTACATTGAGTACCACAAGTAAATTTTTTTGTGTGCTGCCTTATTTTAAATTCGTGTTCCAAATATATCATATTCAGCCAGATGATTAGTTAGATCTTTAACTGTAAATGCAGGTGTATAGCGGCAAAAGGTGAGGAATCCGGTGACTGCCAGAAATTTGCACAGTATTATCGATCGCTTTGCCCTGGAGAATGGGTGAGTTCTTAAACGCATGAATTAGATCAGGAGAATTTGCGGTTCATTTATTTTTGGGCGCTATTACACATAGTCCTTGTATACAAACCTGGATGCAATCCCATTTTGTCAACGAAGCATATGCTTTGTCAGATGAAGCATATGATTTTTTGTTCTTTGTGGATGGGGTATATACAATTCATTAGATTCATTTTTTTTATGAAGGTTAGAAGGTATGTGTTTCATTACATGAAGTATACACTTTCAAAAACAAAATAAAAGCATGTAGGGGTTGCATGCGGAATTGTCCCTAGCATTTTCCTTTATTTTTATGCATATTGTGGGAAAACTGATTCTCCATTGGCTCGATGCAAGATTTATTTTAAGAATTTTGAATTCTTTACAAGCACATTAATAGTGAGGGTTGATGCTTATGATTATTCAGTCTGGCTTGACATTTTTAACTGTATTCTGCAGAATAATTAGTGGAGGTCGGCCATAAACTGCATATTTCTCAAAATAGATGGGAGGTCTTTGGCATTGAACAATTAATATTAGGGGTATGAATGAACAAATGTTTTGATTGGAGGTTTCAAAACAAAACCCACTTCGATATCCTATAGTTGTGCATTTGCGAAGGTCAAATAAACAGTAGTGCAAGTGGATTTTTAGGGTGAATATAAAAGGCATGTGATATGAGGAACTAGAATTGTGTTGAGAATTCTTGCTGAGACACCAGCAACAACAAATAAGTCAGATAACAACCATGAAAGTAATTAAAAATCAAGAAATACTGAGAAATTCCAAGGATCCATTAGAGAAAATGCTAGGGAGGCTCAAGTGATTACTGGTTCAATAATGTATTATTTTCAAGGCTTGGAATCACTTAAACATTGAAAGTGGCATTTCATAAATACACCTCTGGTAGAGAGGTGTATTTATGTTACCAAATACAAGCATTAAGATGCATTTTCCTGTCTCTCAAAAAAATAGTGCATTTTCCCTTGAAGATTAGCCCAATGCAAAGCCAATGGAAAAACGTTGTCTGGGTTGAAATTAAAGGGATACTCTTACTGGAAGGTTCAGTATATCATTTTTTTTTTATGTATTACCTGTGAAATAATGGGAAAAAATGTTAATTGATTGCAACTACAAGATACATATTCCATGTTGAATTTGACTGGCTGTCATATAGTACTATTGTTTCATTGTATATTTCTGTTGTATTTCTACTTGAAGACATAATTATCATTCGGAAGTACTCATCTGGTGAAATTGAAAATCTTATTTTAAGGGGAATGGTATGGTGACATGTGATCACTGTTCATGACATTTCATCCTTTGACAGATGTTATATGTTTTGGAATGTGCCCCATTTTGATATTGTTCTTCCAATTTTTCTGAAAATTCACACCATTCGATTAATCTGATCCTCCATCGATGCCTGAATCATTGTTGGTCATCACTGCAAACTAATGGGGACATCTATGTGGAACATTTACACTTTTTTTCCAGAGATTGATGCCCCCTTGAGTTTGATCCACTGGCCTCCTTTACGGAGAGAGGAGGTGCTACCCAACTTAATCAAAGCTCGGTTCGCTTTTTGACATCTTAAATCTAGAGAACGATATTTATATGGAAATCTAGTGAGATCTTAAAAGGTGGTTGGTTTCCATCTGGCAATTGAATGTCATCTTCAGGAACAAAACATCATCTCTGTTCGCATATATGCCTAAATGATCCTAATAGGTTATTGTCTTCCCATATATGGCCTTATTTGGGATATTGAATTATTAGTGACAGAAGCTGGTTAATAATAACGTAATAGTAGAGCTAGTAGAGTCTGCTCTGCATGTGCTTTACATATGAATTGTGAAGGAAGAGTATTTTATTTGTGAGCCAAATGTGAGACATGCCATACGTGATCCAAGTAGTTAAATACCCAGCTTTCTGCACTAGTAGCATTAGGTGTTTTTTTGATGTACTGGTTGGGTACATAACAATTGAGAGTAGCTCTATGTCCCAAATTCGGATCCTGGAAAAGGGTGACCTAAAAAGGTTATCTGGTATAAACAAGAGTAAAGTCTGCCTCAATAGATTTAAAAAATGTGAAGTGTTACCTGGACAGAGTTAATCCCTTCAGCATGCAGTGGTCTGCCAAGGGCAACGACTATGGAAGCATCATGTATTATATGACAATTGCAGTATGAGACATAGGTGAACCTAACTTGGGATTTGGGATCTAAGTAGTAAATTACCTAGCTTTTTGTGTTGTATTAGCTAGGTACATAATACATGTGAACCAGGTATTTTGTCCAAAGTTTTTGTTTTTTAATAGCCCCATATATTCTCTTTATGCCCCTAAATCCTATCAAACTTTTATGGGGACATGGTTAAAAACTGGTAACCCACATTTTTTCATATCTCAATAGTATAATATGATATGTTGATATGTTATAATATGTTGAGAGTTGGATATGACTGGATAGGTATGTTGCAAGATGTGCTTGTATCACCATTTTACTAGCCTTCAATTCTTATCGGTTATTTCGGGTGTGTACAAAATGGAAGTGGATGATGATTTTGTTAATATCATTGGGGGAGTACTAATTGCCCTCAAGTATAACTTTAGTTGAACAAAGCAAGTGATATAATCAGAGCAGGGGCCCTTTCATTTTGGGTGTTATTACACGCAATCCTTATTTGAAGTCCTGCATGCAATTCCATATCCTCACAAGGTATATCCTTCATTAGACGAAGCATATAATATTTCACATTTTCTGTAAATGTGTTCATACAATTCATTGGAGTATATATTCATTTTTTATGAAGATATACGCTTCCTTACATGAAATATACACATTAAAAAAAAACAAATCAAGGCATCTGGGGACTGCACGTCAGATTGCATGCAGGATTGTCTCTAATGTTATCCTTTTATTTTTTGTTCACCTGGAGACAGAGCAGGTACTGAAGCGAGGTGGTCTGGATTACAGGCTGATGTGGGTCTGGAATTTCTTGCATTTGATGACTTTTGGGCTCCTGATGTGGATGACACTCCTGAACTTTTCAATTCATATTTTTTTCAAGTTCAATTTTTTTCCCTTGTCTGTTTTCTGTACAATTTACTTTTCAGTCATGTTTATGGGTCAGAAAAGTGTAGGAAGACATAACAGCCAAAAATCCATGTTTTCTGACATTTATCAAGCCTATTAGAACTGTCCTTCATATGGATGATACTTTTAAACCCCAACTTAAAATCTGTATGCAAGTTGCTAAGTTTATCTTTTAATTTGATGCAGATTGAGCGCTGGAACGAGCAGAGGGAGAACGGAAACTTCCCTGGCCCCCTGTGATCTTTTCTGGTCTAGTTTGATCATTGCAAAAGGAGTTTGACTGCTTTAGCTGCTTTGAATCTGTTTTGTGTGATTGTGATGAGTCAATTTCAGAGAACCATGTTATGGAAGTTGTTCTTTTCATGATACTGTGGTGGATCAATAAGAGACAAATGCACTACATTGCAAGTGATGAATGTGTGTTTCTTGCGTGAATGTGATTCCTTGCCGTATTTGAATTTCACAGATTCCATGTCATGTTCCAATTGTGTGTTTGAGTTGGCTTGCTCTTCTTGTGTGACTGTCAACATCTATTGTTGCAGTTTGTTTTTGAAGTCCCAGATCAATGTGTAATTACTGGGGTGAGCCATGTCAAAGCGGCTGATTTAGTCGGTGTATGAAGTGGACATTCCAGGTCATGCAAATGTAAAGGTATGAAACAGCTATCTCACCTTCAAATCTCACAAGATCGAGCTTACGTAAAGTTTAACTTTTAACCTAAGAACATCTCCAATAGACATGTTAACTTATTAGTTAGTGTCAGATTTTTAGAAAATATGTAAAAATGGTGCTTCAATGGAAGTGTTAAGGACATGCTAAATGTGGGTCCCACCTGTCATATGTTAAGGGAAGTGTTATATTTGGCTAGTGCTTTAGCCATCCAAATGTGGGCCCTACCATTTAAAATATTTAAAAAAATATTATTTTGTGTGGGTGGAGAGGTGGGTTCACTATTATTTTGACTAGTTATTTAGCTTGTCCATTGGAGTAACAACAACCAACTAAATAAAGATGTAGTAAATGATTGTCTAGTTGAGTGATAAAGTGTTGACATGGCACTCTAACATCTTAGGTAACTAGCATGTCCATTGGAGATGCTCTAATCCAATAATTCATTGGAATCAAAATTAGAACCATTTTTATGTGATTTTGTAATAACTAATAAGCATGATTTATTTGCAATTATTTCTATGAGATTTTAAATATTTAAATAATTATGGGATGGAATTGGAAACAATCGGTGTTTTAAAAATCAAACCGGATCGGCCGGTTCAACCGGTTGGGACTGGCCCGACTTTCGATCTGGTTAACCCATTAAACCTAATCTATTAAAAAAACTGGATTAGAAATGTAAAATCGTTCAACTTATCAGTTGAATTGCCAGGTATTGAAAACTGGTATCGGGCTAGATGAACCGGCCAATTTTTTGAATATGTGAAAAATTAATGTTGGGAAGAATAAATGACTCACTAATAAAATATCTTTTTAGAGAACTTACAATTTTTTTAAAAAAAAGGGTCTTTCTATTGGTTTGAGTTTTTAAAAGATTAAAACTTAATTAATTCATCATTTAAATTTTAAAAATAATTTAGGGTTTGTAATTTGCTTAATTGCACTTCAAAAAGGGGGAAACAATTTGAGTTTTTACAATAAGTATCTCCTCTTAGATAAGTTGGTTTATATTTAACTTGAACATCATATAAAATGTATTAAACTCATATTAATTATTTGTATTAAAACTCTAATAATAAATAAAATCAGCATAGTTTTTATGTTATTGTAATGTTATATAAAGACTTGGAAAGGTAATGACTTGATAACTGTGATTTTTTAGAATATTTTATATTTTTATAATTTTAAATGATTAAAGTAATTAATATATTTATTATGCTACAATGATGTTATGGTTTGATTCTGGTTCACTCAATGGTTGAATTGGTGATCCTTTTAATCCGATCATTTTTCTGGTTCAATAAACAATTTGAATGTTTGATTTTTAAAATACTAGAAAAATATCTCTAAATCAAATTTAGGAGATTTTATTCTATGAAGGACTTAAAAAAATGAAAATAAATGTACACCCTTGTTCTTATGTTTGCCGTAAGATTTAATATGACCATTTCTGTACGTTGATGAGACTATTTTATTTTGGGAAAAAATTCAAATTACTCCCATGAGTAAATTCAAATCCATATAAACATATATATAAATTCAAATAATCTCATAAGTTAAATTCTGTTAATAGATAAGAAATATTATGCGAATATTTTATTTTGTTAACCCTAAATGAAAACTAAATATATAAAAAAACCTACAATTTGTTAAAAATACAAAAAACTTTCTGTATATGATAATTTTATCCTTTTAAATAAATTATAAAATCCTAGAGGGGTAAATAATCATTTACAAATGATTTTTTTATATTTTTAACACATAGTTTTTTTTAGTAAACTATGTTTTCAACAGAGTTAATCAGACAAAAGAGTTATAAAATAATCATAATCTATCAATAAAAATTTAATTCAAAAAATTATTTAGATTTACATAAATAATATCATAGGATTATATGTATTTTAAAAAAAGTCAGATGAAATTCAAGTAGTTTGCAAGGGGGGTTATTTGGAGTTTCCCCTTATTTTATGTTGACGCGGCTTCAGAAGAGTCAAACGCCTCCTAGCTTCACCACGTGTTTCTTTGACAGCTACACTTGGTGAAACAGCAATACTCATCATACATTGTCCCCCCCGTTTGTGCTTTAAGTAAGACTTATTTGAAACGTTTATTATTGGCTAGACACGATCAATAACTCGTGCTGGTCAAACCAACTTTATATCACCTCTACGTATCCACTACCAAAACCTTTTAAAAATCGATCCCAGTACATCATCAATAAAAGGCTGCCATACCCTCATTAAATAAACTACTCATAATATTGCGTACAGTGTACTAACACCCCAACGACCACATGTTCCTTTTTTGTTTGATACCCCATTAGATTTCCCTAATCTGACGGTTAACAAAACATTTATTAATTGTCATTCAATAATATATTGGCGTGATGCGTTAGCGGTTCCAAACGGTTACCTTTACTGGTCCAATCGGATGGCTGAGATCGGCCTAACCACTCCCATAAATTTTTATGTGAATGTACTTCTATATAAATAAAAATGCATGTATGTAATATTTTTAAAATATTTGAGTGCTACATCGTTAATGTCACATTACAACATCATATATAACAATGTATATTATCAATTTTTTTTTTTAACAATGGAACCATAAAATTGAGTATAATTCACTTTTTAAAATATAATATTAAAAATAAACCCCCAAGAATGTCCAAACACGAATACCGAAATGGTAGGTGATGACTCATAGTCTTACCTTACAATAAGTGATATATATATTTTTTTAATAATAATAATAACAGAAAGATTGTTCATAGATTCATATAGGGGAGAAAATATGACAACGCGTGTATGTGAAGGCGGTTATAGGGAAACCGCCAGGTAAGCAGCGGGGGTTGGTGTCACCTTTTTGAAGTTTTGAATTTTTTTAAAAAAAATTGGTCAACCCAAAAAAGATAAAAATACTGTGGCAAAAAGTTTTGATTAACAAATTGATCCCAATCAATTCCAACATCCCAACAAAATGTAATAGATGATATTTTCTCTTATCTTTATCTTCAAATGTATTTGATTAAAAAATTAATTTACTTTTGATATGCAGTAAAATGTTATCAGAATTTGTGGTTTTTATTAAAATAAGGAAATTTTAAACATTTTTATAAAGGGAGTTTCATTATTTTACTGTTGTTTTTGTAATTTGTCCTTTTTATAATTAAGTATTCCTTATTTTTCCAATTATTCCTTATTTTTATAAAATAAAGGAGTTTGTGGTTAAAACATATGCACTATATTTTTTTTAAGAAACTCTCATTTTTATAAAATAAGGAAATTTTTAACGTTTTTATAAATTATTTTACTGTTATTTTTGTAATTTTCCTTATTTTTATAAAATGAGGAGGTGTGGTTAAAAAATATGCACTATATTTTTGTTTTTTTAAGAAAATCTATTTTTTTTAAGTAATAACATTTAAATTACACTTATACATAAAATATTTTGTTAGAATTCCAATCTATAGAAAGAAAAAAAAAAACAAAAGGACATAGGATTTGTTATTCTTATTATTATTTGATTCTATTAAAAATTATTTCAATTTTATTTAAAGGGCTCAGAATGGCATGTAAGTATATAAATAAAAAAATGCTAAATCTTACCAAAAAAAATAGATGACCAAGTGGCAATGATACTTATAACAATCTTTAAAACCATATCAATTGTGTCAAAAGGCTGCAGTAGTATTTGTCTATATAAATATATTTTAGTTGCCTGTTTGTTTAATATTACTCCACAGTTTATAAAAATAAATATTTAATTTTTTTTAAAAATGTTACATCATATCTCTTTTTCATATTTATTTTTAGATTTTTTTAAAATAATATAACCCATTTAATGAGATATATACTATTTTTTATATAAAAGATGAAGTATATAGTCTAATAAATTGTATACTCATTTATAAAAAAAATATAAAATTTTTTAATATGATATTTATATCTTGTTAATGTGAGTGTTAGAGGCCGAAATTTTTTTTTGGAGAAATTAATTAGAGGTCCCTCCAGCCTCTCCCTCATTATTTTTAGGTCCCTAGAGTCTTTTTAGTTTTGTTTAGATCTTAAATCTGAAAATCCATTATTTCTATGCCCATTCCATCCACTGCCGCTTCAGTCCCCTTGTGAAATGTCATCCATACCCCCTCACACTTAATCGCCCTCTCTCTCCCCGAAATCCCCCCCAAAACCTCTCCCTCTCCTCTCCCTCTCCCCAAAACCCTAACTGAACCTCACGAAACCTTCAAAAAATCATAATGAAATCATCCGATCAGCCTCCCTCCATCGAAGGAACCGTGCATCGACGACGACATCAACGAATCGAGAACCCCTCGGCGATCCTCCGTGGCTGCGAGGTCATTCACCAGGCTCAAACAATACTTCCTGCATAGAGTACGTCAAACTGAACCCTTTCATCACCTGATTGAAATAAAGATTGCTCATATTTTAGAGGATTTGCTGATATGAGTTTCAAATATGGGTACTTTGTAAATATAGACGAGTACACTGTTATCTTCTTTGTATATGACCTAATTTCTGCTTTGATAAACAATAAAATATATATGAGGCACATGTCTTGGGTTTATTTTCTGGTCATGCTATGCAAATGCATGATATAAAATTATACTCTCTACAATTCTTGAGTTTATTTTCTGGTTATGCTATGCACAAGCCTTGGGTGGATTTGCTGTTTATGATATGCACAAGTGGTTGTGTCATTAGTACGCTGTAATATATTCACAGTACATTATTAAGCGTAATAGTACACTAATAAATCTATTGAGGACACTGTTAAACTAATGATATCATGTGTGGAAGTAAATTTACTTTATCAATTTAACGCCAATTCTAAAGATTTACATGTTATTTTGGTTTGTCAATTGTATTTTATGTGTTTACATGTTTGTTACATTCTAATTTATATTATTTATGTTTTTGTACACTGTATAGGATTTAAAAAATGGTTCGAACAGAGGGTTTGACACCAAGAAGAAGTCCGAGGTTGAATACAGAATCCCCTACTAGAAATGCACCGACAAAAGCTCCTTCAAACCCATCCACTGAATCCCCTGTACAAAACCCATCCACAAAAGCTCCTCCCAGGCCATCCACCAAATCCCCTAGTGAAGAGCCATCCATCGAAGCTCCTTCAAACCCATCCACTGAATCCCCTGTACAAAACCCATCCACAGAAGCTCTTCCCAGGCCATCCACCAAACCCTTAGTGAAGAGCCATCCATAGAAGCTCCTTCAAACCCATCCACTGAATCTCCTGTACATAACCCATCAACAGAAGCTTCTCCCAGGCCATCCACTGAACCCCCTAGTGAAGAGCCATCCACCGAACCCTCTACTAAAGAGCCATCATCTCAAACCCCTACTGAAAAGCCATCCTCTGAAACCCCTATTGAAAATCCATCTACCGAATCCCCTATTGAAAAGTCGTCTACAAAATGTCCTGCTAAGCCTTCCACCAAATGCTCTGTTAAAAAGTCATTGATAAAAGGTCCTCCCAAGCCTTCCACCAAATGCTCTGCTAAAAATTCATCCATAAAAGTTTCTTTGAGACCTTCTACTAGATCACAAGCTGCTTCCAAGCCTTCCAACAAATCCCCCGCATCAGAGCCTTCCAAAATAGGTCCTTCCAAGATTTCCACCAAATCCCCCGCATCAAAGCCGTCCAAAAAAGCTATTGCCAAGCCTTCTATCAAATCCCCTACTCATAAGCCATCCCCAAAAGCTCCCAAGGAATCAACCAAACCCTCTCCGAAGAAGAAAGTTACAAAAAAATTAGTGAAGAAGTACAATGTTTGTCTGGAAGAAAGTCGAGGTAAACAATTCTATAAAATCATACTTATTGGTTGATTGAAATGTATGTTGTTCTGTGCTGCCATGTGCATTTTAATATAATGTGGGTGAACTATTAATCCTTATGATGGGTACACCTTGTTGAAGGAATAGCATCTATAAAATTTAAATAGTTGTATTGCATTTCAGAGATATTTAATTATTAGTACATTGTTATATGGTATGGGTACACTTCTAGTTTTGATAAGTACATTGTTATAATTGATGAGCACACTGTTAGTACTCAATAACTTAGTTTGTCATATGTTATTATTCACCTCAGTAACTTATTTTTGTCCTATCATTCCATTTTTACAGGAACAATTCAATTGCCTTTTATTCCCAAATCTTTGTTAGTTCAGCACCGTTGCTTTCCTATTTATTATAGGAAGACGATGAATGAGATAGACGTGAGGGAATGTCATCGCAATCTTTTGAAGAAGACACCTTTCTACATCTTGGTGGACACCCCCAAGATAGGATTTGAATAAGAGTTACTTGACACACTTGTTAGTAACTACAGTCTTGATGAAGATATTTTTAAGATTGGTGGAAGAAGATTATCGTTTACAGCTGAGAATGTTGCACTCATTATAGGCTTGCCTGCCTTTGGGGAGAGGGCAATCACAGAATCAAAGTCAATGGATTCCAGGCTGAAGAAGAAGTATTTCAGCAATGATACCTACGTGACAAGGGAAGCCTTGAAGGTGAAGATGGTGGACTTGGTGAAGTCAGATGAGGAAGAGGACGTGAAAGATTTTGTTCGATTGTGGATTACATTCATGTTTGCTAGTTTCTTATTTCCAGTCGGCCACTACAATTGTTCACTGCCCCTCCTATCATATTTGGATGATTTGGAGGGAACATGGAGGTATGCATGGGTTGTTTCCATCAGAGACCAGTTGATGAAATCACTGAGAAAGGTGTGGCCAAGCATTAAGAGCCGCAATGAGAGAAAATATCTGAAAAGTTCAATTGGGTACTTGTTTGGATGCACGGCTGTTTTATGTGTAAATTTATTTTATCTTCATTATTATATATAGTTGTTTGTTATATTGCTTCGTATATTAATGGATAAATTTTTATATAGGCCTGGTTTTACGAGCATGTTAAAGGAGATAGGTGGAAACCCGTGGGACATTATGTATCTCCACGGTTGTTCAAGTGGGTCCTGAAGATGAAGAGAAGGGGTGAGAAGAATGTCAACCCCTTTAATGTGAGGGCAGATGAGGTATATGTAATTTACTTTAAGTTTAGAAACTCAATTATGTTAAATTTATATAGTACATTGTTAAAGCTCCTAGTACACTATTATATCAAAATGGTACACTGTTAATTGTATAAATGTTATTTATTTTAGGTTGTCAGAGGCCTCACTCCTAATGATGGTGAAAGGTGGCTCCTTTTTGGAGGCCCCAAGAAAGAAATCAAATAAAAGAACATCCCATTGAATTACTGGAAGGGTGATGAGAAAGATGAGGAAGAATCTGCCCCTGTTGAACCCAAGAAAAGTTTGAAACATCACATGTCCATTGGTTCAAAGAAGAGAAAGCTCACACTCATTAGACAATATCAACATGTGAGATTGATGAAAATATGCAAGAGGCTGGAGATAGAGGTTCAGGATTTAAAGGCTGAGAATGCCCTTTTGGATGCCCTAAGAGCTGAAGTGGGAGTCCTTCGAGCTGAGAATGCCCGCTTGTTGGCCGAGGAAGCAGTGAATCAGCACAAAATGAAAAAAACAAAGAAGGAAAGTGTTCATGATGATGATGATGATGAGAATACAACGTATGATCTTTATGGTGATCTTGAGATTGGGATGAAGAGGAGCATAAAATCCTTGAGGAGCATGCCCAATTTTGCTTCCAGTCATGCTCCCATGCAATGGAGATGTCCCCATCCTCCCAGGAAATGAACATGTCCGGGTCCATCATACCGTTTAGTCAAGATCCCACTGAAGGAGTGATTGAGGATGGTCCGAAGCTTGCATCCTATGTTGAGCTTGTGAAGAGGAGATCGATGACTATATCTCACCTCCTCCGTTCCCCATACATGACATGTCCGTTGGCTAAAAAATTAGCTAAGAAGATGGAGGAAACAGTGATCACAATTTCATCACAATCACCGGAAGAAGTTCCTTCTATTGGTTCATCACCTAAAAAGTGTAAGAAACTGATAGCAAAGGGAGGCAAGAATGTGCAGGTAATCATGTTTGTATGACTGTATTGTTCATTTTTATGGTTATACTGTTAGTTCATATCTAGTACACTATTACGTATTGACAGTACACTCTTATGCTATTATAGTACACGGTTAATTCTTAATCGTAGATTACATATCTCAGTTCATTGATTATGCAGTACCTGGAGAAGAGAAGGAACTACCAGGAAAAATTTTTACTCTCAGATGAAGATAAGGGACTCATCGAGGAGTTCCTTTCACTACCGATAACAGGGTATACTTTGTTTAGGTGTAATAATTTTATACATTGTGAATATGCACCTATTTTACCAATTCCAAGTTGTTATCTTTTCAGTGATTCCCTTGTCTAGGCTGGTCGAACTTTTATTACTAGGGTTTGCTTGCGTGAAGTGCTATTCAAGGATGAGCTACAAGATGATGTGAGTAATTGCTATTACTCATGTGATGATACGGTAATTTAAAATATTTTACAGAATTATGACATTCATTGTGTTTGTCATAGGCAATAGACATTTGGTTTGCAATATTTGAAGAGGAGAATGTTGAAACCAAATGGTTATACATCTACTCCTGTGCTCAGGTGAACTTTATCATTGCTGACATCTTGATCATAATATGAATCATATAATTGTCCTTCTTCTTATTGTGGTTATTTTTCTTACTACAGAAAAACTTGAACAACACAAATCCTTGCAACGTCGCTGGAGTTGCAGCCGAGCAATATATGTCCAATTTTGCTTCTTTTTGCAAAGGATGCACCAAGGATGTCATAATGGATCTTGACATGATCTTAATGTCAGTACACTCAAACGTTAAAAACTGTCATCATTGGCATCTTTTGAAGGTTGACTTGAAGCAACATCAGTTCGTAGAGTATAACTCTATGAAGAATGTCCCAGGTTATATGAAAAGTACAGATAATTTGGTAAGTTCATATTTTCAGCATTATGATTTTCTCTTAACTTTTCTTTAGGACACATTGTTAGACAATATGTATACATTGTTAGACTATAAGGGTACATGCTTTGGGACACACATATCGTTATGATCGACTGTATTGCTAACAATAAATACATTGTTTGTCTATAAGGGTACATTGTTAGGCAATATTAGTACATTGTTATATATTTTGGATGCTTTACTAAGGTTAACTATGCAGGTCCTGTGGATGAAATTATATCTCAGAAGGTATCATTCCATAGAAACGGAGAACTGGCCAACCATCAGGGATGAAGAATGCCCCAATCAAACGAATGGGTAATTGTACTTCTATTCCTCCTTCAACAATACTCTAAAAGTATTTTGGGTAATAATTATGTCTTATTTTAGGGTGGACTGCGGCATGTTCGTCATAAAATTTGGTGAGTATCTTATCAAGCGGATGCCATGAAATTTTGAACAGAGTGACATCCCAAGGTTCATAGGTGAATATGCTGCGAAGATCCTTAGACGATTGAAAGAAAGAGTGCTATGAATGGACATTAATGTTTGTTTTGGATGTATTTTGAGTGAACAAGAACAGTGATATAGTGCTTTGTTTGAGCTTTGGGAAGCGTAAGAATGTTTTGAATGAACAAAAGTGTTATGACTGATATAGTTGGGTTATGGATGAAGTTGTCTATGATATAGTTGTGTTAATAGTTGATGTTAGTTGAATGAATTTGTGAATGCTATATAGTTCCAGTACATTCAGCACACTTTTAGTCCAATCAAATACACTGTTGATTATTTTTAGTACACTGTCAGTTCTATGTGGTACACATTTCGGTAGTACCAATTGCATATTCATAATAGTTTAAGTACATAATAATTCAAAACAAATAAGATAATGTTAATAAAACAGAATAAAACATATGTTCATACAAATAAAGTAGGATAATCTGACTTAATGCTTCATACAAATAAAACAGAATAATAATAGTTCAAGCAACTGGATTTCTGCAAGTCTTCCTATTATATCCAAGGCCCTTGCATCTCGAACAACGATACAATGAAATTGAGTCCAGATTTGCTTGTGACTCGATCCGATTTTTTTTCTTTCTGCCCGGCCTTATCTTGGTTAATGGAGGTTTGATGAGTATGTCGCCTCCTTCCCCCTCCGTCCTCTGAACACTTACAACCGGTAGGAATGCTGCGGCATAAGCTTGACGGTACAAATCTGCTCTAAAATAGTGTGAACAATATTCATGTATAGTGCCATTTATCTTCCACACTGCGGCACATGCATGAACACATGGCAACCCATATACTGCCATCCTCTACATGTACAGGTGCGCTCACTAAGGTTTACTGCTTCGTTTCACCTCCCACGAACTTCGAAATATACTTCATCAGAACACCGTACCTGCAACCCACGGCTATCGGCTTGGATCTTCTGTAATTTTTCCATGATAGATGGGCACAAAAAAGTCTCCCAATTGCTAGATTCAATGCGTCTCCGATACAAAAGCTCCATCATTTGAACGCGTATGTGATCAACCATTTGGACTATTAGAAAGTTGCGTGCTTCAAGTATTCATGAATTGAATGACTCGACACAGTTGGAGTACATTTCCCCGTATCTTTCTCCTAAAAACAATGCATTAGCCCAATGATTTGGATCAGAGTCTTCAACCCACTTCGCTGCTTGTTCAGAGTATCCACGCATGTGTGCTAAGGACCTTGTGTAGTCTTCTATCCTGAGTCCATAAGCTACATCATCTAAAAGTTGTAGCAATTTTTTTTGAATGGTTATACTAAACTTACCAGCTATAGCTTCTCTAAAGATCATCTTCAGGTGTCGTAGACAATAGGAATGATGCGACGTAGGGAAGACTCCACGGATAGCCGACATCAATCCCTTACCCCTATCAGAAATGAAAGTGATCGTTCGATCTGCGGATATGATTTTTTTTAGGCATGTCAATGTCCATGTCCAATTGTTTTCGGTCTCTTGATCTACGACTGAAAATGCTAATGGAAAGAAACCTTCATCACCATTCTTAGCAATGATAGCTAGTAAAATACTTTGATATTTTGATTTAAAAAATGTTCCATCTAGGAACAACAAAGGCCTACAACCTGTTTCAAAACCAATGAGTGAAGCACCAAAGCATACAAAGAATCGTCTAAATCTATGGTCATCAGGAGTGCATTCAAGCTCCACGTAACTTCCAGGATTTGTAGCCATCACTGCATCGGCATACCACCGAAGATTATCGAATGAGAGGGATTCATCTCCATGTAAGTCCTTGCAAGCCACCTTTTTTCCGTGCCAAGCCTTGTGATATGGTCATTGGATTCCATAATCCCTAAACACATCCTTTACTATATCTCTGGGTTGATACAATGAGGTGTCAATAAGCTTAGTCCTTGTAATCTCACCCACCCATTTTCGCGATGCTCTTGGATGACCGTTTGTTGATATTCCACCACCACATGAATGAATATTGTTCAACGATTTAATTTGAAAGTAAGGGCCTAACCCAACTCTCGAGCAATGAACTAGCCATCCTCAAGAAGGGTTTTTGCACTTGGCAGTTATCCGTACCTTATCGTTTTTCACGTATTCAAAATCAAATGAATGTGCTATACAATAATTGGTCAATTGCATGCGAAAATCTTCAACATTTTCAAATTGTTGATTGACCGAATGAATGATATTCTTCCAAAAGCTTGTCAGCATCCCACCACTTGAACTCCCACAAATGACTTCCCCTTGAGAAACCATGCTACAAGATGTAGGTACTGAAGATGTTGGTACAGTTGTGCCTAGGTTCAGGTGGACACTGTTGAACATCCTACAATTCAGTCCCATCGTAGCATTAGAAGTTAAACAATAAAACATGTGAATCATTGTCATACAGTAGAAAAAATGATTATGTAGTACATTAATAATCAGTATTGGTACAATGTTAAACCATACGAGTACACTATTAGTATATAAATAAATAATTGGATCATGACAACAAGTAGTAAAACAAATTACCTTTGTCCTGGATCTCCAGTAGAGCTTTGTTCAGAATTTACCCAAACATTAATCTGGATAAAGTTGGACCCACACATCTTGTGAATGTCATACATTGTCTCGACATCTTCATTGTTCACAAGAGTCGTTCGCATATTAGCTTGAACGGGAATGTCATACTTCAAATTGAGTTTTAGCGCATCAAACTTTCATCTTTCACATAATTTACTCACAATATCTGAAAGTGTTGTAATCTTACCAACATGAACTACTCGTGTTTCTCTATTGTAGGAACAAAATGCCATTAGGGTATCCATGTTTAAACTGAAATATTATGCAAAAACGAATAATGTGTTCAACCTATGAACAATATGAAATGCATTACGTACAATATTAATGCCGCATACACTATGTATCTACTAAACGTAAAACAATAAATAACATTAAGTACATTGTTAATTAATCTGGGCACACTGTAATCGTATCACTGTATAACCATATATTTAAATGAATAACATCAGTTGAAATGAAGGCTAATCCAATCTTCTTTGCATACTGTAAAATAAATCCAAAACAAAAAACAACGGTATTCTTTGATCACTTTTTCTATTTTGAGCATACAGTAATTGTTTTTCTTTTTGAATAGAGCATTATGATTCTCCATACCTATTTGTAACTCGTGGTTCCTTCACCGCCGTCGTGGTTCCTTCACCCCGTCGTGAGGGGGATATTTCTTGTGCTTCATATACTATTTAAACTTTTCTGTGAAAAAAAGAAGAGTGGATGGTTCAAACGCTGTCATTGTCGAGCTTTAGGTGCGATTTAGAGTGTCGAAGACTCGATTTTAGGGTTTTTAATGGTTACCATGGGAGGGTTGTTTAGGGTTTTGAATGTTGGCTCAGTAGATTGGGGAAGAAGAAAGGCAGGGTAAATATGTTTGTTTCAGAGGTATTTCGGGTATGCTAACGGAGGAATGGGACGGCTACTGTTAGTTTGGACTTAAACATCATACCATATGATGTTAGGGACTTAGAAATATCTTCAAAAGGTCCAGGAACCTAAAAATAATGAGGGAGAGGCTGGGGGACCTCTAATTAATTTCCCTTTTTTTTTTCTATACAATAGTGCTTAAATCTAAATCATGTCATTGCAGTTTTCTTTACAATCGAGGCCTAATTTATTTTAAAATTCAATTAAAATTTTAACGAATTACATATATTCAATTAATTTTTTTTAATGCATCCCATATATTTATATATAAAAAAATAAAAATAACACCCTTTATCAAACGCAAATGTATCATATTATTCATTGTAATAAAGTCAATTGGATAAGAAGATTGCGTGTGTATGGACCTAGATTTTTCTAAAGCAACATCAAGCTCGAAGCCAAACTAAAAATTGACATCCAGTCTTATGTATAATAACCCAAAATAATAATAATAATAATAATAATAATAATCCCATGAGTTCAAATATACACCTTGGCAGTGTCTGGAAAAGAGATTTTGACTTCTTTTAAAATTTCCAATCATTCTTTATCTTTTTCTTATAAAATACAAAAATATAAATTTCAATTAATTTAATTTTTTTTAAATACGTGTTAATGTTGGGCAATCTCCCTTTTTTACTCAAATTTATACCTATATTTCACTAACAAAATCACATATAACCAGTCCCACACTAGCTTTGTTTGCAAGACTGAAACCCCTCAATAGTTTTAATTTTTTCCTTTAATATATAATTATATAATAAAATGCACATTATTATAAAAAATAATATATATACATACATACGCGCATATATACACACATACACATTTTCTATATAAAAAAATTTAAACACTTTTGGATTAAACATTTTAATTTATAATTAGGAAAAATCCATATAACCATGTAAACTGTTTGAAATCCTTATAACCCTTTGTAAGTTGCCTGAAATCCTTATAACTCTTTAATTAAATTTTCATTGACAGATTATTATTATTTTATGAATATTTTTCATGGTTAACCCTAAATAAAAACATAATACAGAAGATTTTTTGTATTTTTAATACATTGAAGATATTTTTTGATATACTATGCTTTAACTTAGGGTTAAATAAATGAAATATTCATAAAATATTTTTTTATCTTTTAATGAAAATTTAATTCATTTTTATTTATATAAATATTTTTATAGGGTTATATAGATTTAGGAAGGACAAGGAGGTGACATGAATTTCAGGCGGTTTATGGAATTATTTATATTTTTTTAAAATTTTATATATAAACTGTAAAATGACGTACTTGCCCGTAATATCAATTGAACGGAAAAATATCGGAAATCCCCCCCACTCAAAACCGCTCCAACCCCAACAACCATAAATACAAGTCACAACCCCTCTCCTTCAATAATCCCTTCTTCATTGACATCCCCATCAAAGAAACCCTAATTCGTGAAGAACAAGAAGAAAAAATGGCGTTCCGAGTGAGCAACAACTTGGTGGGGATCCTCAACTTCCTCACATTCATCCTCTCCATACCCATCCTCGCCGGCGGGATCTGGCTCAGCCACCGCGCGAACACCGACTGCGAGAAGTTCCTAGACAAGCCCGTCATCGCCCTCGGCGTGTTCCTCTTGATCGTCTCCCTCGCCGGTCTCGTCGGCGCCTGCTGCGGCGTCTCCTGGCTCCTCTGGATCTACCTCTTCGTCATGTTCCTCCTCATCGTCCTCCTCTTCTGCTTCACCATCTTCGCTTTCGTTGTCACCAACAAGGGGGCAGGGGAGGTCGCCTCCGGGAGGGGGTACAAGGAGTATCGATTGGGGGATTATTCGAATTGGTTGCAGAAGAGGGTCAATAATGATAAGAACTGGAGGAAGATCAAGAGTTGCTTGCAGGATGGGAAGGTCTGCAAGAGCCTTCAAGAGGGGAATGTCACGTTCTCTGATTTTTATAAGAGCAATCTGTCCCCGATTCAGGTGAGACCCTCCCCGTCACAAAAAAAAAAAGATCTATCTTTTATTTATTTTTATTTTTTTTTGAGAAAAATGTCATTTTCTATTCCATAAAGAACATGACTGTTTTTGGGTTTCTGTTTTTGGTGAATTGGGTGCTTTTTTTTTTTTTTTTTTTTTTTAAATTGGGTTTCTGATTTCGGGTAGATTTGAATGATTATGGGTCTCTTTTTTAAGACAGGAACGTTGGATTTTTTTTTGGGTGATTTGGGTCTGCTGTTTTTTTTTTCTTTTTGTTTTTTTTTAAAGAAATTGGGTTTCCAGATTTCGAAGTCTTTTTGATGATTTTGGTTTTTTTTTTTTTTGGTGTGTGTGTGTGTGTGTGTTTTATGTTGGAATTTGGCGTCTGGTCTAAAAATGATTTTTTTTGGAAGATTTGGTTTGGATTTTTTTTTTGGTGAATATATTGTTTTCTGATCTAGATCGTGCTTTAAAAAAATAAATAAATTATGATATTGTGATTTTAGGAGGCACTGATCTGTGGTGTGTCATTTGGTTTTGCGAATTTGGATTTCTAGTTTGTCGAATTTCAAGGATCGGCTTTGATTTCTTTTTTTCCTCTTTTTTTGTGATTTTGTGTTCGTTTATTGTTATATGTTTGGGCGGTTGTTCTGATAAATCGATATGATTTGTGATATTTGTTCTGATCAATTCCTAATGCGCTTCATGAATCTATTAGCCTTGGTAGTATTCTCAATCAAATATGTATCATTATATTATTGAATTTAGGGTGTTTTTCCATTGATTTTGTTCAAATTGGCGCTCTTAGGGTTCTTCATATGTGAGTACCCTCTCCTCACCTTCTACCATCATTGATGTTGGTGTTTGACTATGTGAATGCCACTTTTTTTTTTGTGTGTGTAATTGAAAAAAATTCTGATAGCCATGGTTTTCTTCCATTCTTTTGCGTCTCTTCAAATTGCTTTCTATGTTGGTTTTCTTTTATATATTTTTTAGTATAAAATTCCAGGCCACCATAGTTTCCTTTTCCATGAAACCCACATAATTTCTTGAAAACAAAGCTTTAAACACAATGAAATTTCGCCTCTGGGTGGGCTTCTGTGGATCATGTGGTCTTGAACTGGACTAATGATGCCTATTAATTTGAATTAAACATAGACATCAGAATGACTTAGATTTATTTTCAGAAGTGTGGTTGTTCCAATGCTTATTCTATACCAACTAGCAATTGTTTAGATCAATTTAAATGTATCCCCAATTTAAGATCTTGGTCATGTTCTATTGTCTGGATTTGGCTTTCTTATTAGAAATTCCATTGCGCGCGTCTATATACATTATTCTTGATGCAATTTGTTTATCTAATTTAAACTTCCTCTTTCGAATCTTTGACAGTCTGGCTGCTGCAAGCCACCCTCAGCCTGCAACTTCACCTACCAGAGCGAGACGATGTGGATTAATCCAAGCAACGCCGTTTCCAGTGACAGTGACTGCAGTGTATGGAACAATGATCAGACTCGCCTCTGCTATGACTGCCAGTCCTGCAAGGCTGGTGTCCTGGCAAACCTGAAGAAGGACTGGAAGAAGGTCGCGATCGTCAACATCATCTTCCTCATATTCCTCATCATTGTCTACTCAGTCGGTTGCTGCGCTTTCAGAAACAACCGCACAGATTACTCCTATTCTGGGTGGAAGGGGCGGTATCCATAGAGGACACTATGCCATGCATGATGTTGATCTCTCCCTGTTTTCATTCGAGCATAGAATTAACTAGAGTTACTTGTTGATTCCTTTTCTTATTTTCTTGTACATGTGGTATGGTTTGGAGCCGTATTAGTTGTTACATATAGTCGCATCGTCTTCTTGGTTGTAGCATTGGATGCTCTAGAACATCTGTTTTGGTTTATAAGTTGATACTTGTTTTGCCTTTGCTTTATTTATTGGTTTGATGTGATTGTGAGTTATGTGCTCCATTATCTGGGTGGGGCTGGCTGTATAATGTCTAGCAGCATCACCCATTTCATGCATTGTGATGTTTTTTGCTTTGGCTTTGATGAAGAACAGTGATGGCAGGTCACTCTGTCTTTATCATTTTGCTATCTGTGGAGATGGGCCTGGTATATCTCATGTGCATTTTGAAAAAATCAATGGAGTGTATGAGTCATTATTGGATTTGGTGTTTGGATAATAATTTGGGCAAGGTTTGTTGGGCAGGTGGACCTAAGTGGAGTGATTTAAGGGTCCCTTATTGTCTGTTGCATTAGTTGTCTTCATTGTTGATAGAGTGGATGTTTGGTGGAAGACAGTGACTTCAGATTGAGCATGTGTGTCGTGCATCTATTGCATGTATTGAATGTTGAGCATCCATGCTTATCATGTGGAGTACATAAGCAAGACTGATATTTTTTTTAGCCTTTGTCTTTGAGACTTTGCCTAATGTGTTAAATCATTAAACCTCTTGACAAGCATTAACAGGATTATATTTTGGCAAACACAAGCCTAATTGGCTAATATTTATGAATAAGAACCTAAAGTAAACTCTAGAATCTTTTCATTTGTGTGGTGCAATTTGATTTTCTTTTGTTCTCTTGTTGAGCATATTTGTGGTCCAACTCTTTCCGGCTTGTGGTTCCTAAAAAGAAATCAGAGGACAGTAAAGTCCCTGCCTTTCACTGAGTGGTGCTGGTTTTTGTTGGTCAAAGCCAAAAGCATACTGTCTTTTTTCAGAGCTCATCCCATACCAGAGAATCCAAAAAGAACAGAAGGGAAAGAATAAAAGCACTCCTTTCACTTTGGTACCTCTTCTCCCTTTTCATCAGAAAACTTACTTTAGGGCTACTTGTCACCAAAATAATACATTCCAGCGGTGTTACATGTAATTCTTTTTCAACTCAAATTCTAGGTTCATATATTTCGTTAGCGTCGTATGCTCACATTAAAAATGGATATATCCCATTAGAAATTTGTTATATCTTCTATAAATGAATCTATGTCATTGGAGTATATGTTTTATTTTTTTTTATAAAAAAATATATTTTATTAGATAAGATATATTATTATTTTTTAAATCAAATCACATGTAGACTAGAATTGTGACCGGAAAAAGATTAGATGTAACATTTTTCAAAGAGTAAAGATTTGTGTAATTTCATTGGTAAGGATTTTGTAAGACAAAAATGTGGTATCCTCCGACTGTTGTTCCATCTGAACCAAGTTGAGAATGCACGTATGTTATGTTTGACAAGTGATTTTTCACTTTTGTATAATTTACTCCGGCTAATTCTATTATCTCATTATATGATTTGGAAAATAAAAATCACGTGAAGACTGCACGTGATGCCTTAATAATACAAATATTAGTCTTCTGAAAATGAACTATGTTTAATAATGGAGTTCTGATACATCAGTCCGCTGTGCAGCCCTTGTCCGGAATTTAGAAACAGCATCCAACCACCTATACACTACCTATACACTGTAATAATGTGGTATACATTATGTTATTATTGTAATTCAATAGGCATCAATAACAGGTTAGGCTGGTCTGGCCCGTGGTTAAATAACCAGGCCCAGGCCCTTCCCACGGGCCAGACCTGCTGGGCCGGGTTCGGGCTTTGGGCACACGGATTAGATTTTAAATGTTTGTTTATTTTTTTTGTTTTTTTTTATTTTTCAATTTTAAATTGTGTATTTATATATTAATGTTATCATAACATAAAAATTAAAAATATAATGTTGATATTAATTAAATATATTAAAAAAATGTTCACATCCATTGAAGTTTAACAAGTAAAAAATAAAAAATGAATAGACACATGGGCGCCAGGCCTACAGGCCCCAGGTTTTCTGGTATCGGACCAAATGATGACCCTTAACATTCGCGGTGATAAATATGTTTAGGAAAAAATACACTAATGTAACTCCATGTGTATTTCACTTTTTATAACAATACATATTTCAATGAACGAATGTATATCTTTTATTTCTTAAAAATGATGGCTACAGATGAGGTTGCACATAAGACTGAGCATATTATTTTAAAAAAATGATAGACTCGATCATTTTTACATTCCAAAACTCAAACCACACCTATTTCAATTTTAGTAAACATCATCTAATCAGGTATGTGCTTTGATAAAAAGTGTATATATCATTCCATCTCGAATTGAATGAATACATTTTTAATAAATGTAAGAAAAAATTTAATGAGATAGACAATGTATATGATCAACTTAATTTCTAATGAAATAAATAAGATTGTATTTTAGACTGTAAAAAAAAATTGAATGTAACAAATTTTTGTTTTTTATTTCACCAACGGGCTGATAATTTCCCTTGTTGAAATGGGCCTCGGAGCCCTACATAACTTTCGAGCCGGGTTGACGAGAAGAGTTTGGGCCAGCATTTTGAGGACCAAGAAACAATAGAAAGTGTTAGATACAACTTTATTTTATGGAAATTGATACACTCAGTCACATTCACCACCTAAAACTCAGACATCAAATGTTTTCATTTTTAAAAAATAGTAAATATCATCTAATGAGTTATATGTTTTCATACAAAATACATATTGTTCAATTTCAAATTGAATGAACCAATTTTTAACATGTGTAAGAAAAAATTAATAAGGTATATACATTATCTAACGAGGTATATACTTAATTAAATCTGTAACGAGGTATATATGGTCCGTGTTTTGGTTGGTGAATGTGACTGAGTGTAGCAGCACTCTTATTTTATTCTAACAATCAATAAATCCTGGGTGCACCAATCTTAAAAAAGAGAGAAATCTATATAACCCTCTACAAACATATGAAAATCGATATAACCCCTTGTAAACATAAACAAAATGCAAATTGACCCCCTGGGTTAAATTAACGCTGATGGAATCAGAATATTTGGAGAATATAATGTTATTCGGATGTTTTGAATTTTTAAATAATGCTAATAAGTCCCTGTATTTATGGGAAAAAACAAATACCCCTGTCAATTACATTTATAGCCTTCTCTTCTCTAAACCTCTATTCTTCTTCTTCTTCACTGCTACCACCTACCGAAATGACTTCTTTGATGCTGACCGTTGGGGATGCCGATCGTTGGGATTTCCAACCATTGAAGACCATCTTCAGACCGCTAAAGACCCTTCCACCTGATACATTGCCCACTCTCCACTATCCTATCTCTTTAAATACTCATCCACCACCCCTATTTGGTTTTTTTTTTTTAAAATAAACTACATTATTTGCTATAATTCTCTTGATTCTCACTGTCTATCCCTAACTTGTCCATTGATCCCCCAAAATCAATTCGATCTCTGAAATGATGAGTTTTTTTTTCTTCTTATGCAATTGATGTGTTTAATAAAATGCATGAACCAATCTATTTTTTCCCTGAAGGTTGGGATTGGTATGGAGTGGCTGGGATTGCATGGAACTGTTGTGGAGTGTTGTGGAGTGGTTGTAATTGGAAAATTAGGACTTGACTGGATGCCTGGGACAGGTAAGAACAGTGAAATCAAGACTTCAACATTGGCCTTGTAATACCAACAAAAAAAAAGGTCGAAGGTCATTCCTATAATGAATTTATTATCTTTCCCCTGTTCAATAAACTCAACTCATTGCCATTTATAGATCTAATAATAAGCAAACATCATACCATATTATTCCCTGTAGAAATCATCCATAAACTTCATTTAGAACTTTTTTCCCTACCATATTTTGGCTATTTTTGGCATCTTAGCATCCTTATTTCTGCTACGCAGTCTACTTACCAAAATCATTTAATATGTTTCAGGATACAATTATCCAATGTCCCTCGGAGCCCAAACTTCAAATGATGTTAGAATGTAGACCTTAAAATTTTAGCTTAAGAGTACAAATAGCTTTTGTCTCCAATTCAATCTCTTTCCAAGGATTGGGGATAATATTTGTCCTTTTGAATCTCCCTTTCTCCACTCTATTGAATACATTCTTTGATTTGGGTCTATACAGATGCATTGTCCACCCACCAAAGCAGTGCCAAAAAATGATTTGCAATCTACTGTAGTACTATGTAAAACATTATTGATCTTTGGTTATTGAGTGAAATGGTGAAAAATAGGTTTTGCGCCTTGAGTGGCTCCTGATGGGCTCCCCCTCGTGGCGGCATGTCAGATTCGATCTTTCCGTCACCATATCTAGGGAGATGCGGGCGAGGCCCTCGACGGTGGTGGCGTCAAAGCTATGCTTGTCGGACTTTAAGTTGGCGATGCATGTGTCGATGCGCTCGGGTTGGGTGCGCTTTCATGTGTGAGCGATGAAGTCGGTGTGGGGGTGCAGTGCGAGACGATCGAGAGGAGAGGAGGGCAAGGCGGAGATTGAGGGCCATGATGGACAATGCTTGTGGTCTGTGATTTTTTGGTAGGGGAATGTTAGGGTTAGGTTAGTTGGTGATGAATCGGGGGAGGGACATTATTGTAATTTTACACGTATGGTTAAATTTAAGTTAAAAAGATGATTATTTAATTGATAGAAGAGGTTATTTGCATTTTGTGTATGTTTACTGGGGATTTTTTGGATTTAAGGATAATGGAGGGGTTATATGAATTTTCATATGTTTGTAATGGGTTATATAGATTTGTCCTTAAAACAAATAATGTATATAACTTATTAAAGTGAGGGCAAGTGATTAATGAAGTATGTGGCTATAAATAGGCTATAAATGGGCCATGTGAAACAAGGTTCACAAATAATAGGAAAGTGATATGTATTCAGCCCCTTGTGCAATCCCAATTGTAGTCCATACCAGTTTTTTTTTAATTTTTTAAAAATCATACACTCTTCCATTGAAATAAATATTGTACGTTATATAAAATAAAGTATATACTGAGATACGTCAATGTATTTTTTTTTTACGTTGAAAAAATGATAAATTTTTTATTTTCATACACTATGATAAAACCCTATATACTATGATAGCGTAATATATACAATATTATCATTAATTATCATAGTGTATAAGACTGTAAAATGGACTGTGAAACGGACAGAGTGTATTGGCGCTCTAAATAATATGATCTACCTACATTGAGTCTTAGCCCAGCAGTTAATAAAATGTATATTTGGACTATTATTTCATTTATATTTACCCCACCCCTAACCCCACAAAAGAAAAACATATTATACACCCATGCCTCTTGAAGGTGTAAACTAAGCATTTTTTTATAGGATAATGTTATATCTGGCCCCATTTTCAGTCTACATGTGTTTTAAAATTTTTAAAAATAGTATACCTTATCTAATGAGGTGAATGTTTTTATAAAAAATGAAGCATATACTTCAATGAATTGCATGAATACATTTATAGAAAATGTAAAAAAATTCTTTTAAAGCATATGTCTTGTTAACGTGAGCATATGCGTTGATAAATTTCTATCGATGCATATAAGGCTGTAATTGAGATTAGAAATGAATCTGAGTGTAACAATGCTCTTATTTATATCAAGCTTTACTCATAAAAAAAAGGTGGGACTTAATCTGATTGGGCTTGGATAAGTCTCCTATATCCTATTTTATTTATGGGTTGGGCTTAAACATCACTGTTAGAGGGGAAATGTACACACCTCACTTGATAAGGGATAATGTTATGTACATTTCCTTTAAAAGTGTTGTTACACATTCATTTTTTCAATCTCAATTCCAGTCATATATACTTCGTTAGCGCTATATACTCACTTTAACGAGATATATATTTCGATATAACTTTTTTATATTTTATATAACTACATTTTACGGGAACATATGTTTTTTTTTTAATTATAAAAACATAACTTCATTAGATGATGTATACTATTTTAAAAAATTAAAACATGTGTGAATTGAAAAATTGGTTGTACGTAACATTGTTTTCATACATTTTTGAGTTGGGAAACCATACATTTTATTCCGGATGGGTCTAGATCCTATCAGGCCCTTTTTGTCAATTTTGTTAGTATCCAATGGGATACGTTAGTATACATAAACTCAGAGTCTGGATTTAGATAGGCCTGGTAAAACATAAACTCACGTTGGGTACATGATGAGAAGGTTCAAGAGTCATCATATCCCCATCATGAGCCCCGCTTTCTCTTTGTTGCAATTATTTCTTTTAAATAGTCATGATTGAGTACTCTAGTTTCATATATTTATGGTTCAATTTAATTTATTCATTGTTCAATTTGATTTATGAGTACTTTAGTTCAATAAATAAAGTTTTTACTTTAGTTCCATGCATTCAAGAGAACTTTAATTCAATTCATACATTGTCCGTTCGATTTGATAATGTTTTATTTTGGTTCATTTATTGTTCAGTTCAATTGTAATATTACTTCAAGTTGATTCATATTCCAATTCAACCTATATTATAAAGAAGCTATGTACTAATTCAATACAATCACATGCTCAACACATTAAAATTTTGATTCACAATTAAATCAATGTCAAAATTATGTAATTCAACGCATTCTGCATGATCAACGGAAAAACCATTCCTTCACCCTTCATATTCCAATTTTTACACATTAAAATTTGCATTTGGGTCTCAATACATGCCATAATATGTAGAAAAAAAAAATTATAACCTGACATGAAAGTCTTGGACACATCCACATGTTTAAAAAGAAAGTCTCCGATACATGTCAGGTTATACAAGATGGATTTTTTTGGTTTTGCATAGAGAGAGTGATTCATGGGAAAGAAAGGAAGAAAAGAAGGATTTTTTTTGGGTGGGTGAAAAGAGAAAAGAATAAGGATTGAGTGAATGAAGATGAAGAAAAAACTACAAGGGGAGAACAGTGTTAAGGACTGTTTCACTATCTCTCTTTTTGATCACATGCACAACACATGCTGTGTCCATGTGTTAGACTCCATTTGGATATTAAATTGAGTTTGAATGAGAGGTTGAAACGCTAAGATTCTTATATTATCTTATATTTCAAACTTAGCTTTTGAAAATCCTTGTTTTATTAACTTTTCAAGTGCAAGATTTTTTGCCTAAAAAAAGAAGAGGGTGGGTTTGAAAAACTAAACGTTGAAAATGCATTTGGATTCGAGTTTAATAATTTTTAATTTTTCAAACGCATAATGTTCTTAAACTCAAATCCAAACGGACCTTAAAGTAACGTTTTAAAAACACGTTTGAACACTCTTGTGTTTCAAAAAAATGATAAGTGAAAATGTGTTTTCAAACGCCTCTCCAAAATAAAACTTAATTAAAAAACTATTTATAGTTTTTAATACAAAAAATATGTTGCTAACAAGCGCGGAAAGTGAGCTTTTTGATAATCAAGTTTATTTACTATTTTATTCAAAATCATTATTTTTTAATGTGTTTTCAAACGCTGCCTAAAATCTAATTGGAACTTGATTGGATCTGGACCACAAACAAGACGTGTGAAATAAAAAAGATCTTCTTCCTTGTTAATAGTGGTAAATGGTGGCTACTTAGTTGCATTTCTCTATCATTCAATGCCCGACCTAGTACATGGTGGCTACTTGTTGCATTTCTCTATCATTCAATGCCCGACTTTAAAGGGCGCAAGCGTGAGTACAAACATTCCATGGTTCTCTAGAATTCCCATGTGGAAAAACTACATTTTTCTTAGAAGTAGTACCAGCAAAGTCAAGATAACTTTAACCACATCTATTTTGCATATCTAAAATTTTCGAGTCTCATATATTATGAGTTTGAATATGTTTTTTGAGAGACCATCTAGAAGTCGAGGACAACTATAGCATAAGACTGTTTGAAATCGATTTTTTTTTAAACTAGTTTTTTTTGTAAAAATTGTTTAGAGCGCTGATACACTCAGTTTATTAATTTACAACCCCAGGTGTAGCCTCATACACTATGAAATGTAATATATACTGTGCTATCATATTGTATGTATGTGATTCTATCTAGGGGTGCAATTTTGATTGATTAAATCGAATTCGAACCAATTCAAGCTGATTTTTTTTTGTTTGTGTTAATAGTTTTATGGTTTGGTTTGGGTATAGATTGAAAAATTAATAAACCGATCTACATTGGTTTGAGTTTGATTTTACTTAAAAAAACACTGAATTAATTGAATCGAATCGAATTAAATTTAAACACAAGATTATTCATAATCAATATTCATTTAGATCATTCATTTTATTTTAAAAATATATTGTTGTTATACTATTAATATTCATAAAATATGAATATACTAATTTATAACATCAATCCTAACATTTTGATATATTTATGGAACGTTGTAAATCAACTCCCCAGAAAACTTTAACAATCCCAAATTGGTATGGTAGGGAGAAAAAATAATAATTGGGTATATATATGTTTATCTTTAATAGTTCGATTTGGTTTAGTTCGGGTTAACTAAACAAAAATTGGTTTGGTTTGATTCGATTCAGTTTTCGGGTTACATGTGAATATAGTTTGGTTCAATTTGGATTTGCTAAAAATTGAATCAAACTGACCGAATTGCACCCCTAATTCTATCATAGTGTATGACAAAATAAAATAAATTACACTATTGTATCTCAGTATACCTTTATTTTATATAATAGTATATATTTCAATGAGAGTATAATTTATAAGGAAAAAAAACACCGTGTGAACTGTGATTAGCACAAGGGGTATGAAAACAAAAACCAAAAACCAAAATCAAAAGTTCAAATTTTAGAACACACATTTGGAAATAATTATTTGAAATTGATTTTTCAGAAGCTGAACATTTTTCTTAATTGGTTTAAAAATGGGTTTGACTAGTTTTTGGGGATCTTATATATTTTTATATGAATTATACTTAATACAAGTTCGAATCCAAACATTTCCAACCATGAGTCTTTGAAGACAAAAAAACAACTCTTTTAATTATAAAAACTAATTTTTCATGAATGTAAATTGTTTTGAAAACTACTCTTCGAAGTTGCTTTAATTGTCGTCAAGTATGAAGACAATAAACAAAGAATATAATGTGGTGCCCAATTCAGCATATGTGAATCACGTCTCTTTTACAAACTCCGTTTGGATCCGCGTCCCACCCACGTTAGTGGTGAAGGATGCCCGTTGACGTGAACGCAGACACAAACAGACGCCTGCGTCGTTGCGTCGAGAAGGTTTGACTAGTTTTTGGGGATCTTATATATTTTTATATGAATTATACTTAATACAAGTTCGATTCCAAACATTTCCAACCATGAGTCTTTGAAGACAAAAAAACAACTCTTTTAATTATAAAAACTAATTTTTCATGAATGTAAATTGTTTTGAAAACTACTCTTCGAAGTTGCTTTAACTGTCATCAAGTATGAAGACAATAAACAAAGAATATAATGTGGTGCCCAATTCAGCATATGTGAATCACGTCTTTTTTACAAACTCCGTTTGGATCCGCATCCCACCCACGTTAGTGGTGGAGGATGCCCGTTGACGTGAATGCAGACACAAACAGATGCCTGCGTCGTTGCGTCGAGAACCTAACATTTTTGTCGTATCCGGTTTTTGACTGATTTGTCTCGCTTTTTCCGACGCCTCAAAACAATGATTCCCCCACCGCGAGTCTTCCCCCCACGTTCTGCCCACCACGGACGCCTGCGACGTGGATCAAAACGGAGCCGAAGACCATTTTTGAAAGTTAGACCCGCAAACTTAGATATATATATTTTTTTTTTAACCACACCATATCTTTGTAGGTCATGTTTGTGTGTTTAAATGTATTTATTTTTGTAAATCATTATTTCCTCCAATAAAAAGATCATAATAACATCGTGATTTTCCTATGTAATTCCATGATTTAACAGATTATACCCTCATGATTTTTCTATATATGTAAATGCATGATTATAATCTTAACAGATCACATTTCAAATTCAATTTTGATGACGAGACAACAATTTCAAGAATGTCAAATAAATATCTCTGGTGCCGTTTTGAATAAATTGCTACTAATATTGATTTTAGAAACGGGTAATTTTGAGCTTTAACTTTTAAAGAAGCCTCTTGCCCACATGTATGGATTTACTATATGTGTTACATGGGATTAATTAGTCATCTAATAACCTTTAGCTTGTGTATCATAATTAAATTGTATGTCATCCCAATTACTTGGAACCCAAGATGTCCAAATAAATCAATTATATGGGGACATGTCTTCCTCTATTGATGTGTATTTCTCACCATTTATATTAGTTTCGGTCACTAAATTGGAAATGTATGCATTGACGTATAACATCTAGGCCACCACATCAGAGAGCCCCATAAACAATAAAAAAAGTTTTATTATCTATTTTATTAGAATTATATTATTCATTTTATTTTTAAATTATTTATTTTATTTTAAGAACTTATCCATATTTTTTTAGTTCTTTTAGTTTTATTTGTTCTTATGTTTATTATTTGATTTATAAAGAATAAATCATTTGGGTCACATGCGGGCATGTTTTTTTGTTTATTTTTTTTCTTATTCCTTTTTTTTCATTTTTTTTTCTTTTGTAAACTTATGTGCATGTTTTTGTTTTTTTATTTTTCTTTCTTCCTATTTTACAAAGATCATTTTTGTGAGGATTAGTTGTATAAAAACATTAAAATTAAATTTAAAAAACTATTCAACTTTTGTTTGTGATAATTATAGAATAAAAAAATTATGTGAAATAAGAAATCCCATTTTAAGAGTATACTTGGACCCATTTCTCCCGACTAATTATAATTCCAATTCCAAGCAAATACAACCCAATCTCAGGACTTTCACGCATGAATATGCATGGATAAATTCAAGGAAATATTTCCCTTTCCATAGCCTGTTTTTTTTTTCCTTGACAAAGAATTTGATTTTGAACTTATTTCCTGAGAAGAAGAGTCAAAAGTCATCTTGAAATTTTATCCATTTCCCCTATCAAGACAAACAATTGATCATGAAGTCTATGTAGTACTCCGCTTAATTAAGATTTCCACAACATTAATAATTATATAAATCATATTTTTCTTTGTCCGTACTCATCAAATCCCCTAACAAGGCGGCTCTTTACGTGTTAAACCTTATCCTGTAGAGAAGAAAAGTAAGACTACCAAGAATAACATTGCCTATAAGAAGGGACCCAATACCCTCTTTATTTCACACACTATAGTGCAAAATAATATAATCAATCAGCCATGGTTAAGACTATCCTCCTCGCCGCCGTGACCTTGCTCGGCCTCGCCTCACTCGCTGCCGCGGATACAGGAACCGCCACCTTCTATACACCTCCTTATGTTCGTGAGTATCTTCTCTCTCCTCTGGTTGGATCCTAGTTTGGTAAAAGAATAAACATTTAGAATAAGTTAATCTAATTTATGGGGATAAAAAAATCATTATTTTTATTCAGATTTACATTTGGTAATGCATTTTGTTATTTCCATTTTTTTGTGTTCTTATATTTTAACTTTGTATTTGGATTACATGATCTAAAATGTGAGATAATTTCAATTTTTTTTTTAAAATATCAAGTCTATTCTCTCTATGAATGAAACATTAATATTGTTGGTTTTGGTTTCATAAAATTTTTTGTTTTTATTTTTTTAGGAATGACAGTCATAAATGTTGTCCATGTTTTATAAAATTAGATTAAAAAATGGAGATAAAATCTGTTCTACCTTTTACATAGAACAAAATATTTTCATTTTTTTTCTCAAAATACAGATAATTGTTCATGCTTTATCCTTTTTTTTTCTTATGCCATATGAGATAACATGTGATTTAATCTAATTATTTTTTTATCCCAATCTCTTATCCCAATGCCAAACCAGATCTATATGTCTAGTTAGTTTTTGATAACATACTAATATATATGTGACAACCTCACATAGCTAAGTGTGAGTAGTACAGCAAGCCTCTAAATTCCAAAATAGACTTTTTATCTCCTATTTATTTTTTAAATCATACACTCACTATTTAAAGTGCATGCTGTTATATGAAATAGAGCATATAATGAGCTGCATTGAATTTTTTTTTTAGGCGATATACTATGATAGAACCTCATACACTATTATGGGCTATACGTATGAGGCTGCAAAACAGACTGTAAAAAAGACTGTGTGTATCAGTGTTTTTTTATTTATTATATATTTAAAATTTTTATTTTCTTTTTATGCTTATCCATTTCTTTATTTATTTGTTTTTTTAATCCTATTTTACTGAGATTTATTTTAATTAATATTTATTTAACGGTAAATGTTTATTTAGTATCAGCAAAAACAGATGTGAGTACGAGTTTCATTTTAAAATTTCACTTGGGCCCTCTCATACTCCTTTGCTTTTTAAGACTCATCCTGAACAGTATGTTAGAAAATTTCAAATACTAACTTGATGGTGTGTTTGTGGACAATATAAGGAAAAAAAATGAAGAAATTTGAGTCAAAAGAAAAATGATGAAAAATAAATTATTTTTCGTTTGATTAGTTTATATGTTGTTTGTGTCTGTTAAGGAAAATGGTAGAAAATAAAAACTGTTATTTGTGTGTTGATGGAAAATGATGAAAAATAAAAACTGTTTTTTGTGTTTATGATGAAAATGACAGAAAATGAAATATATTGTTTATGTTATTAGAGAAAGTAATGAAAAATTAAAATTAAAATATAATATAAAAACAACCTAATTTATCAATCAAATATTTTTAAATAAATAAAATTTTAAAAGACAATCAATAAGGACATGTCACATAATAAATAAAAAAATTTAAATAAATATTTTTATTATTTTATTATAAAATAAAAAATAAGAATAAAGAAAAATATTCAATATCACCATAAATTCTATTTAATATTAAAAAAAACAAACTCACTTTCTTTCACTTTCCCTCCACTAAGTTGAGAAAATTATTTTTCCTCCAATCTTAATAAGACAAAATAATAAAGAAAAAATGATAAATTTTTTTTTCTATTTTTTGTTTGACACAAACAACTGGATTTTATATGGTCAAAGAATTTTTTTTAATTTCCCTAGTATTCCCTCACTTTCTTTCCATGTGTCACATACACCCTTAATAAAGTTGCATGTGATTGCTGATTTAACTTTGACCTAATGGCATGAACGTACGTATTCATATATATATGTATTGCATGTGATGCGCATATGCAGCCTCTTCGTGCTATGGATACCAAGACAAAGGGGTGATGATCGCGGCTGCCAGCGATGTGATATGGAATAACAGGGCGGCTTGCGGGAGGAGGTACTCGGTGACGTGCACCGGTCGGACCAACCTAGGCGTGCTGCAGCCCTGCAGGGGTAGCGTCGTCGTCACGATCGTCGATTACTGCCCTGCCGGCTGCGCCGGAACCATCGACCTCTCCCAGGAGGCCTTCGCCATCATCGCCGATCCCAACGCCGGCAAGGTCCAGATCGAATATCACCAGTGAGTAATCGATCCATGTCTTTCAATGATGTGCACATATATATATATATATATGTACTGAATTACTTGACATAATGTTAATGTTTATGAGAGTAGTTGCTTATATTGGTCTTAATTTTGTAGGGTTTGAGAGAGGCACGCATTGTGGTGGTGGTCTTTGCAGAATCACCAGTTCTGTGGAGTATTACAAGAATAATGGAGATGGTCGTATTAATATATATGTCTAACAATAAAAGTGTATGCTATTAAATGTAATCTTCTCTCTTGTGGTTACGTGAATGATGATGTACCTTAGAAAGTGCAAGTTTTACTTAATAAAAGCATCTCCCGATCTACTTTTATATGGTATAATCCTGGTCAATTTGATTAAATTGTGACACAACGACAAGGGCAATGTATATATACAGTTGTACGTTTACTGCATGTATATTATCTGATATTTCTAGCCTAATATATACTATATTGTAAAATACGTGCAGACATGACTGTAAAAATTGGCACTTCCAAATGAAAATGGAAAAATTATATAAAGTCCCTCGTGATATCCCATTTACAGTCCACACTGTTTTACATACTGACAGTATTATTATAGGAAATTAAAAAAAGAAGTAAATACAAGTGTTTTTTTTTCTTTGAAAAAATGATAAATTTTTACTCTTACATTGTGATATCGCAGTATACACTATGCTATCATATTGTATGAGATTGTAAAACAGACTGCAAAACAGAAAACGGAATGAGTGTACCAACGATAAAAAAAATGTTATGAAATAGGGCGCTGATATACTTAGTTTTTTTTGCAGTCCGTTTTACAACCCGATACACAATAACAGCGTAGTATATAACCTATCATAGTGTATGAAGTTTTATCATAATGTATCGAATAAAAAAAAATTATTTTTTCAAAAAGAAAATAAAACTAGTTTATTTCAGTATATACTTCATTTCATAAAACAAAATGTACTTCAATAAAAGAGTATGAATTTTATTATAAAAAAAACGGTGTGGACTATAAATGGGGTTGCACAAGGGGTTAGACATATTATTTTTCAATCTCAATTTAAGTCCTATATGCATCGATGGAAAATTACCGGAGCATATACTCACATTAAAGAAGTATATGCTTCGATAATTTTTTTTCACATTTTCTATAAATGCATTCAAACAATTCATTAGAGTATATATTTTATTTTTTTGTAAAAATATCTATATATTTTATTAGATGATATATACTATTTTTAAAAAATTCAAAACATATGTAAACTAGAATTAGGGTTGAAAAATTGACTGCACGTAACATTATATAATATTTCATGGTAGATTCTGTTGGCCCATGGCAAAGGCCCAGGATTACATGTCCGTATCCAACTTGGGCTTTGGTGAATTTGGATCTGAATAACAAGGATCTATATAAAAACCCATAATCAACCGGCCCAACATCTCTCTTTAATCAAGACCATATATTAACCTTGGATTCTATCATGGAAAATGTTTACTGCCCCAAGTGCAGCCCATCCACAGCCTACAATATTTTTTTTTAAAATATCATATACTATCCCATTGACGTACATATTATTATATAAATCGATTTTAGAAATGGATAATTTTGAGCTTTAACTTTTAATGAGGCCTCTTGGTCAACCTACATTTGGATTTACTATCAGTGTTACATGGGATTAATTAGTCACCAAATAACCTTTAGCTTGTGCATCATAGCTAAACTTCATGTCAGCCCAATTACTTGGAACCTAAGATGTCCAAATAAATCAATCATAAGAGGACATGTATTCCTCTATTGATACGTATTTATCTAGTTTGGGTAATTAAATTGGAAAGGCATGTATAAGCGTACATTATCTAGGCCACACAATTGATAATGAACAGATCCCCAAGATATTGCATCTACAAGCATATAATAAACGCTAATTCTAAATAAGAGATGTTCTTTTTCCCTCCCGCACTCCAAGATCCAACACTTTTTAACAAAACAGCAGCAACAAATCAGAGAAAGAGTTCATGAGTAACCAGGCCAACTCATTAATAAACCCTTCATGTTTTCATCAATCAAAACTTAGCTCTATACTACCCAAAACCCCCAATGAGTAATAATCCATTTGGGTGGAGATAAGCTATGAATCCATGTCTTCTACAAAAATTTTAGACAACATGAAATTCTGTAACAACTCTGCCCTCCCAAAAAAACAAGAAAAAAAAATACAAATATCCAGTACATACATGTGCATGTTTATCGTCTTATTGGAACAAACATTGAATTCGATCATCCCGAGTTCACCGAAATGGCAAATAAGATATGCCAACTTGCCAAGCATATCTCACTCTTTGTTAAGCGCATTTTACATGGCACACGACTACCAGGCAGAGGTAACGCCATTGACATGGGTAGACAATTACACAAACAATAACTACAAATTTCAATAATATAATCCAATTCGATGATTCTGATCCAATGGGGTCTAATGGTTTCAGATTTATTCATACGTCAGATTAATCCAAATGGTATTCCACTTTTAAGTTTTCATAATAGTATCATATTAAAATCACTCAAATAAAATCCTCCTTGATGGATTGGATTCAAAATCTGAGTCGTTTGTATTATTTGATACAGCGATTGAGCTTTTCAAATCAGTTGTCAAGAACTTGGAATTACGGTTTAGGATTTCCAACTCTGGTGCTAAATGAGATGGGTCGTTTGAACGGTGTGCATTTGTTATTTCGAAATAAGTGAGGAGAGAGAAGTTCAAAATCACTTTTTAAAAAAAATTGGTGTACGTGTAAGAAAAAAGTCATATCCATCAAGCTCCTACAACCAAGTCTTTTGAGTTGAGTTCCTACACATGGAGCTCCTACAACTATGTTTCTTGAATTGAGTTCATTGATCAAATTTCATGGGCCATTATAGATTTCTAGTTCATCTTCACCTACCATTTTGATTTTATAAATTATAGGGTCAATATCTTCACGTAATGGGCAGGTGCAGACTATGATTTTTATTATGGGGGTGGGTTAAACTAATTTTTAGGTAAAACCTTCTTTTGGTTCAATAAAACGCATTAAATTTTTTATATAAACTAATCAAGTTTATTATTAAAAAAAAAATTTCATTTGATGACATATACATGTAAAAAATTATGTGGTAAAATATTATGGGTTTTTGGATTTATTTATCATCTCTACATATTTGATAATCATTCATATTGTTTATAAATAAATAAAAATTAAAAGAAAGATGATATCATTTTTCATATATTATGGGTTTTTGGATTTATTTATCTATAGTCTATGCCTACCTTGTCATGTCAACCCCCAAACCCCCTCCCACCCTAATAAAACATACCATCCTACTAATAGACCCACTCATGGTAATAGCTATGTTTTTGGCAAGACCGGATCCAATCAGGACTGAATTTGATCAACTCGGTCAGCATTGGATTGGACACCCTTTTAATCAAATTGCACAACGTATAAATTAAACTGTACAATCAGTTATTGGGTATATATTTCACTCTTCTATTGGATACTGATGATACTTAGGAATTCATATTTATCTAATAATTGATTGGATCCAATAAGAGAGTGAAATATATATCCAACAATTGGTGGTACAGTTCGCTTTATATGTTGTACATTTCGATTAAAGAGGTGTCTAGTTCGGTATTGATCGAATCCAGTCCTAACTCGATCTGACCTCGTTTTTAACACAAAATGGATTTTTTTTTGTTGGAAATTTTTTTTCTTTTTTCCGATTAAATATTTTTTTATTAGAAGATGGTAAGACTCGAACTTTGATCCATTCACTAAAGAGGGGTTACATCTCTCGTTCTATCAAGACGATATTTGGTACAAAATGGAATGTTTGTATCAGCATCCACGTGAAATCAATGATTTTGTGTTTTGTTTGACCCAGTATCACCAACTAACCTGACAATACTTTCCATGGAGAAAGATTAAAGCATGAACTAATATAAATAAACGTGGGGCCAGGAACATAAGAGTCAAAAAACACATGCACCCTTGGTATTAGACGACCTTCGGCACCAATGGTTGGGCTCCGTTTGAGATCAGCACCAACACCATGTGCAAAGGACGCACTAATGTGTATAGACTTTCGGCTCTCTATCCCATATTTCCTACTTTCATTGTGCTTACCTAAAACCACACCTTCTATAAACCAAAACCACACAAACATCTATAAATACATGGGATCCTAAGCTCTTCATTCACCACCATCTCTCTCTCTCTCTCTCTATAGATCTGTCTTTCAAAGAAGCATATATATGGGTACCTCAATTAAGGCTATAACTATGGTCATGATCTTTGTGGCTTCATTGGCTATAGTTGAAGTGGAAAGCCGGGTGGCCCGAGAGGATCTCGATCTCGGGTTGGGCCTGGGCCTGGGACTCGGGCTCGGTCTGGGCGACGACGGAAGTGGTTCGGTCTCCGGCTGGGGCTCTGTTTCCGGACCCGGTGGGTCCCGCTCTGTCTCGGGGTCTAGATCTGTTTCCTTCTCTGGCCCTGGTTCGGGTTCGAGCGCGAGCTCCTCCGCCGGGTCGTCCGCTGGGTCGGGCGGATCGGGTGCGGGCTCGTCTGCCGGATCGAGTGCTGGTTCGGGATCTGGACAGGGGTCCGGAGTCGGGAACGGCAACTGAAGTTTATATAAAACTATTTTTCGAAAGAAAGTACGTATGGCTTTGAATGTTAAGCTTTGTATGAGATAATGAAACGACGTGCAAGGATGTTATTGAAGTCCTGTTTCGTTCGTGTCATTTTTTTTTACTAGAATTACTCTACTAGGAATCAATTTATTATGAATTATTTTATTAGAAATTTTGATTCATTTGGTTCAACAGTGGATTTCTCCGAATAATCATTTTCAGGTGTTTGATTCATATATGAAAAATGATAAAGAATTTGATTTGAATATTTAAAATAATACTATTATATAAATACTTGTAAAATTTATTTTTAATCTATATCACAATAATAGAAAAAGAATAAATTTTTTATAAATATTTAATGAATGCAAATAAATAAAATAACCAATTATGTAATTAAACATATAATAATGGTAATATTTCTAAATTAGTTGAACATTATGAGCCCACCTAAAAACTAAATAACCAATTTTATTAGTTAGGATTTAGAGATATTGCTTTAGGCTTAAACCCACATCACATATTATACTAATTATAATAATATCTAAACTCATCTACAAAAATAAAAACTAAAATTTAAAATTTAAAATAATATCTAATACACAGTTAAAATTTTTCACATCACATATAAAAATTATAATAGAATTTTTTAGTTAAAAAATCAAAATGACTATATAAACTCATTATATGGATGGTGGGAAAAAAAGAGGGCTATTTATTTTAGATGGGATATACATAGTAATTTATTAATTTGTAAATGGTATAATAATAATCTAATTTAAGATTTCTAATGGAATTTGAGATTACCACCACAAAGGGTGGGAATATGATTCCACCTTATTTTTTGATGGATTTTAATTCCAGTAGAGCCCACAGTTACTATCAAGATTACCACCAACCAAACACTAAATTTTATACACTTTTCTAGTAATCTCACATGTAATTAAATTCCATCTTAGAATGACACGTACCAAACGGGGCTATATGTTGAAAAATTTAAAGTGTCTTTTTCCCTGTCATCTATCTATGTGAAAATGTTTAAGTTTTCAAATCCGTTCATTTGTTTCATTTTTTGAATTTATCCTTAGTCTTTAATTATATTTGATTTTATATTAAGGTTAAGAGTAGAAAAATATTTATGTTAATTTTATATTAAGAAAAGGATAAAAAAAACCTATTTATTTATATATGTGCATATGTATAAATTGGATAATATCATTTTCATATCCACCAAATTAATCTCAATATTTTTAATAATTTTTTAAGATATATTGAATGAATAATGGTGATCATGTCACATCATCATATTTATTCTTATTTTTGTATTTTTAATAGATTTAGATTTAGATAATAATGGAATATCAGTGATAAATAGGTAATTTTGGATCAAATATGAATTTTAATATTTAATCTCACTTTTAATATAGAAATAATCATTTTTGGAAAAAATCTATTTCATGATCATAAGTATAAAAGTTATACTTAAAAAGTTATGATTTTTAAAAGAATTTGGGGAATATTTTAATTCTTGGTTTATATATATATATAGGATATTATTATCCATATCTACCAAATCTTAATGATTTGTTTCTATATATACCCCTAAAAATCACATTTTAGCAAAAATTCAAAAGGGATTAAATTGAACATGAACATTATTTTTTTATCCATTAAAGTAATATATATTGTTGATTTTAGAGTTTTAAATGGGATATTCTTACACTATAGGGTTGGTTGAGTGGTATATATAAAAAAAATGTTGATTTTAGAGTTTTAAATGGGATATTTTTACATTATAAGGTTGGTTGAGAGGTATATATGCAAAAAAATATTTTCATTTGTAACATCTCATTTACGTATAATTTCATAATAAATTATATAAATGATTTATTTAATCATTATCCTAATCCTTTAATAAGCCTAAGGATGGGATTTAGAATTGGATCAACCTGGTCAATCCCTATTGATTATCATAAATCAGAGATCTCATTTAATCTAAAAGAATGGGATCTCTAGAACCCAAAGAACATTATAAATAGGGAACAAATTCTCCCTATGATGGGGAGAGGGATTTTGCCCAATAGATCCCCACAACAAAAAGAGGAACTACGTCCGACTTGATCATTTTACAAGGGTACGTAGGCAGTCTGAGAAGTCACATTAGGTTCAGTCCAAATCAAATTAAACCCGGACCGCCCTCGAGTCTGGTCCATTCAAGAAAGAGAATCACTGACAACCGGACGGTACCCATCGAAGTTGACAGGAGCGGACGGATTCTGACGACTCGAACCCGGTACATCATTTTTTGCCCCTCCAAAAGTTATTTTTAAAATTTTCATACATTATGATTATTATTTTTTTTGAAAAATTGTAAACAATTGCTACCTCAATATATTCATATTGAAGTAACAAAGATCTAAAATTTCAAACATAAGATGAGAAATCGGAAGGAAAAGTGAAAAAAACATAATAAAAAAGCAATAGAAGACAATAACGTGGAACGAATAGAAGAGAGTTCACTCCAACTCCGCTCGAAAAAAAACCCGAGAACTGATCATCCCATGATGTGCAGTGAACCATATACATCGTGACATGATATTATTATACACTTGCTATTATTGTAAAAAGGGACAAAGCTGTCTCAGAGAGTAAGATCTTCTAGACAAAAAAAGTAAAGTTCCACGACCGGAGTTTGAGTATGTACCACTAATCTATTATAGGAAATGCGTAGTACATAGTTTGAATATGATAAAACAAATAGAGGTAAATCAACTCAAATAAAAAGGTGGGAAGATGATATAGAAATAGGAAAAACGCCAAGGCATAGCAGAAGAGGGATCCGCCACCCTGGACGCCCCAAGCCGGACACAACGCAGGCCACTAACCCGAAAAGGTGATGACCCCCCGCAAAGCCCCAGAGAACGGAATCCCCCAAGATGCTACCCCCAGAGGCAGAACAAGACTTCCGCCTCGTCGCGCACGTTCTCCATGTATGCCTGCTGACCCTTGAAAATGAGGGCGTTCTGTGCCCTCCAGATAAATCAGGTCACCGCAAGCACAATGGACCGCAATAACCTACACGGGCTAGCCTGCCTCGAAGTGCTACGCAAGTGACAACCCACCCGCTACATATCAACCAGCTCTTGAAGTCTCTGCACCACGCCCGTTGGGATGCCCACGGCCAGCCAAACCTGTCAGGCAAAATAGCACTGTTGCAGGACGTGCGCCGTGCTCTCCCAATCCAAATTACAGAGGCGCACGTAATAGGATTCAGTGGGCGCCAATTAAAACGGTAGTCTTTTATGAGCAGGCGGTCCTGAAGAGCAAGCTAGAAACAGGGCCGGCTCAATATATTATGAGGCCTAAGGCGATTAAATAATACTTATTTTAATGTTAAATTATTAATTTTTTATTTAAATATCATTCTTCAAGATTTTTTAGATGCAAAATTACTAATAAAGTTTTTATATTTAAGTTTTTATTTGATTCAAATAAAAGAATGTCTTGTTCCTTATTGTTCACACCACATAATTTTTTTTCATTTACAACAAACAATAAATCGAAAGAAAAAAAATTTATTTAAAGAAGAAATAGAGTGAGAAAAATAATATATTTGAAATAAAGAAGAAATAGAATGAAAAGAATAATAGAACATTGTGGAAAAGCCACTTTTTTAGGCATTGCCATTTCATATTTCCATTTTTTTAGGATTAAAAAAAAGGTGTCCTCGAGTAGAAGAGATATCTAATCCGATTGACTATGTTATATATATTGACTATGTTATATATCTTGTAATCTTCATATCTATTTATCTCATTATATGTACATATTTATGCTGTATAAAAGTATAAAACTTCATTGGTATCCAAAAAGAATAATTATAAAAAAAAACATTGTCATGGAGCCATAAAGGGATTAATATATGATAAGTCAATCGGTGTGGGGGTGCAGTGCGAGACGATCGAGAGGAGGGCAAGGCGGAGATTGAGGGCCATGATGTACAATGCTTGTGGTCTGTGATTTTTTGGTAGGGGAATGTTAGGGTTAGGTTAGTTAGTGATGGATCGAGGGAGGGACATTATTGTAATTTTACACGTATGGTTAAATTTAAGTTAAAAAGATTATTATTTAATTGATAGAAGAGGTTATTTGCATTTTGTGTATGTTTACTGGAGATTTTTTGGATTTACGGATAATGGAGGGGTTATATGAATTTTCATATGTTTGTTTGTAAGGGGTTATATAGATTTCTCCTTAAAACAAATAATGTATATAACTTATTAAAGTGAGTGCAAGTAATTAATGAAGTATGTGGCTATAAATAGGCTATAAATGGGCCGTGTGAAACAAGGTTCACAAATAATAGGAAAGTGATATGTATTCAGCCCCTTGTGCAATCCCAATTGTAGTCCATACCAGTTTATTTTAAATTTTTTAAAAATCATACACTCTTCCATTGAAATAAATATTGTACGTTATTTGAAATAAAGTATATACTGAGATACGTCAATGTATTTTTTTTTACATTGAAAAAATGATAAATTTTTTATTTCTATACACTATGATAAAACCTTATATACTATGATAGTGTAATATATACAATATTATCATTAATTATCATAGTGTATAAGACTGTAAAATGGAATGTGAAACGAACATAGTGTATCGACGCTCTAAATAATATGATCTACCTACATTGAGTCTTAGCCCAGCAGTTAATAAAATGTATATTTGGACTATTATTTCATTTATATTTACCCCACCCCCAACCTCACAAAAGAAAAACATATTATACACCCATGCTTCTTGAATAGGGGTGGTAAACGAGCCGAACGAGCCGAGCTTTGACCTGCTCAGGCTCGGCTCGGGCTCGGCTCGGCTCGAGAACGAGCTTCATTTCGTGTTCAAGCTCGGCTCGTTAGGCTCATGAAAAGCTCGGTTAAAGCTCGGCTCGGCTCGTTTGTTAAATAAGTCAAGCCGAAGCTCGAATCAAGGCTCGGCTCGGGCTCGTTTAGCTAAAAAAAACCTTGTTTAACATTTGAAAAGTCACATTTTACAAATCACAAAAACTTATACATGTGAAAATAACATAAATTCGGGCTCAGGCTCGGCTCGTTTCCCTTTTTTCTATTAAGTAAACGAGCTCGTCCAGGCTCGGGCTCGGGTCGTTTACAAACCGAGCTTTAAAAATTGTTGAAGCTCGACTCGTTTATCTAATCGAACGAGCCCGAACGAGCTTTAATCGAGCCGAGCCCGAGCTGCTCGGCTCGTTTATCAGCCCTACTCTTGAAGGTGTAAACTAAGCATTTTTTTATAGGATAATGTTATATCTGGCACCATTTTCAGCCTCAATTTCAGTCTACATGTATTTTAAAATTTTTAAAAATAGTATACATTATTTATTGAGGTGAATGTTTTTATAAAAAATGAAGCATATACTCCAATGAATTGCATGAATACATTTATAGAAAATGTAAAAAAATTCTTTTGAAGTATATGTCTTGTTAACGTGAACATATGCGTTGATAAATTTCTATCGATGCATATAAGGCTATAATTGAGGTTGGAAATGGATCTGGGTGTAACAACGCTCTTATTTATATCAAGTTTAGGGCTTTACTCATAAAAAAAAGAAGGTGGGACTTAATCTGATTGGGCTTGGATAAGTCTCCTATATCCTATTTTATTTATGGGTTGGGCTTAAACATCACTGTTAGAGGGGAAATGTACACACCTCACTTAATAAGGGATAATGTTATGTACATTATCCTTTAAAAGTGTTGTTACACATTCATTTTTTTAATCTCAATTCCAGTCATATATACTTCGTTAGCGCTATATACTTATTTTAACGAGATATATATTTCGATATAACTTTTTTATATTTTATATAACTACATTTTACAGGAACATATGTTTTTTTTATTATAAAAACATAACTTCATTAGATGATTTATACTATTTTAAAAAATTAAAATATGTGTGAATTGAAAAATTGGTTGTACGTAACATTGTTTTCATACATTTTTGAGTTGGGAAACCATACATTTTATTCCGGATGGGTCCAGATCCTATCAGGCCCTTTTTGTCAATTTTGTTAGTATCCAATGGGATACGTTAGTATACATAAACTCAAAGTCTCGATTTAGACAGGCCTGGTACAACATAAACTCACGTTGGGTACATGATGAGAAGGTTCAAGAGTCATCATATCCCCATCATGAGCCCCGCTTTCTCTTTGTTGCAATTATTTCTTTTAAATAGTCAAAATTGAGTACTCTAGTTTCATACATTTATGGTTCAATTTAATTTATTCATTGTTCAATTTGATTTATGAGTACTTTAATTCAATAAATAAAGTTTTTACTTTAGTTCCATGCATTCAAGAGAACTTTAATTCAATTCATGCATTGTCCGTTCGATTTGATAATGTTTTATTTTGGTTCATTTATTGTTCAGTTCAATTGTAATATTACTTCAAGTTGATTCAATTTCCAATTCAACCTATATTATAAAGAAGCTATGTACTAATTCAATACAATCACATGCTCAACACATTAAAATTTTGATTCACAATTAAATCAATGTCAAAATTATGTAATTCAACGCATTCTGCATGATCAACGGAAAAATCATTCATTCACCCTTCATATTCCAATTTTTACACATTAAAATTTGCATTTGGGTCTCAATACATGCCATAATATGTAGAAAAAAAAAAAGTATAACCTGACATGAAAGTCTTGGACACATCCACATGTTTAAAAAGAATACATGTCAGGTTATACAAGATGGATTTTGTTGGTTTTGCATAGAGAGAGTGATTCATGGGAAAGAAAGGAAGAAAAGAAGGATTTTTTTTTAGGTGGGTGAAAAGAGAAAAGAATAAGGATTGAGTGAATGAAGATGGAGAAAAACTACAAGGGGAGAACAGTCTTAAGGACTGTTTCACTCTCTCTCTTTTTGATCACATGCACAACACATGCTGTGTCCATGATGCAGCGTGAGGGGTCACGCTCTTCTGCTGACTCGATCGACCTTCAGAGATGCGAGATCTGCAGGCTTCAACAAAGCTGTTGATTCTTCAATAGTAGAATACCAGAGATGTTGGGCTTCAAATATCTGTTGATTTCCTAAGAAATGCCAGAAATTTGGTATTTCTATGTAAATGTTAGTACTCCTAACAAAATACAATAGATAAATAAAATAAACTTCAAAATTCAATAATCTCTACATTGTCAATTGGTTTACATGCTTATTTATAGAAGAGAATCCTAACAAACTAGGATTTCAACTAATTATCTAAATCTATAAACTAACAAACAAATCTAACAAATCTTTATCTAATCCTAACTAAAATTTAAATTTGAATTCAAATAATGATTTGAAATTCAAATATAAATACAATAACTAAAACAAATAAAAATAAATCCTAACAAATAAAACTAAAATACTAAAAATACAAATCATTCATAATCCTCCATATGGTGGTCCTTAATGGTCCATGATCGTGCTGCATCATTCTCCCGCTCTTCAGAAAAACTCGTCCTCGAGTTTAGTTGAACAATTTGGTGATGAAGCCCTAGCAATTGAAGACGTGATCCATTGAAATTTGATGGTGTAACTTCAAGGACACTCAATCGATCGAAGCTGACGACGTTTGTGTTCTTTCGATCTCTGGTAGTCATGAAATTTTTTTGTTTTTTTGGATTGGAATGAAAAGAAATATTTGTGGGGATGGGTGTTTTGGAAGGAAAACTTAGGTATGAGGGGTTAAATGTAATTTTTTTTTTTTTTGAAATTAAGGGGAGAAAGGTTCCGGTGGGGTCTGGGGTTGTATGGGGTGGAGTGTTTTTTTTTTTTGATAAATATGGAGGATGGATAGATAAATGGGATATGGATTCACCAGTGGCAGTGGCTCGGCAACGACAACGACGGCGGCACGCGACGACTTCTCGACAGAAGCGGTGGCTGTGCTGGGTAGCAGCAACGACGACGACTGTTCGGCGGCGGTGGAGCTCGGAGGCAGTGGCTCTCGACGGCGGCGGCGCTCGACGGTAGCGGCGGTTCGCGGTAGTAGTCGCAACTTGGCTCTGATACCAACTGATGCAACGTGAGGGGTCACACTCTTCTGCTGACTCGATCGACCTTCAGAGATGCGAGATCTGCAGGCTCCAACAAAGCTGTTGATTCTTCAATAGAAGAATACTAGAGATGTTGGGCTTCAAATATCTGTTGATTTCCTAAGAAATGTCAGAAATTTGGTATTTCTATGTAAATGTTAGTACTCTTAACAAAATACAATAGATAAATAAAATAAACTTCAAAATTCAATAATCTCTACATTGTCAATTGGTTTACATGCTTATTTATAGAAGAGAATCCTAACAAACTAGGATTTCAACTAATTATCTAAATCTATAAACTAACAAACAAATCTTTATCTAATCCTAACTAAAATTTAAATTTGAATTCAAATAATGATTTGAAATTCAAATATAAATACAATAACTAAAACAAATAAAAATAAATCCTAACAAATAAAACTAAAATACTAAAAATACAAATCATTCATAATCCTCCATATGGTTGTCCTTAATGGTCCATGATCGTGCTGCATCAGTCCATGTGTTAGACTCCATTTGGATATTAAATTGAGTTTGAATGTGAGAATGAAACGCTAAAATTCTTATATTATCTTGTATTTTAAACTTAGTTTTTAAAAATTCTTGTTTTATTAGATTTTCAAGTGCAAGATTTTTTGCCTAAAAAAGGAAGAGGGTGGGTTTGAAAAGCTAAACGTTGAAAATGCATTTGGATTCGAGTTTAATAATTTTTAATTTTTTAAACGCAGAATGTTCTTAAACTCAAATCCAAATGGACCTTAAAGTAACGTTTTAAAAACATGTTTGAACACTCGTGTTAAAAAAAATGATAAGTGAAAATGTGTTTTCAAACGCCTCTCCAAAATAAAACTTAATTAAAAAGCTATGTATAGTTTTCAATACAAAAAATATGTTGCTAACAAGCGCAGAAAGTGGGTTTTTTAATAATCAAGTTTATTTAAACTATTTTATTCAAAATTATTATTTTCTAATGTGTTTTTAAACGCTGCTTAAAACCTAATTGAAACCTGATTGGATCGGGACCACAAACAAGACGTGTTGAAATCAAAAAGATCTTCTTCCTTGTTAATAGTGGTAAATGGTGGCTACTTGTTGCATTTCTCTATCATTCAATGCCCGACATTCCATGGTTCTCTAGAACTCCCATGTGGAAAAACTACATTTTTCTTAGAAGTAGTACCAGAAAAGTCGAGATAACTTTAACCACATCTATTTTGCATATCTAAAATTTTCGAGTCTCATATATTATGAGTTTGAATATGTTTTTTGAGAGACCATCTAGAAGTCGAGGACAACTATAGCATAAGACTGTGTTTGAAATCGATTTTTTTTTAAACCAGTTTTTCTTGTAAAAATTGTTTGAGCGAATACACTCAGTTTATTAATTTACAACCCTAGGTGTAGCCCCATACAATATGAAATGTAATTTATACTGTGCTATCATATTGTATGTATGTGATTCTATCTAGGGATGCAACTTTGATTGATTAAATCGAATTCGAACCAATTCAAGCCGATTTTTTTTTGTTTGTGTTAATAGTTTTATGGTTTAGTTTGGGTATAGATTGAAAAATTAATAAACCGATATACATTGGTTTGAGTTTGATTTTGTTTAAAAAACACCGAATTAATTGAATTGAATCAAATTAAATTTAAACACGGTATTATTCATAGTCAATATTAATTTAGATCATTCATTTTATTTTAAAAACTATATTGTTGTTATACTATTAATATTCATAAAAAATGAATATATTGATATATTTATGTAAAGTTGTAAATCAACTCCCCGGAAAACTTTAACCATCCCAAATTGGTATAGTAGGGAGAAAAAATAATAATTGAGTATATATATGTTTATTTTTAATAGTTCGATTTGGTTTAGTTTAGGTTAACTAAACAAAAATTGGTTCGGTTTGGTTCGATTCAGTTTTCGGGTTACATGTGAATATAGTTTGGTTCAATTTGGATTTGTTAAAAACTGAACCAAACTGACCGAATTGTACCTCTAATTCTATCATAGTGTATGACAAAATAAAATAAATTATACTATTGTATCTCAATATATATATTTTATTTCATATAATAGTATGTATTTCCAATGTGAGAGTTTAATTTATAAGAAAAAAAACACCGTGTGAACTGTGATTAGTGTTGGGTTTGTGGGCCATTATTGGGTCCAGCCCAATTGAAGATTAATAAGCCCATGGGCCCATGCATAGGGCCATGCATGATTAATGCACACACGTGCATGGAGGGTATTTAATACACTTATTAGGTCTTCCTCTTCATAATATTGACGCACGGCCAGAGACGAAAAAGGGTGTTCGGCGTGTGTTATTCGGCGGCAACAGTGGAGCGAGAAGAGAGAGGAGAGGGAGAAGAGTGGAGAGACAAAGAGAAGAAGAGTTGTTCCTTCTTCAGGTTACTCCGCAGATTCCGATCTACATGGAGATTGGGTTCTTCATATTATTTGGAAGATTATTTAGGGTTTCATTGAGGTAACCCTGTATCTCTCTTTCATCTTGTATTCCTCAAGTTTTGGGCAAAACTTAAGAGAACATTATTATTATTATTATTTGATATAGTGGATTGTTGCTGGAGTGCCCCGTGGATGTAGGCTTACGCCGAACCACGTTAAATTTGGTGTTTCTTTGTGGTTTGCTTGCTTTTATATTTTTCTGATTGCGCTGGTGATTGATTTGGGCTTCGTATAATTTATTCCGCTATTATTATTATTTATTTCACAAAAATAAAATTATTAAAAATCCCAACAAGCACAAGGGGTATGAAAACAAAAACCAAAATCGATTAAAAGTTCAAATTTAAGAACACAGGTTTGGAAATAATTATTTGAAATTGTTTTTACACATTTTTCTTAATTGGTTTAAAAATGGGTTTGAGTAGTTTTTGGGGATCCTATATATTTTTATATGAATTATACTTAATACAAGTCCGATTCCAAACACATCCAACCACGAGTCTTTGAATGAAAAAAAACAACTCTTTAATTATAAAAACTAATTTTTCATGAATGTAAATTGTTTTGAAAACTACTCTTCGAAGTTGCTTTATAATGTGGTGCCCAATTCAGCATGCGTGAACGACGTCTCTTTTACGAAGACCATTTTTGAAAGTTAGACCCGCAAACTTCAGATATATATTAATTTTTTTTTAACCACACCATATCCTTGTAGGTCGTGTGTGTGTGTTTAAATGTATTTATTTTTGTAAATCATTATTTCCTCCAATAAAAAGATCTTAATAACATCGTGATTTTCCTATGTAATTCCATGATTTAACAGATTATACCTTCATGATTTTCCTGTGTAAATGCATGATTATAATCTTAAAAGATCACATTTCAAATTCAATTTTGATGATGAGACAACAATTTCAAGAATGTCAAATAAATATCTCTGGTGCCGTTTTGAATAAATTGCTACTAATGCTGATGTTAGAAACGGGTAATTTTGAGCTTTAACTTTTAAAGAAGCCTCTTGGTCAACCCACATGTATGGATTTACTATACGTGTTACATGGGATTAATTAGTCATCTAATAACCTTTATAAGCTTGTGTATCATAATTAAATTGTATGTCAGCCCAATTACTTGGAACCCAAGATGTCCAAATAAATCAATCATATGGGGACATGTCTTCCTCTATTGATATGTATTTCTCACCATTTATATTAGTTTTGGTCACTAAATTGGAAATATATGCATTGACGTATAACATCTAGGCCACCACATCAGAGCCCATAAACAATAAATTTTTTTTATTATCTATTTTATTAGAATTATATTATTCATTTTGTTTTTAAATTATTTATTTTATTTATAAGAACTTATCCATTTTTTTTTAGTTCTTTTAGTTTTATTTGTTCTTATGTTTATTATTTGATTTATAAAGAATAAATCATTTGGGTCACATGCGGGCATGTTTTTTTGTTTATTTTTTTTATTATTCCTTTTTTTATTTTCTTTTATTTTCTTTTATTTTTCTTTTGTAAACTTATGTGTTGTTTTTGTTTTTCTATTTTTCTTTCTTCCTATTTTACAAAGATCATTTTTGTGAGGATTAGTTGTATAAAAAAATTAAAATTAAAATTTAAAAACTATTCAACTTTTTTTGTGATAATTATAGAATAAAAAAATTATGTGAAATAAGGAATCCCATTTTCAGAGTATACTTGGACCCATCTCTCCTGACTAATTATAATTCCAATTCCAAATCCAATTCCAAGCAAATACAACCTAATCTCAGGATTTTCACGCATGAATATGCATGGATAATGATTAATTTACCAGAAATTCATGGAAATATTTCCTTTTCCATAGCCTGTGTTTTTTTTTTCCTTTTCCTTGACAAAGAATTTGATTTTGAACTCTTCTTCCTGAGAAGAAGAATCAAAAGTCATCTTGAAATTTTATCCATTTCCCCTATCAAGACAAACAATTGATAATGAAGTCTATGTAATACTCCGCTTAATTAAGATTTCCACAACATTAGTAATTATATAAATCATATTTTTCTTTGTCCTTACTCATCAAATCCCCTAACAAGGCGGCTCTTTAGGTGTTAAACCTTATCCTTGTTAGAGAAGAAAAGTAAGACTGCCAAGAATAACATTGCCTATAAGAAGGGACCCAAAACCCTCTTTGTTTCACACACTAAAGTGCAAAATACTATAATCAATCATGGCCATGGTTAAGACTATCCTCCTCGCCGCCGTGACCTTGCTCGGCCTCGCCTCACTCGCCGCCGCGGATACAGGAACCGCCACCTTCTATACACCTCCTTATGTTCGTGAGTATCTTCTCTCTCATCTGGTTGGATCCTATGGTTTAGTTAGGTAAATGAATAAATATTTAGAATAAGTTAGCCTAATTTATGAGAATAACAAAATCATTATTTTTATTCAGATTTACATTTGATAATACATTTTGTTATTTTCATTTTTTTGTGTTCTTATTTTTTAAATTTACATTTGGATCACATGATATAAAATATGAGATAATTTTTTAAAAAAGATTTAAAAATATTAAGTCTATACTTTCTATGAATGAATCATTAATATTGTTGGTTTTGGTTTCATGAAGTTTTTTGTTTTTGTTTTTTTGGAAGGGTAGTCATAAATGTTGTCCATGCTTTACAAAATTGGGTTAAAAAATGGAGATAAAGTATGTTATACCTTTTACCTAGAACAAAATATCTCAACTTTTTCTCTTAAAATACGGACAATTGTCCATGCTTTATCCTTTTTTCTTCTTCTTATGTCATATAAAATAATATGTGATTTAATCAAATTATTTCCTTATCGCAATTTCTTATCCAAATGCCAAACTAGACGTATATGTCTAGTTAGTTTTTGATAACATACTAATATATATGTGACAACCTCACTTAGATAACATACTAATATATATGTGACAACCTCACATAGCTAAGTGTGAGTAGTACAGCAAGCCTCTAAATCCCAAAAGAGACTTTTTTTTATCTCCTATTGGATTTGTTTTATTTAAGAAAAAGATACATGCAGCCCCATTGCAATCCCAATTGCACATTTTTTTTAAAATCATGCATTCACTATTTGAAGTGCATGTTGTTATATGAAATAAAGTATATAATGAGATGCATTAATATATTTTTTTTATGATGAAAAAATTAAAAAAAATTTAGGCTATACACTATGATAGAACATGCACTATTATGAGGCTGCAAAACAGACTGTAAAACGGACTACGTGTATCAGGGCTCCTTTATTTATTATATATTTAAACTTTTTATTTTCTTTTTATGCTTATCCATTTATTTATTTAGTTGTTTGTTTTTTTAATCCTATTTTATTGAGATTTATTTTAATTAATATTTATTTATCGGTAAATGTTTATTTAGTATCAGCAAAAACAAATGTGAGTACGAGTTTCATTTTAAAATTTCACTTAGGCCGTGTCATACTCCTTTGCTTTTTAAGACTCATCCAGAACAATATATTTATGTTAGAAAATTTCAAATAATGACTTGATGGTTTGTTTGTGCACAATCTCAAAGGAAAAATAAAGGAATTTAAGTCAAAAGGAAGAATGATGAAAAATAAATTATTTTTTCTTTAATCAGTTTATATGTTGTTTGTGCCTGTTAAGGAAAGTAATAGAAAATAAAAACTGTTATTTGTGCGTTGATGGAAAATGATGAAAAATAAAAACTGTTTTTTATGCTTGTGATGAAAATGATCGAAAATGAAACATATTGTTTATGTTATTAGAGAAAGTAATGAAAAGTTAAAAAAAAAATTGTTCGTATGCTAATTTAAATATAATATAAAATCAGCCTAACTTATTAATTAACTATTTTTAAATAAATAAAATTTTGAAAAACAATAAACAAGGACATGTCACACAATAAATAAATAAATTTAAATAAATATTTTTATTATTTTATTATAAAACAAAAAATAAGAATAAATAGAAATATTCAATATCACCTAACATTATATTTAATATTAAAAAAAAAAACAAACTCATTTTCTTTCACTTTCCCTCCACTAAGTAGAGGAAATTATTTTTCCTCCTCTTTTAATAAGACAAAATAACAAAAGGAATGTGAGAGAAATTTTTTTTTTATTTTTTATTTGACACAAACATCCGATTTTTTTTGTGGTCAAATAAATTTTTTTTACTTTTTCTTATTTTTCTTCACTTTCCGAGTGAGTGACGTACACACCCTGATTGCTGATTTAACTTTGACCTAATGGCATGAACGTACGTACTCATGTCGCGGCTGCCAGCGACGTGATATGGAATAACAGGGCGGCTTGCGGGAGGAGGTACTCGGTGACGTGCACCGGTCGGACCAACCTAGGCGTGCTGCAGCCCTGCAGGGGTAGCGTCGTCGTCACGATCGTCGATTACTGCCCCGCCGGCTGCGCCGGAACCATTGACCTCTCCCAGGAGGCCTTCGCCATCATCGCCGATCCCAACGCCGGCAAGGTCCAGATCGAATATCACCAGTGAGTAATCGATCCATGTCTTTCAATGATATGCACATATATATGTAGTGAATTACTTGAAATAATGTTAATGTTTATGAGAGTAGTTGCTTATATTGGTCTTAATTTTGTAGGGTTTGAGAGAGGCACGCATTGTGGTGGTGGTCTTTGCAGAATCACCGGTTCTGTGGAGTTTACAAGAATAATGGAGATGGTCGTATTAATATATATGTCTAACAATAAAAGTGTATGCTATTAAGTGTAATCTTCTCTCTTGTGAATGATGATGTACCTTAGAAAGTGCAAGTTTTATTTAATAAAAGCATCTCCCGATCTACTTTTATATGGTATAATCCTGGTCAATTTGTTTAAATTGTGACATAACGACAAGGGCAATGTTATATATACAGTTGTTCGTTTACTGCATGTATATTATCTGATATTTCTAGCCTAATATATACTATATTGTAAAATACGTGCAGACATGACTGTAAAAATTGGCACTTCCAAATGAAAATGGAAAAATTATATAAAGTCCCTCGTGATATCCCATTTACAGTCCACACTGTTTTACATACTGACAGTAATATTATAGGAAAAGAAGTAAATGCAAGTGTTTTTTTTTTTTTGAAAAAATGATAAATTTTTACTCTTACACTGTGATATCGCAGTATACACTATACTATCATATTGTATGAGACTGTAAAACAGACCGCAAAACAGAAAACGGAATGAGTGTACCAACAATAAAAAAAATGTTATGAAATAGAGCACTGATACACTTAGGCTCCGTTTGGATTCAACAAGTGTTTGCAGTTCAAACGTGATTTATAACTGGACACCTGTGTTTCGATACACAATAATAGCAAGTATATCCATATTCGCTCAGACATCCTAATCATAGACAAATGTATAAAGATTCTATCATTGAGATCAATGTGAATCGAGTAAATGCAATATGTAGCATACGGTGCAGATGTGGAAATTTTCTGTTTCTCCTTCATCAATAGACCATGTAGTTTTTTCATGTGAAAAAGTAAAATAAATGAATACTTGGACAATAGTTTATTTATTTTTGTAATCTATACTTGTATATACTTCGCGCACCCATTTCATAAAATGCTGCGTATGGCAAACAAATCCATACTTTCAAACGGAGCCTGTTTTACTACACAATAATAGCAATAAAGCCTATCATAGTGTATGAAGTTCTATCATAATGAATTTTATTATTTCAGTATATAATAAAACAATATGTGAGTTTGGTGTGGACTATAAATGGGGTTGCACAAGGGGTTGGACATATTATTTTTCAATTTCAATTCAAGTCCTATATGCATCGATGGAAAATTACCGAAGCATATACTCACATTAAAGAAGTATATGCTTCGATAATTTTTTTTCACATTTTCTATAAATGCTCATTAGAGTATATATTTTATTTTTTTGTAAAAACATATATATATTTTATTAGATGATGTATACTATTTTTAAAAAATTCAAAACATATGTAAACTAGAATTAGGGTTGAAAAATTGACTGCACGTAACATTATATAATATTTCATGGCAGATTCTGTTGGCCCATGGCAAAGTTCCAGGATTACATGTCCGTATCCAACTTGGGGCTTTCGATCTGAATAACAAGGATCTATATAAAAACCCATTATCAACCGGCCCAACATCTCTCTTTAATCAAGACCATATATTAACCTTGGATTCTATCATGGAAAATGTTATGTACTGCCCCAAGTGCAGTCCATCCACAGCCTACAATATTTTTTTTTAAAAATATCATATACTATCCCATTGACGTACATATTATTATATAAATCGATTTTGGAAATGGATAATTTTGAGCTTTAACTTTTAATGAAGCCTCTTGGTCAACCTACATTTGGATTTACTATCAGTGTTACATGGGATTAATTAGTCACCAAATAACCTTTAGCTTGTGCATCATAGCTAAACTTCATGTCAGCCCAATTACTTGGAACCTAAGATGTCCAAATAAATCAATCATAAGAGGACATGTATTCCTCTATTGATACGTATTTATCTAGTTTGGGTAATTAAATTGGAAAGGCATGTATAGGCGTACATTATCTAGGCCACACAATTGATAATGAACATATCCCCAAGATATTGCATCTACAAGCCATATAATAAACGCTAATTCTAAATAAGAGATGTTCTTTTTCCCTCTCGCACTCCAAGATCCAACACTTTTTTCATGAGTAACCAGGCCAACGCATTAATAAATCCTTCATGTTTTCATCGATCAAAACTTAGCTCTATACTACCCAAAACCCCCAATGAGTAATAATCCATTTGGGTGGAGAGAAGCTATGAATCCATGTCTTCTACAAAAAATTTAGACAACATGAAATTCTGTAACAACTCTGCCCTCCCAAAAAAGCAAGAAAAAAAAATACAAATATCCAGTACATACATGTAACAAATATTGAACTCGATCATCCCGAGTTCCCCGAAATGGCAAATAAGATATGCCAACTTGCGAAGCATATCTCACTCTTTGTTAAGCGCATTTTACATGGCACACGACTACCAGGCAGAGGTAACGCCATTGACATGGGTAGACAATTACACAAACAATAACTACAAATTTCAATAATATAATCCAATTCGATGATTCTGAACCAATGGGGTCTAATAATGGTTTCAGATTTATTCATACGTCAGATTAATCCAAATCGTATTCCATTTTTATGTTTTCGTAATTGTATCATATTAAAATCACTCGAATAATAAAAAAAAGAAGAGTGAAACAATGATATCTCAACAATTTTGGTGATTGGAATAGCAAATGGAAAACAAGAAGGTTTTATTAAAATATACTCCTGTAATTATAACGTACCCTAGATTTTCGACAAGTAGGTTTCGACAATTTAAACTGTATTTAAAAAAAATCGAAAGATTTCGAATATGGAATTCAAAAACTCACTTGTTCTCCGTCGAATTGAATCCTCCTTGATGGATTGGATTCAAAATCTGAGTCGTTTGTATTATTTGATACAGCGATTGAGCTTTTCAATTCAGTTATCAAGAACTTGGAATTACAGTTTGGGATTTCCAACTCTGGTGCTGAATGAGTTGGGTCGTTTGAACGGTGTGGATTTGTTATTTCGAAATAAGCGGTCCTGAGTTATTCACGCATCACAAAATGATTATGATACATACTTAAACAATAATAATTCATAGGCCCCAATTTCACAGGCCCTATAAAGTGACAACAAGACATTACCCATTATACTCTTTAAATAATAACTACCTAAAAATGTTGATGGTTTTAATCCCCTATGATTGTGGAATAAAATCAAATCTGAAATTGTTTTTGTTTTTTACCATTAATTCAATTTTAAAATAACATAGCAAAAACAAATCGATTAGAACCAAACATTATTTTTTTTCAAAATCTGTTTTTTTTTCAAAATCTTTTTTTTTTGTGGAGGCCGATGCCGTCTACGTCAAGCCATTCGACACCGACGTCATCCTCATTGCCCCTGGCCAGACAACCAACGTCCTCCTCGAGACACACAGTTCATACAGCAACACCACCTTTCTCATGGAGGTTTGTCCCTACGCCACTGGCCTCGGCACCTTCGACAATACAACCACATCCGCCATTCTTGAATATGATCACCAAATTCACCATCCAAACAGAAGATACTATATCAAACAGCTCCCTTTGTTGAGGCCCAAGTTACCCTCCCTCAATGTCACCGCCTTCGCGACGAGCTTCGTCTGCAAGTTCTAGAGCCTCAATCAACCGCAGGTGCCCCGTTCATGTCGACAACCAGTTCTTCATCACGTTTGTATTTTTTGTTGTTATAGATGCTTAAAGAAGAAATTGCATTTGAAATGTAACATATAATGTTATTTTCAAAATCTTTTTTTTTTTTGTTACATTTGTAAATGTAACAGTCATTTGCATAATTATAATGATTTATTTTTGTTTTGACTTGTAAATAATTTATAGGTGTTACATTCTGAAAGTGAGATCACCATTGGAGACAAAGAAGGTGAAGGAAATCGAAAGCAAAGTCAGGTATTGTTTTGTTGTATTTACATTGTAGAAACTGTGTATTGATTAATACTGTTACATTTATATAAATGTAACAGTTAATGAATATTGCGGTTTGATTCGAAAGATAGACATTTAAGCAATACACAGTCTTTGTTATTTTGTTACATTTGAAATGTAACAGTCTTGTAAATGTGTATTGTTTTTTGTATTTACATCTGAAATGTAACAGTATTGGAACGATATAATGTTATTTATGTAACACTGTTACATTCGTAAATGCATATTATTGTTGCATTCGTAAATGTAACATTCAATCGTATACATATAATGATTTTATTTTTTACATTTGTCCAACATTGTTACATTCTGTAACAGTTATAATCGTAAAAAAAAAACTAGAACGTATTTTTTGCGTTATTTAGGTAATTCTGGTATAATTTGGATAAGTTGATGTAATTTTGATGAAAAACAATTTATGTGATTTTTCTGTAAGTTAGGTAAGTTTTGGTGTAAAATTCATAAGAATTTTAAAAATTCAAATTTTAAAATATGCAAATTTTAGAGAGATATATTGTTTAAAATAGACAAGGCAAATTCAAATTAATGTGAAATATTAATAAGAGAAAAAATGAGATTTGGGTTAATTGGATCTATTTTTAATGAAGGGCATATCTGTATTTTGTCATTTTACTCATTTTCAAGAGTCAACCAGCAAATCAATAAAGTGATGACACCTCATAAGGTCTGTGAATGGAGCCTATGAGTTGGGGTCTGGATATCATCGCTCATACTTAAAATATGAGTTATTGCCCGTCAATTTGACGAGTCTGCCATGGCGCGTCCCGTTCCGTGATCGCCCATCCATCAGCTTGAGTGGTGATAAGAGTCGCAGGCAATGTGGGCCGTGTGTAGCCGGGTTTTTAATTATTTTTGGGTATGTTTACCTATAAGTCTCACCTACAATCCTGACACACAACTTAGTAGATTTGTTTTACATTTTTTTTATAAACTAGTTAATGTATATGTGTATTGCACATGAACAACTTTATTAAAATATAATGAACAAATATTAGTTGAAATTATAGGTTTGTTTTGTGAACTATTATAATTAGTTGTTAAAGTTTGTATACCTCAATCATGTATAAGTTTTAGATTGTTGTTAGAGATGTGAGTAGTTTGAGATATCAATCTGCCATATCCAACAAATCTCACGACAAACACACAAACACTGTTTCTAACAAAACAATCTGCATTCTGCATTAAGAGAATTAAAATAATAAAAAAATTCTAATAATGAATCAAATAACAATAAAAAATCAAACCCAAAATCTAACGTGTTGTAAACTAAGTAGAATATAAATACATAAACAAAACACACAAAAAAAGTAGAGAGAGATTCTTATTTACTATTTGTTGGTTATGGAATGCATTACAAACCCCTCAATTTATAGGGTCCATGGAGGAAACTCAAATGTTGAATGTTACAAGTAATATGAGATAGAGGTACATAATGGGATGTTAAAGAGATAGGGAAGTGAAAAGAGGGGGTTATGGAGAAAGTGGTGGGAGTTGAAGTGGTGGTGGTTATCCACAATAGTCACAATAATATAGATATATTAAATTTATTAAATTGTGAATATAATGAAGTTGCATATATGAAATTCAGACATATAGTAATGTAATTGATTGTGAAGAATGTTAAATGGTAAACACAAATAAATGTATAAATTAAAATAAATGTATAAATTAAATACATTAAACACATTATATATGATATTTGATTTTAATGAATTTGAAAGGGTAAATATGTCTAATCAAATATCATTTGGGGGTAGGAATGAGTTTTTATGAATTGGCAAGGGTAGATATGTCAAATGAATGTTTTTCATGGATTGATACTTTTATAGGTAGTATAGATATAGATATAGATAGATTTACCTATACAATTTGTTTAACTATGTATTTTATATTTTTATAAAAGCATATAATTAATTAAATAAGAGATATATTATTTATATAAAAATAAAAAATATATCTGAATGACTGGGAGGAATTTAAATGGGGTTGTGTATATTTTTTCATTTTTAGGTTATTAACATGTATATATATACACACTAACCTAACATATATGTATATATTAGGTTAGAAAAATAACAAAATATTAAATAGATATATTCTTTAATTTACAACATGTCAGATACTTTATTTCTTTGATTGATTATGAAAACAAAAAAGCTATTTGCTTAGTGTTGGTTAAATGAGTCTTAGTAGGATCATCCAAGAGAAATGAATATTATGGTGGTGCCACATCATCTATTTAAAAAATTCAAAGCCCCCATTTGGATAGAAAATTAAGTTATTATGAGATCTATGACTATTCTAGTTTAAATAAGGATAAAATGAATTTGGTTGATTTTATAAAGTTTTTGTTGTTTGGATAAAATGTGAATATGATGTGGATAATGATTTATAAAAGGTAAAAAAATGATACCAGTTGATTTTATAAGAGGTGATAATAATTAATTTGACAGTGGGCCCACATATTTTTTTGACTTGAATAACCTAGAATAATTTAATTCCAATGGTTAGCTAGAATCCAAATGTTATTTTATACCAGTTAATTATGACATTCCGATTCTCATTTATTCCAGTATTTTAAACACTCATTTTGAGGTTATTCCGACGAATTCTGACTTGTTCCTCCTCACTTTATTCTGGAACCCAACTGGGGCCGGGCTAAAGTTACGTTATTTTTTATATTTGCATAAGTTATATGTGAATTATAGAGAATGTTAACTATCATGAGATAATCCTGCCTCTCATCATTTTATGGATAAGTGTTGAAATGAGATTCAATCAGTACTGAATCTCATCAATGCATACTTGCCTTCAATCATGATTGACATGCGCATTGACATGTAATGTAAGCATCTTTATACTTGTGTAATAACACAATTGCGAATGAAATTTAAAATATCAATACCAACTTATATCTACATATTAAATAACTTATTTATTTTGTATAAATGAATAACTTTTTGGACTTATTCAATCATATTCTGCTCTATTTTTCACTTATTCTGCTAACCAAACATTTGCAGAACGTATTACCTAAACCACTACCAAAATAGTTGGGCATGTAACGACGCACTACACGTTTGTAACGCAACCGACCATAGCATAACAATCATGCGAACCACATTGTATATTGTATTTGATCCACATCACCTCCAATCAACTTAATTTCATGTGGACCAGATTAGCATGAGAGAACAGTTAGTGCTCCACTATAGTAAGTGCTAAGAATGGTCGGCTCCAACAACTCCCAACGTGTCAAATTTTTTGCTACACTCATACCATATAAAAATATGATTACAAGCACTTGCACTCTATTTCCATGCAATCTCGACCACAAAGACAAGCTTTTGTGAGTGTGCATGAAACGCTTAATTTTAAATAGGGGGACGTTTGCTACAGTCATACCATATAAAATATGATTACAAGCACTTCCACTATATTTCCATGCAATCACGACCACAAACACAAGCTTTTGTGAGTGTGCATGAAACGCTTAATTATAAATAAATAGGGCGGGGGGGGGGGGGGGGGGGGGGGACATCTGACCTAACACAGACATTCAAACGAACACTGGAGTCAACCAAAGTCAAAGCTTCCACGTGCATGGATTGCACTAGTACCTTCATGGATGTAATATAGATGGATAAATAAAAGAGTGATGATGTATTTGACTCGTCTTCAATAAAATGGCATCATTGTGAATGGAAATGTTAGCATTCAGCCCTATTTGGATCATCTTTTGCAGTTGGCACACGTTTTATTATTTTGTTAAGATATATGTAGTTTTTTCAAAATGTTGAATAATTTGTGGCCTTTCATGATCCAGTAAAAAAATAATTAAAATTTTATTTTAATTATCATTATTTCTTTTCACACACCCATATTAAATTCCTCATATTTTGGTCTTGCACCTTTTACATCTTAGGTAGCGTTTGGTAACGCGATTGCAAAGTCGATTTTCTACAATAGCTGGGTTTAAAACTGTGATTGCAAAATTATTTGGTTGCACGATTACATAACCAACTTTCTGCAATCACAAACGCTGCGCAATCGCGCAACCAAACGCAACCTTAAGGATTTTTGAGCTACTCTATGAGATATTAGTAACATTGTTAATGTATGCACATTTATCTATCCACTAATATTTCATAAACAATGTATATGTTGAATACTAATCATAACTCTTAAAGCATACTCAAATATGTGTGACACTTGAGATCCAATTTAAGTGTCATTCATCCAATCAAGTATAGGAGTTTTAATTTGATTGTCTAATATGAGGAATTCGTGGTGGGAGCAAACCAATGTGACAATAATGGTTATTGAAAATTTGGAATTCATGTTGTGAGCAATTCCAATGAGAATAAACATTATTAGAATTCATGTTTGGAACAATTTTAATATATATGAATCACATAAGAAGTCTCTTTAAGTTACCCCAATGTGACCTTTTGGGGGGCTCAAGGAGTTTATGATGAGAATAATTTAATGAAGAGAATCCTTTAGTCTCTTATGGCCTATAAAAGAAGACTTGGTCTTTCTCTTCACTCATCACTTCATACCATAACACAATCACATCAAGATAAAGTAGTATGTAGATGTACCCATTAGATCTCTATGAAAGAAAAGGTGAGGAGAGAGAAGTCCAAGATCCACTTAAAAAAAATGGTGTACGTGTAAGAATAAAGTCATATCCATCAAGCTCCTACAATTAATTAAGTTTTTTTAGTTGAGTTCATTGATTAAATCTCATGGAGCATTCCAGACTTTGATTTGAGTTCCTACAACTAAGTTTCCTGAGTCGGGTTCCCACTCATGGAGCTCCTACAACTATGTTTTTTGAGTTGAGTTCATTGATCAAATTTCATGGAGCATCCTAGATTTTGGTATGCATTCTAGACTTCTAGTTCATCTTCACCGTATAATTTTGATTTTATGAATTATAGAGTCAGTACCTTCACGTAATGGGCAAGGGCGGAACAATGATTTTTTATGGGGTGGGTTAAACTAACTTTTAGGTAAACCTTCTTTATGTTCAATAAAATGCATATTAAATTTTTTATATAAACTAATCAAGTTTATTATAAATAAAAAAAATTGCATTTCATTTAATATAAAGTGTAGGATGACATATACATGCAAAAAATTATGTGATAAAATATTGTTGGTTTTTGGATTTATTTATCATCTTTATAGATTTGATAATCATTTATATTACTTATAAATAAAAAGAAATTAAAAGAAAGATGATATCTTATCTACAGTCCATGCCTACCTCGTCATGTCAACCCCCTCCCACCCTAATAAAACATACAGCCACTACATCCCACTCCCTCCGAATTTTTTTTTGGTGATATCTATTGCCCGGACCATCCTACTAATAGATCAACCCATGGTAATGGCTATGTTTTTAACACAAAATGAAAATTTTTTTTTGGTTGGGTAAATTTTTCTATTTTTTGATCAAATCTTTATTTAATTTATTAGAAGACGGCAAAATTCAAACTCAAGTCATTTCACAAAAGATGCCAGGTTGCGCGGGAGTTCTGGGCAACGGTGGGGAGTGAGACGGGCCTACGAACCTCCTTCCAATCGGTCGAGGAATTGTGGGCGGCAGGGAAAGAATTGAAGAGGGCGGACGACAACAGTGCGGCGACAACTATCTCGCAATCCATAGTCCCGGCAGGGGCATGAACGATATGGAAAACGCGGAACGAGGTCATCTTCAAGAGAGCGAGAGTATACCGGGAGAGCATGCGGAACATGTTACGGGATGTATGAAAGATTGGGGTCGTCATATCGCTAAGACGAGGGACGTGCATTTTCAAGAGAGGCACATCCAGAACATGGGGTGACAAGGCGGGCACGAGAATCCTACGTTTAGCTAGTTAGATTACTCTTCTAACACGCAGCGAGGATTGTATTTTCTCCTTGTACCTTTGTTTTTTTTTTTTTTTTATCTATTCTCCCCTAATTTGGAATTCGTAATTCGAATTCAGAAATAAAATCGGATAGCAAACATCTATCTTTCGTTCAAAAAAAGTCATTTCACTAAAGATGAGGTATATCTCCCATCCTACTGATACAAAATGGAATATTGTTTGTAACAGCATCCACGTGAAATCAATGATTTTGTGCTTTGTTTGACCCAGTATCACCAACTAACCTGATCACAATAATTTCCATGGAGAAAGATTAAATCATGAACTAATATAAAAAAACGTGGGCCCAGGAACATCAAGAGTCAAAAAACACATGCACCGTTGGTATTAGACGACCTTCGGCACCAATGGTTGGGCTCCGTTTGAGATCAGCACCAACACCATGTGCAAAGGACGCACTAATGTGTACACTTTCGGCTCTCTATCCCATATTTCCTACTTTCATCGGGCTTACGTAAAACCACTACTTCTACAATCCAAAACCACACAAACATATCTATAAATACATGGCATCCCTGGCTCTTCATTCACCACCATCTCTCTCTCTCGCTCTCTATAGATTTGTCTTTCAAAAAAGCATATATGGGTTCCTCAATTAAGACTATAACTATGGTCATGATCTTTGTGGCTTCATTGGCTATGGTTGAAGTGGAAAGCCGAGTGGCCCGAGAGGATCTCGGGCTCGGGTTGGGCCTGGGCCTGGGACTCGGGCTCGGTCTAGGCGACGACGGAGGTGGTTCGGTCTCCGCTTCGGGCTCCGGCTCGGGCTCTGTTTCCGGACCCGGTGGGTCCCGCTCTGTCTCGGGGTCTAGATCCGTTTCCTTCTCTGGCCCTGGTTCGGGTTCGAGCGCGAGCTCCTCCGCCGGATCGTTCGCTGGGTCGGGCGGGTCGGGTGCGGGTTCGTCTGCCGGATCGAGTGCTGGTTCGGGTTCGGGTGGTTCGGGATCTGGTCAGGGGTCCGGAGTCGGGAACGGCAACTGAAGTTTATATAAAACTATTGTTTGAAAGAAATTATGTATGGTTTTGAATGTTAAGCTTTGCAGGAGATAATGAAACGACGTGAAATGATGTTCTTGAAGTCAGCAATATATGATAAAAAATTTAAGGGTAATCAGCACTTTTAATCCCACGAAAATAAATATTCACAAAAATAGCCCCACCTCTCGAATATTAATAAAAACTAGCCACGGTGAAAGATTATATTGGAGATTAATTTGTCTCCGGTGTTTATTTTTTTTAAACAACCGATATCTCAGGAGGAGAAAAATGCACAGGAGATGGCATGTATATATGCCGTCTCCTGCAAACAGCATATATTTATGCTGTCTCTAACTTGTAATTTTTTCATCCATATATTTTTTTCCTGTTTTTTGTTGAAATACATCATAAATCCTGCTTTAACAATTTAACTGAAATCATATATAATTTTCATATATGTTCAATCACTATGTTTCATTACATCACTGATTTAGTAGTCAAACATTCTCAACTTTCTAGGTGAACATTTTTCAAAGACTAGATCATTTTCTGATGAATTATTAACTACTCATTATTCATGTACAGAACTAATTCGATCTAAGTAACGAATTCATAGGCTTCTAACAAACTCAAACCAACCTAAAAATAGTAAAAATAACTTTGAACTATCGATTTGACCTCCACGACAATTTCAGAACGCTCCAAAAAGTGGCGTAACGAATACTCCTGTACGGCTCGTCGATAAGAACATGTGGACATATTATAATAGCGATTCTGATTTACGGTTCAAAAGTTATGGTCATTTGAAGTCACGGTGCTCCTGATCGATCAATTTTCTTCTTTTTGTTCCATTTGATCTCGGTCGTCCATATACTGTATGGCTATGATGTCTGCATCAATTTTCCTCAACTTTGATTTCAACGCGATCATTTTTTACAAGAAATGAAAAATCAAAGATATTCTCCACCGTCTGTGCAAAGGAGACTCGATTCAATATAAAGCAAACATTCAATGATAAATTATACAGTGGAGACGGTATATATCCCGTATAAACAAAAAAAAAAAAAAACGGTCAGCGCTGACGTGGCAGTGCTGAACGGGTCAACAGGGCTAGTTTTTGCTAATATTCGACGGACAAGGTTATTTTTGCAAATATTCAATTTTCAGGAGTTAAAAGTGCTAATTACCCAAAATTTAAAGTGTGATATTTTCTGCCATCTATTTATATATATTAATCGAAAATGTGTAGTTTTCAATTCCGATAATTTGTTTCATTTTTTGAATTTATCCATAGTCTTTAATTGTCTATGATTTTATATTAAGGTTAAGAATAGAAAAATATTTTTGTTAGTTTTATATTAAAGAAAAAGATTAAAAATATATATTTATTTATTTATATATGTGTATATGTATAAATTAGATAATCTCACATTCATATCCACCAAATTAATCTCAATATTTTTAATGATTTTTTAAGATATATTGAATGAATAGTGATGATCGTGCCACATTATCATATTTATTTATATTTATATTTTTAATAGATTTAGATTGAGATAATAATGGAATATCCGTGATAAATAGGTAATTTTGGATCAAATATGAGTTTTAATGTTTAATCTCACTTTTAATAATGAAATTATCATTTTTGAAAAAAAACCTATTTCATGATCTTTAGTATATAAGTTGTACTTAAAAAGTTATGGTTTTTAGAAGAATTTCAGGAATATATTAATTCTTGGTTTATATATATATTAGATATTATCACCTATATCCACCAAATCTTAATGATTTTTTTTTGTATATATACCCCTACAAATCACATTTTAGCAAAATATCCCCCTTGATTTGTTATTTTCAATAATACTATTCGAAAGGGATTAAATTGTACATGAACATTATTTTTTTATCCATTCAAGTAATATTGTTGATTTTATAATGGGATATTTTTACAATATAGGGTTGGAGGGTATATATACAAAAAAATGTTGATTTTAGAGTTTTAAATGAGATATTTTTACAATATAAAACTGATTGAGAGGTATATATACAAAAAATATTTTCAATTGTAACATATCTCTTTTACGTATAATTTCATAATAAATTCTATAAATGATTTATTTAATCATTATTGATTTTTTTATTAATATAACATTTATGTATATATAACATGATGCATATAAATAGATTGGAAAAATTTGAGGTTATTTGATTTGATTTATTTGATTTATATATATTTATTTATTTGAATGTTTCTTTCACAATACTCACATTCATTTGCACCATTTTCATGTTCACATTTTAAGCCCACGTTTGTGAGGACAAAGAGGGGGATGAAGAGGAGGCAGAACAGATTTGGAGAATGATAAGTTCCAAATCAGTCCTCTATTTAAAAGGCCTATTTGCATCATCTTTTGCAGTTGGCACACTTTTTATTTTTTTGTTACGACATATGTAGTTTCTTATTTAAATACGTGCAAAAATATGTGTCGTTACTAATGAAATACATTTTTGTCAAAAAAAATGCAAACACTTATTTAATTTTTTCACGCGCATAGAGTTACACAAAAGATGTGGTGATAAGAATCATCAAACGCACTAGGTGTCATTGCAATCGACATAAGGCAGTGGATGGCTAATTCAATCTCATCTCTCACATTGATCATATTCTCCATCAACCGTTGGATAATCTTCCACATATCTCGGAAAAATTGATCCAACAATATCCATATAAATTGAATTTGTTATGAGCTAAATTAAAATACATAAACACAAGTATACGTAAATAAAGCACACAAGCAATATAGAGAAGAGATCAAGAGCAGTAGAGAGAGGTTTTCCTATTAGAAAATGATTTACAAGCCCTATCTTATAGGCACCAGTAAGCCCCATGAGGTGGCATGTGTGATAATATCGAATTTATCTTTCAAGCCACTTTTGGTAACTTTTCACCATAACTATGAGACGGTTAAGATTTCTTCATATAGAACCATGCGTGGAGGGCATTTAATTGCCATTTTTTTGGCTTAACACATGAATTGTTAATCGATAATTGAATCAATTCCTCAATTATCATGTTGAATATTCAATAATTGTTTTTAAGAACACATTGAAGAAGCAGATCCAAAGTTTGTCTTAGAGGTTTTTTTTAACCATTGTTTTGATTTTTAGAGGACTTTATTAGTCACTCATCCCATTGGAAATCACAAATGAACATTTTGACTATCATTCCAATGTCTGGCGATTCCGGTGTGACATTCATTTATTGTTTGTTTTTGCAATTAATACAATCTGTTTTTTTAGAAAAAAATCATATAAGCCCCTGTAAACTTATTGAAATCCATATAACCCCTTGGCTTTTCTTAAAATTCATATAACCCCCTTAAAACACCTAGTAAATCCAAATAACTCCCTAAAAAATTTACGTTTACAGATGATGAATATTGTGTTTGGTTAACCCTGGTAGAAAACACAGTATACAAAAAAAACTACAATGTGTTAAAAATGCGAAATATCTTCTATGAATGATGATTTTATCTCTCCGGATAGGAGTTTTATAATATATCCAGAGAGAGTAAAATAATCATTTTCATATGATTTTTTTGCTTTTTTAACCCATTGTAGTGCCTTTTTTAGTATTCGTGTTTTCAGTTAGGGTTAACTAAACGAAATATGTGTAAAATATTCATTATCTATTAACAAAAAGTTTATTCAGGGGGTTATTTGGATTTAATAGACGTTTTCAGGGGGTTATATGGATTTTATGAAAATTCAAGGGGTTATATGGATTTCAGTCAGATTTCAGGGGGTGTATGGATTTTTCCTTTTTTTTTTCTGGTGTTTGATGTTAAATTTGACAATCTTTAATATATATGGCTTTTTGAGTCTGGTTTTTGAATTCAAATGTGGAAGTCTCTCATCTGGCTTTTTGAATATGGTATTTGATGTCAAAATTTTTTATTGTGGCATGTGGTTGACTGGTTGTGTAACAATTGAATGTCAATTGCATTTTCATGCCTTTTTTGGAGTTATATGCATTTTTTTTCAAAAGTAAGTTACATTCGTAACTAATATGAACATTTATGATTTTTATTTGTAAAATTTAGTTACATTTAGGCAATGTAACTTATTTGTTTATATGAATATGTGGTAACCATTTTCACATGATTGTCTTCCTTAGTGTCAGATCCACCAACCCAATGGTCCTCACCGTCTTCTTCATCTACTTCTTCTTCATCTTCTTCTTCTTCATGTACATCAACTTCTTCATGAATATCGTCCAAGCCCATGTCATGATATGGGGACCTAATAAAACAATTATATTATGCATGATAATACCACGATATTATCATCAAAATTTAATATATACATAATACATACAAAAGTAATGCATTGGCACTCTCATGGACATTTGTCGGCGGCGTATCAAATAAATCTTCTTGAGTATTTTGTATAAATGATGACGAAGATGGTTGATATGGATTATGAACAAGAGAGGGATATGAATCATTCACATTATAGGGCATTGCACCTCGATCCCTTTGGATGATTTTTTCCTTCTCCAACCATAAATCGACGCCATGTACATACTTGGATACAAGTTCATCACCATCTGCACACCCACATAATATTTAAGAGGGATACCCAAACTCATTCTGGGACATATGGGATGTATCATACTCATAGACAATATATAACAACTAATTGGATTAGTTTCCATTAATTGATACATAAATTGGAGCAAATCGACATGAGAAATCTTCTTTTGTAGTGCATGGCTTTCCTAGAACGAGCTTCTTAAAACTTTAACCAACTTCATAAAATAAAGTTTCTCTATGTTTTATGATTCTTCTGCTAAAAAATTAGATTAACGGCACTTCAAATTTATTTTCCATCTAAAAAAATCTCATGACATTCAATAATACAAAATACATTTAGATATAATAACATACAACACATTTAGCAGTGAAATGATTTTTTTTATTGAATTTCTTTTCCATCTAAAAACATCTCCTGACATTCAATAATACAAAACACATTAGATATAATAATATACAACAAATTTAGCTTGAAAAGGTGGATTTTTGTGGGGGAGTGATTGATTTTTGTTAGGAAATGAGTGAGAAGGGGGGGGGGGGGGTTGGTTGATTTTCGGGTAGGTGGGGGGAAATAGGTGTTAGAGAGATATTGCAAATAAATTTTTTAAAACAATCGCGGAAGACTTATAGCAATATCTGGATCTATAATATGAAATGCAATATGTTTAAAGCCACACACCTGTATTTTAAACAAGACCTGGCCTCCAACTCTTATACCAAGATTAATCACCACCTCCGGCAGATTAAAATTTCTCTCTCTCTCTGTATTTTTTTTTTCAAGTTATCTCCTCTGTCTCTAGTGATGTTTATTTATATCCACTTGAGAAAGATTGATCTCTATCTCATAATCCCATCAAATCTGATATTTCAAATTCCAAATTTAAATTGCTATGAGACATATCTCCTTATCTGATAAGTTAGTTAGACAGAGTCAAAACTCTTTCTATTAAAAGACCTTGAAAAAATACGTAGAGTCAATACTGTTTGACTCATTCTAATCAGATAGAGATAAATAAATATCCACCGGATCAATGTTTGTGATCATCCTGGTAGGCTGAGATTGGGAATTTGATTATTAAATTCCTACAAAAATTACTATTCTCATATAGATTCCTTCCATGCAAAATAAATAATTACAAATAAGTCTTTCTACATACAACATTAGGTGTTGATCTTTTGGAAGATTAAATCTACATCGTCGAACCCATAATCAACACAAATAATACATTAAGCTCCTTGGATTTTAATCAGACTTTGAAAAAACTTTTTTTTTTCTCAAAATAAATTTGATAAACAATTTATCAAGTTACCAGGCCTGGAGTTTAGTATGATAAATTCTATAACTTAATCTTTAATGTTCTCCCATTTCAGGTAGTAGATTTCTTGTTGGGCATCTCACAGATTCTCAGAAATAATCATGACCATCCTATGAGCCCCCATATATAATCTTTAACAAATTAGGCAGGTCATCAAAATAGTTAGGACTAAACTAGAAACATATGGACCCCTCAGGTTAAATGATTATTGTTAAATGCATGTAAGAACAACATCATCCTGACAATGGTGGTTTCAACCCGATGTGTTCTTTGTTCAGCCTTTCAGTGTATATTAACACTCACGTGATAGTGTAGAGTCACTATTCTACTGGTTGAGAATAACCATCATTATCTAATAATCACTATTCACTGTGACAGCCATATAAGTATGTTGCCCATACATACCCACAGCTCTGAAATTTTAGAGACAAGGATCTAAATCATCAATTCTCCCATGATGACCTGTAACACATCATTTGATGATCTACAATGTATTCTATGGACCTTTAGGCATCTCATACCTTACTTGAATATCATATATTCAATAATAAAATTACCCACATAATCATGCATAAACTAACTTATTAAAGCTAAAAAAAAATGTTTCAATTAAACATAAAATGGCTTTGCAAGGGCACAATTCTAACAATAGGTGTGAGAGGGGTAAATTTTTGGGTAAGGATTTTGTAACCGTGGAGATATATATACATATAACGTAATTTCTCCAATGAAAAAAAAACCGTGGAGTTTTTGCTACCTGATATGTAAGGGAGATGTCTTATATATACGACATCTCTTTTTATAATGATGAAACAAAGGAGGCACTGCCAGTGTAAAAAAAAAAAAAAAGTCAACGCGGACGAGTGCTACTTTTTACAAATTTTTGAATGTTAGTGCTATTTCTGTAAATATTTGAGTCCTTGACGCTATTTTTGCTAATTCCCCTAAATAAAATTGGTGTGCAAGAACAAAGTCATATCCATCAAGCTCCTACAACTAAGTTTCTTGAGTTCTGTTTTTTTATCAAATCCCATGAAACACGGTTGGTATTGTAGAATTCTAGTCCTTTTTTAGTTTTTATCATTATGATTTTATGAATTATAGAGTCAAAGAACTATGGCTATGTTTTTAACACAAAATGGAATGTTTGTAACAGCACCCACGTGAAATCAAGGATTTTGTGCTTTGTTTGACCCAGTATTAACAACTAACCTGACAATAATTTCCATGGAGAAAGATCAAAAGATGAACTAATATAAAAAAAAATGGAAAATTCAAAATAACCCCCTATAAACTGCCTAAAATCCATATAAACCCCTGGTTTTTATTAAAGTTCATATAACCCCTTGAAACACCTGTGTAAATCCAAATAATCCCCTGAATTTAACTTCCGTTGACAGATGAGGAATATTATGCAAATATTTTATTTTGTTAACCCTCACAAAAAACACAGTACAATTTGTTAAAAATGTGAAAAATCTTCTGTGAATTATTATTTTACTCTTCAAAATAGATTATAAAACCCTATCAGGAGGGGTAAAATCATCATTTAAAGATGATTTTTCACCATTTTTAAACATTGTAGGAGGTTTTGGTATATTATGTTTTTAACTAAGGTTATTTAAACATAATATTTGTAAAATAATTTAAATTTGTCAACAAAAATTTAACTTAGGGGACTATATAGAGTCAGAGGGTTATATGGATTTTTGGCATTTAACAGTGGGTTATTTGGATTTTTCCCTATAAAAAAAACGTGGGTCATGGACAGTGGCGGAGCCACCTAAGGCCCGGGGGGGCACAGGACCCCCCTGAATTTTTTTATTTAGTTTTAAGCCCTTTTATTTTTTGGGTGATGAAATTGTAATTAGGACTATAGGTTATGGGTCTCAACTACATATTAAATTCCCTAAACAGAAACAACTCAACACATCGATCTGGAACATCCACGTCTATGGTATATCTTCACCCCTTCTTTTAATTAACCCTCCCATCCACATAAAACAAAAGTCTATTTTGATTCTATCTTTTTATTGACCTCCAAGCCTCCTTCAATATCCATATCCCCATCCCCACCCAAGCGCCCATCTTGAAAAAAATAAATTTTTTAATCTTTTTTTTTTGGTATCTCAATTGTTCATAATATCAATCTTCATCTCTAAATTTTTTTTTAATTTTTACCTTTTGTTCCGTTAGTCGTCCCACAATTGGGAATCTGCAATTAATAATCCTCTCCTCTCATCCATCAATACTTCGAAGGTATATAATTTTTCTCTTTTAACTTATTGTCATTGTTATTAATTTATTTAAAGTTTAAAATATTTGTGTAAATATCTAAAATAATCAAATCATTCAATATTTTCAGAATATGAAACCTCATTGAGGTCAAATTTAAAGATATGTATTGTTTTTTAAATTTAGGCTTTAACATTTTTTTTGTGAATCATCAATATGAAATTTGACAAATCATTTTAAAATATGATAATTATATTTTAAAATTATTCAGAGATATGTTTTATGTAGGTATTTTTATTTTATTTCATACATATTATTTTTTAAGTTATTATTGAAATTGAAAAAAAAAATATAATGATATAACTTTAGAAAATATTTACATAAGTCATATTAAGCCCCCCTTCATAAAAATTCTGGTTGTGCCACTAATCGTGGAACATCTATAAATACATGGCATCCCAAGCTCTTCATTCACCACCACCTCTCTCTTTCTCTCTCCGTCTCTCAAAGAAGCATTCAAGCATGGGTTCCTCAATTAAGGCTATAACTATGGTCATGATTTTTGTGGCTTCATTGGCTATTGTTGAAGTGGAAAGTCGAGTGGCCCGAGAGGATCTGGATCTCGGCCTGGGCCTGGGCCTGGGCCAGGGACTCGGGCTCGGTCTAGGCGACGACGGAAGTGGTTCGGTCTCCGCTTCGGGCTCCGGCTCGGGCTCTGTTTCCGGACCCGGTGGGTCCTGCTCTGTCTCGGGGTCTAGATCCGTTTCCGTCTCGGGCCCTGGTTCGGGTTCGAGCGCGAGCTCTTCCGCCGGGTCGTCCGTTGGATCGGGCTCCGGTTCGGGTGCGGGTTCGTCTGCCGGATCGAGTGCTGGTTCGGGCTCTGGTCAGGGGTCCGGAGTCGGGAATGGCAACTGAAGTTTATATAAAACTATTTTTCGAAAGAAATTATGTATGTGGTTTTGAATGTTAAGCTCTTTATGAGATAATAAAAGATGTTATTGAGGTCAGTTGGAACAGCGTAAGGCATTATCCACTTGATATAATATATGAATAAAGTGTTTCTTTTTCTGCCATTTGAATCTATTTGCATGCTCCTCTTACACCAGATTCAGTAAATTTATTTGATTTATGTATATTTCTTTGTTTGAATGTTTCATTCACAAAACTCACATTCATCTGCATTATTGTCATATTCACATTTTAAATTTATTGTAAGAACGAGAGGGCAAATAAATGAGAGGAAGAGGAGGTGGAACAGATTTGGAGAATAATAAGTTTCAAATCAGTCCTCACATCTCGTAAATATTTTTGTTAGATTTTGTCATTAATATTTCGACAACTTGCTCTATTTAATGTTATAATGATCATCTTTCGTTTATGAAATCTAAATTTAGGATTTTAATATCCTAATAGGATTTTTAGGATTCTTGTTATATTTTTCTTATTTTAGTAGTTTCAATAATTTTCACTATGTCTTGTATCATTGGCATATATTATTGGAGGGGCGGAAATTGACTGTTCGGGTCCGGGTCGGGTCTGGGTCGTCAAGATCCATCGGCTCCACTCCTCCCTGTCTCCTCTTTGGTCCAGCCGGCTACCCTCACTTTGGGATGTGGTGAAAAATTGTTTTTTTGGACTGAACTTTGAGATCTTTCTCTAGGCTGCCTAAGTATCCCTTCTTTTTGTCTTGGAGATTAAGTATTACGTAGTTCTTTTTTTATATCCATTCTTTTTGTCTCTGGGGATTAAGTCTTACGTAGTTCCTTTTTTATAGTGTGTTTGGGATTTGCGGGAGATCACATCCTTCCGGATTAGATGGGATCTCAAATATTGGAGATAAATCTCATCAATTGAGATTTATCTTACCCATAACCTAGATTTGCCAAGATTCAGGAGTTGATTTATTCATTGATCCATCTGGAGGACCAATCCATGCAATATAGTAGACCAGGATTGTGATGGAACCTGATTTGTTGGATTTGCATATCCCAGGAAGTCAACAAGTTTGATAACTTCTGACTGGATTGGGGGTTTTGGCTGGCTTACGGGCCGGATCCACTGAGGTGGGTGATCCGGGTCGTGGGCCGCCCTTAATGGATCATGGGCCGTTGTCACGTGGAGATCGATGGGTGGGCTTTGTTTTTGGGCCCTACAATTATATTTAAATAATTATATTTTTAATAGTATGTGTTAAGCAAGTTTTTTGTATTTGTGTTTATCAAAAAAAAAAATTTTTTTTTTTGTATTTGCGGCATATAATATAAACAAATGTCACCACCTCTTGTATGAAACAATTTTTTCAATAAATAAAAAAAGTTATTATATTTTAATTATAACTTGTGGATTAATTCAAGGCGCTTAAAAGATTTTGACGTAGATCGTATCTCTTGCATGTACCATTTCACACTGCATTACAATAGACCAACAAAAAAGAGTGGCATGCTAACAAGGAGCGGTGAACTACCGAGGAGGTGATGCAACTTGTTAACTTTATGGTCAAGCTGAGAAACTATTTCCGCTGTTTGTCCCGACCCCATGGAAAATTCTTTCGAATAATCGTCAACAAACAGGTGGGTAAGTCAACGTCAAAATTCGAACCTAAGACCTATCGATAACACCGCTAAACCCTAAACTGTTGTGTTATAACCACTGAGGACTTGAAAAGTTGTGTTCTATAAATGGTTGTGTGCAAACTGGAGGAGACCTACGAAGGGGTACCCCAAAATATCGAACCATTTATTAATTTTTTGTATAAGGGAGTTCCAAAGTCCATTGATATAGCCGGATCAAAACTATTATTATTAATATTAAAAAGATTGGGGACATCATAAACTGGAAATTATTGAGCATCCCACGAAACCATTTTAGAAATGTATGCATAATTTACAGCCTTGCAGATAGTAGGTCACGAACAAAATTTTCAAATACATAATTATTACCTCTTATAAAAATTGAAAGATATTCATATATGATTCAATATTCATTTCTTAGTTTAATTAGAAGCTACATCAATAACTATAATTAGATGTATATAAAATTCGGATCTCATCGAATCCGATTAAATGTGTATTTGGTTGGGCGATTGCAAAACTGATTATAAAGGATTCTGGGTTTTGAAAACTGATTCTACAAGAATCTCACCCCCACTTCTCTCAGCTTTTGAAAGTAGCAGTTTATTGACACTATTTACTTGAAATATGTCTGTAAGAAACTGCTACAGTAAAACTGTTTGGTTATATGATTACAGAAGCAGTTTTTTACAAATACAAAAATTATGCAATCGCACGCGCAACCAATCGCACTCTATGACAAATAAAAGCCGAGCCGCTTAGCAGATTTGGGTGGGATTGCTCTTTTTTTTAAAAAAAAAAAGTAAAAAAAAAAAATAACCGACCCTGATTACCTCATTAAATAAAAAGCAAATGATACAAAAAATATAAAAATCCTAAATAAACAAGTTAACCCATTTTTGAAAAATATACATAAAATATCATTTTACCTATTTATCTATATTACTATATAAAAGTCTCTTAACCCAAAAAATCATCATTTGACCATTTTACCCCTGCCATTCTATTCAATCCCATGACAATCCATTCACATCACTTTAATCTCACCAATTTGACCATTTTACCCCTACCAATTTATTCAATCTCATGACAATCCATTTACATCATTTAATCATATTCATAATTTATTCAAATATATATATTTCATCAAATCTTTTGTATATATCATATAATCAAATTAATTACATAAATTATATGTATTTCAATATTTTTATATATACCAACTGAAATAAATTAACATCACTACTAGAAAATATTTTGTACTCTATTTTCATTATGAAAATATCATGATCAAATTATGTTATAACATATCTATGAACATATTCATATTCATATTATGAGCTTAAAATTAAAAAAAAAGGGGGTGCTTGTCTATCAAATCATAAACTTGAAATCCTTAAATAATAAATATATCACAACACACAAAAAAAAAATACCAACACTAAAAGAAATGACCAAAACTATGACAATAGGCCACACAAAAAAAAATATATTTAATTTCAATTTTAAAAAATAAGCTTTACATATTAAATATTGAGGTTGATGTAAATGGTTAAGAAGAAATATAACTTTAATCTACATCTATATCTATTCCGTGTATACAAGTCTCTATCCCAGCACAACCCCCCCCCCCCCCCAATCCTAAATGAAATTGTTTCATACATTTAATTTACCCTATAAACCTTTGCATCTCCTACATTTCTTCTTCTTTCCTCTCTCATTTAATTGACAGTTTAATGTAATTTAACGAGCATTGATTTGCCTTCTACCCCTCTCAGCAATCTAACAATTGCCACTCTTTCTCTCTCTTCCTCTCAAACTCTCACCGTCTACCACTCTTCTTCTCCCTCTCCGCTTCTCTTTGTGCATCTCCATCCTCAACGAGCCTCAAAAAATCATCAACATCAAATCCGTTGAGTACACAAAAAATTTCAATGGTTTCACATAATATCTGACCTTTTCAATTGAGTTTCATAGAAAAAATGTTTTTTTCGATTGGGTTTCCTTTTTTTAGTCTCTGTTAATTAAAGAGGAGGAAGTGAAGGGATCGAGGTGATGGATTCGGCAGCCATAGCTGCGAAGGAGATGTAGAGATGTTGGCACTACAAGGTGGAGGAGACGCTGCAATGAAGGGCAGGGCTGTACAGGCTGAAGACGCTATGCAAGGTTTGTGGGGTTCTCTACATCTATAGATTAAATGCTCTAGATTTATTTGTTGAAAAAAATAGTCATGGGTTTCATATATCTAGGTATCAGTTATTGTTCATTTTGCCATTGTTGGAATGTGTTTTGACATGGCTAAATAATTGATTTATGATAGATGTAGTCATTCGTAATTAGTAATTGTGGCAGATATTCCTGCATTGAATGCCTCAAAAATTCAAACCTAATCCAGTCCCCGGTAGTTTTTTTTATGTTGTTAAGATCCATAGAAAAAAAATCAAAGTAATATGACCCACCAAAAAGAAAACACACATTGTTTTCATATGCCATTAACCAATTTTCAAAAACCCAGAGCCAACCAGTTCGAACAATGAAAACTTTCACTTTCAAACCCCTGTAATGAATAACAGCTGGCCTAAAATTTAGAAATCATTCTTTCCGTCGCTTGAATAGATCATTTTCTTTTTTTGCAAAAAAAAAAAAAACAATTGTAATCTATAAAAATAGAATTTATGGTCTGTTATAGAATATTTTATAAATTTTTTCATATATTTTTGAAATAATGATTAATTAAGAATAAATATATCATTTTATCCTATATTTTTTTGGTATAAGGGCTTTAGAAAATCTATAAATTTACTAAAATAGTGCTTAATGTCAATTATTTGTTTTGGGATTAGTCTGGCTTTTCAGTCAATGGTTGTTTCTTTTTAGATTTCTTACTTTTTGGGCAATTTTATAGATGAGATTAATTTTCTTGAATTTTTTTAATTTTTGTGAAACTTCCTTAATGTTGTAAATTAATTCAAAATTTTTTGCTTTTTAAATTTTTCTCTATGTATTTGTTGGATTTGGGTGTTTTTCATTGTCTCGATTTTTCGATTGTTTTCTAGGATTTTTTTTGGGGGGATTGAAAAGGCTAATATTTTGGGTTATTTGTTGTTTCCAAAACAAGAGAGGATGATTTCATGTTATTTGGTTGATTTGAGATGTCTTATTCAAACACTTTTTGACTTTTGATTTTGAAAATCTCTGGCTTCCAATCCTGCCGACACTGTGATCAATCTATAATTGATCAAAAATGTATTGCATGATTTCATCTATGCCAAAAAAAGGAAATGCTACCATAATCACTCTTTCAAGGTACTGTTACTCTGATCAGCAGATTTGTGTAAGTACAGATTAATTAGTAGTGCCATCACTGTAGAATAAAGTCCTCTACCTTTAAAATTGTTTGTCACCCAACCATTCAATACAGGACATATATATTCATGGATTTCAATCACAAGATACATAGAATGTTATACTATTTTCATCCATTGGTCCATCTTTTTTTCCAACTAGTTGTTGTATATGTGCAAATGCACATAGACAAAATATAATATATGTAATGCCAAAAAATTTATTTACAATAACATTTTCATAATATTTACTCTAAATATAAAAAATCTAATGTTTATAGTTTACTCAATCAAATGATGAAAATATAATGTTAAACACAAAAAAAAAAGTAATCATATATTTATAGTAAACAATATTTCATACTCATTTTTTCAAAAAAGAATATAGAAATAGAAATTATTAAAAAGTTAACAAAAAATACAACTACCAAGAAAGCAAACCACTCTTATTAAGTACATTGGTCCCATAAAAATTGATCTAAGCTAATGTTTATACATAATTAATCAATTCAAAATAATAAAATAATCTTAAACTTTTAATGAGAGATATTCAAACTAAATTAAAATGGTTTGTCTCATGTAAAAAATGAATCGAGGATTACCATTCCAGAAAAAGGTAAAAGTGATTATAAAAAAATTAAATAAATTATAGGAAGGAAAAATATATAAAAAAAAACTTCTAAAAATATATTTTTCACATCATCATCTAATTGAAAAATAATATTAATATAAAAAGTATTTATTTGAAAGTGATTTTAATTGTTTTCAAATATATATTAAATTTATTTTTTACACACAGAAAAAGATAATAACAAAAGGTTGAGAACACACCAGAAAAATAAAAGTAAATATGATAATAATCTAAATAAGGCAAGTTAAAAAAAACACAAGTAATTTTTTGTTAGAGTAATATGAGACGATAGATTAGATATCATTTAAGAAAAACAAAACACAAAAAAAAATTATATATTGATAAAACACAGTGCAACAATACATGGCTAATATTATCCTCTATATTTTTTAATATATATATATAACAAATTGATCCTGCTATAAATATAACAATGACAGACCCAAAATTTTATATATTGATACTGCATAATTATAATTGGTTTTTATAGATTTCACATTCTTTTAATATTTTAAGATTATTTACTTTGTGGTGTTAGTTTTGTTGTTTAAATTTTTCAATTTATGTTTTCACACTTTTGGAAAACTTTGTTTGATTCAATTTATTTATATATTTCTTATGAATATCCATATTGCGCTTTCCATAAATATTCATAAGACTTATTATTGTGTTATTTTCATACGGGCAAAGGTTTAGGATTTAGGTTTTAAGATTCAAAAATTAGGATTTTATTTGATTGACATCACTCATAGCTATATTGTACAAAAAAATTTATAAGATTTTGGTGTAACTTATCACTTGAAAACCATTTTGTTATGAAGTACAAAACCTAAATGAAAACGATGCCTTTTTCTTTTTCTTTTATAAGGTCATAACATTGAAAAAATCCAGATTAATATATTTTTTGGTTAAAAAAATCATGTACTAAATTTATTTTTAAACAAATTTATTTTCAAACACTAATACACAAAAAAGAAATAAAAAATGGCTGAAAATACACCACAAAAATAGAAGTAAATATGCTAATGACAATTTGATTGACACAAATACGAACTTTTTATAAACAATCATTTTTGTCAAAGATAATTTAGGATAGATTAAATATTATTTTATCTTGAAAAACACAACACAAAACAAATTTGATGGAACACACCACCACACACACATATACACAGCTGATAATATTATCTCTATTTTTTTAATCAATATATAACAACACATATATGTAGAGAATGAACCATTTGATAAACATATTAAAATAACACAATGCGAAGTTTTTATATATTTAAGAAAATATCTAATAAAAATTTAAGATTCCGAATGATCCCTTTTTATATATATGATCTAAATATTGTAATTGATTACTTTTCACATTTGCATAATTTTTTTTAGCATTACTTATTTTGTAGTGCTATTTTTTCATTTAATTTTTTCAATTTGTGTATTCACACTCTTGGAACACATGGTTTGATTTAATTTATTTATCTATTTTCTTAACAAAACACATAATGTCTGCTTGATAAATATTTATATACATGTTGCCGTTTTGATGAATATATATACATGACACAGTAGGATGCCGTGACCTTGTCATCTCTTTCTTTTTTATTCAGATTTTTTATTTCTTTTTTTTTTATAAGTGAAATTACTAAATTTCCCTTACCAACAAAATGACCCAATTGCCATGTTAGATGAATTTTGTCTGCATCATGGTGTTTTATAGTAAAGATAAATAGCACATAAATATTTATAATACTTATTATTATATTATTTTCCGTTAGGCATATATTTAGAATTTAGGGATTCAGCGGATTGACATAAATCATAGTTATGTTGAAAATTAAAATATTTTATCGTAATATATCATTTAAACTAAATTTATTACTAAATTACATACAAAGGAAAAAAATCAAAAGTAAAATGTGTTTGAAATAAAAGCTTACTAAAATAGAATCAAAACAATGAACCGTAGACAACTATTCTCACAATTTTTGGATTTGTTGTTCGTTGGGTTAGACCACCGTCTCGCCTTAGAAGTTGTGATAAAATGACAGGTTGTGATGAGTGCTTATTAAAAATCATACATGAAAAAAATTTAAAATATACAAAAAAATCATATATCATATAAATAATATAATTATATAGATCACATGATGACTAATGAATTGTTAAAGGACGGATAAATCATATATATCACAGTTGAAGCTGACAAACATGAAAAAGAGATAGATTGTGAAAAAAATGATTGTTAGGACAACGATGAAAAGATAAAATGATTAGTATTATATAATTAACAAAGGAAAATAATCAATTGAATGCATTGCAATTATATACTTCCAAATTATTTTGTGATGAATGGGAGAAGAGGAAAAGCAAAAATTTGATAAGAAACTAATAGAACCACTTTTATAGAGCATCCAGAGTAATGCTTATTTTTTTTTAATAAACTCTTAAATGGGATCAACCACATATTTTACTCCAAATCACAGAGTGGATCTCAACTGAAAAGATCAAATACTTTATCTATAATCCATCATCCAAACATTTACTCGAGGAGGTAAGCGACGTGCTATATTTGGTATAATAGGCAGGGTAAACAAATCTTAATATGTTAAAAAAAAAACAACACATACACAAACATAAAACGTATTTAGTTTATTTGCAATATAAAATAGATTAGATGATCCAAAATAAACATCATATCTACAAAAGATTAACTCACATTTCTAAAGTATAAAAAAAATTTGAGAGAGTGAAAAAAAAAGATGATAGATTCATTTATCCAAAGGAATGAAGATGGCAATAAATGGGTTTTCAATGTTGTGTAAATAAAGTGGGGGTTTGTGGAAGAGCATCAGCCATTGTTTGATGAAGAGAATGAGGGGATTGAATGGAGAGGGGATGAATGATGAGGAGATTGAATGTAAGGTGGATGAATGAGGGTGGCGGTTTCATAGGTGGAAGTTGAAGGGCGTATGAATATTCATTAATTTGGAAATCTATAATGAATGAAAATCTACAATGAAGATAAATGATGTAATTTTATTAATATTTTATCATAAATATGAATGGAAGTTGAAGGGCGTACGGAAATCTACAATGGAAATCTGTAATTTCATCATAAATTATTTAAATTATTAATATTGGATTGAATTATATTTGATAATGATACTATTGCATTGAATTACATTAATATTTGATCCTTTTTTTAACGTATCATGTCTTGGTATATGAAATGGAAAAAAAAAATTGGCAAATTATATTTTTAATGTATAATATATCATGTCTTATCTTAAAAATATTGTAAATGGATTTTCATGGGATTGAGTAGTAATGTAGGAGTATCTTAATAATATTATGATAACCAATTTTAATTATAATTATGAGTGTATATGAAATGGGATTTTTTTTTTTGCGAATTATATTTTTAATGTATAATGTATCTTTAAAATGTTGTAAATGGATTTTCATGGGATTAAGTAGAAATGTAGGAGTATCATAATAATATTATGATAACCAGTTTTAATTATAATTATAAGTGTATATGAAATGGGATTTTTTTTTTTGCGAATTATATTTTTAATGTATAATGTATCATGTCTTATCTTAAAAATGTTGTTGCATTGAATTACATTAATATTTGATCTTTTTTTTAACCTATCATATCTTGATATATGAAATGAGAATTTTTTTTTTTGCGAAATATATTTTTAATGTATAATGTATCATGTCTTATCTTAAAAATATTGTAAATGGATTTTTCATGAGATTGAGTAAAAATGTAGGAGTAAATGTATAATGTATCATGTCTTATCTTAAAAATGTTGTAAATGGATTTTCATGGAATTGAGTAAAAATGTAGGAGTATCCTAATAATATTATGATAACCAATTTTAATTATAATTATAAGTTAATAAATTTGTTGCATAATGAAATGTATGTATTATAAAATACTATAAATGAGATTAAAATTATGTAAATTGATTTTCATGTAATTGAATAAAAATGTAGGGGTAAAATGAAAAAATGATTATAATTAAAGTGGTGTGAATGGATTGTAATGGGATTGAATAGATTGCTAGGGGTAAAATGGTTAAATGACAGATTTTTGGGTTAAGAGACTTTTATATGGTAATATAGATTAAGGCGCGACGCAACGCATTCAATTGTCGCACACTATTAAAGAGGAAACAATGAATCATACCATTGATATTTTTGTTTTTTGGGTCATCAATGTAATCAATGTGTGTGTGTCTGTGAGAGAGTGAGTGGCAATACCAAATCTGGAGAAGCAATTTCTGCTTCTTGTGTTAATAACAGTACAGCATATTGAACCTTTTGGTCCCAATCCATTAAAAAAAAATCAACATTGTTCAATGAGATTGTCAATAAAATAGTTACTATCTGCACTTACCAACATTGTATTAAAACAAAGAATTGATTGAGATTTGTTAGGCATAAAATTTAATGCATAACGAATCCTATACGGTTGAGATTCGTGTTCATCCGAGCTTAGGTTATTTTAAGTTTACAAAGAGCATTAGTTTAAAGTTTAATAGATGTTTATAAACCAAAAGTAATATTTGTTTAATGATATTTAAACATGTGTTGAGCTTTTTTTTTATTATGGATTTTCTTTCTTATGGTTCTTTCTTTTCAAATTTCTTATTTTTGTGAGGAATTATTAAAATATTTTACCATATTTATAGATGACATTAAATTCCTTTAAATTTGTTTAATTTCTGTTGAACTGCCTTAGCATAATGTTTTTTTACCATTCAGAATTTTGACTTTTTAAATTTTTTCATGTGGATTTGTTGGAATTGGGTATTTTTAAATTGTTTGGATTTTATAGTTTTATGGGGTCATTGTTGATTTTTTTTAGATTTAATTTAATTTTAATTGGTATTCCTAGATCAATAGTAATTATTTTTTAATGAATTTTTAAAAGATATTTTAATCTTTTTATTATCATCATTTTTATTTATGGAGTTCGAAGGTCGTTTTTTATAAAATAAATTGTGTTTTCTTTTAGTGATTTGCCTTCTCGAGTTGGTTTTCATTTAATTGTTTTTGGCTTTTTAGATTTTTGATGTGAGTTTGTTAGATTTGATTGTTTTTGGATTGTCATTTGGACAAATATATTAATCATTTTGATTTTCTATTTTTTATAATTTTCAAAGTAATATGTACATGAATTCACTCATTTAAAGGGCACTCATTTAAAGGGTAATTAAACTCCATCAATAATCAATCCATTTATTTAATTCCCTCATTTAAAGGAAATTAAAATTCACAGAACTCCTCACAAACTCTTGGTAAGCAGCAAACACAATTGATTATATAAAAATATTAAAGGCATATAATAATTAATTTAGGGTGTGAATCAATGAAGCATGATAACATACATGTGTCTTAAAAATTCAACCTAAAAATAAAAAGTGTTAGAATAAAGGAAAAAGAATTCTTGTTATTGTATTAGAGGAGTCAAAAACTCTATTTATAGATACATAGAGGAAAACCTAAAATATCAGAAAAGGAAACTAGGAAAACTAGGAAATTAATAATATCACAATAATGATAATAAAGACGTAATATTCTCCTAATAATTATTCTTTAACACCCTCTCTCAAACTCTGAAGGGTAGTACTCTTAGAGTTTGCACAAAAATGAGAAGGTGACGAAGGCGCAACACGGTGCATGGCAGAACGCTGTGAACACGGCAGTGGAGATCCAGGCACGGCTGGACAGGGCTACACGACGCGGCAGTGGAGATCCAGGCACGGCTGGGCAGGGACTCGTGGGCAGCTGCGCAACGCGGCAGGGAGATCCAGGCACGGTTGGGCAGGGCTGCGCGACGCGACAGGGAGATCCAGGCATGGCTGGGCAGGGCTGCGCGATGCGGCAGGGAGATCCAGGCATAGCTGGGCAGGGCTGCGTGACGAGAAGAAGAAGAGGATGAAGAAGAGCGGAAACGGCGCACTACGGTGGCACGATCATCGGATCTCAAGGAAGAGGTCCGAGGAAGAAAATAAGAAGAAAAAAAAATGAATACCAAGAGTCCTCCCCCACTCTGATTGAAGATTCCCCAATCAGAGCGGGGAAGAAGGAAAAGAATGTAGATCTAGGGTTTTTGAGGTAGCTCTGATAGCATGTTAGAATAAAGGAAAAGAGAATTCTTGTTATTGTATTAGAGGAGTCAAAAACTCTATTTATAGATACATAGAGGAAAACCTAAAATATCAGAAAAGGAAACTAGGAAAATTAGGAAACTAATAATATCACAATAATGATAATAAAGACGTAATATTCTCCTAATTATTATTCTTTAACAAAAAGAATAAAAGTTAACCCAATGTCCTCATTTATTATTTCAAAACTTTTTATAAAATATCCTCTCTGGAATGATTGTTTAGCTCGTAACTTTTCAATCCTTTTTTATGGTTATAGACAAAGCAAGAAAGTTTGAAAATTACACAATAAACTATCTTAGAAAAGAACAAAACTAGAAAAAAATTTGCAACTAATAGATGTTTAAGAGTAGGATTTTTATTTGGGTGATTTAAATTTTTACATTGAGTTTATTAGGATTTTAGTTTGATATAGTTATACTCATAATTAATTTTATTTATTTATTAAAAAATTAGGCCTTATAAAAATGGAAATTTAATAACAAACAACCTGACTAAATTCAATCTGAATTTACAAATATATATATATATATATATATATATATATATATATATATATATATATATATATATATATGTTCATCCTAAATGAACATATATCCTTAGAGCTAGAATAGTCTTTCATTTATAAAAAATATATATATAATAAAAAAAGAATTATCCCTTTCATCGACAGCATAAACAATATAAAAATAACAACGAAAGTACTACTTTAATTATCAACTAGACTATGATATGATGAATAAAAAATTAGGATCATGATATGATGTGGCAATTGAAATAATAATGTAATCACATTAATTGGTTCAGGACTACATTTCTTCATAAATATTGTGTTAAAAGCTAAAAATATTAATATAAATTAAAATTCATAGTGGAAAATAATTTAGAATAAAAAACAATCTCATCTAATATTGATTTACTACATTTTAATAAATAAATGGCGTGCAATGCTTAGGGGGGACATTTCATCTATTACATAACTTTTGGCTCTTGGACGCTCATCATTGATAATCATATTTCTAATCAAAGTTTTTTGTTTTCTTTTTTTTTTATAAATTTTTATCAAATTCATCCATATATATGAAAAAATTAATTTTAATAATCACTCTGACCTTTAAAATAGTCATAGTTAATTAATTTTAATGTTGTTGGATCTTTGTAGTGATGAAATCGTTGTTGGATGACAAATAAAGACTCATTAAGTTTTATAATGAAAAATAATATTAGTCATGAAGTAATTATTATTTCAACATATACATTTATTTGATTTTAAAATTGATTAAATTAATATGTGCATTCACCTCTACATAATGAAGAAAGAAAAATGCAGAGTCATATAACATTAAAATTTCAATTGAATTTATTTATTTTAATGGACAATGACATGGAAACCTAAACACGGCCGCCCCAACAACAATCAAAATAAAAGCTTTTATTCGGATCTTTATATCAATAAATCATGTATTTCCTTCAATATCATAAAATAAAAAGATTTGATCCAACTCAACTCCCACATTAGATGAAATCGTCATAACCTCATTTCAATCACAGAAAATGAAAAAAGGCATTCAAACACATCTTATAGAGGATTAAGTAAAAAATACATGAGAGATAAAAAAAACATGTTTAGTTAAATTGTTAAATTGAAATATGACTTTATTATTAAAAGATGAAAAAACAAAATACAATAAAAGAAAAATATCAATATTCACGTAATATTATTATATAATTGCAATATATATTTTAATAGTGTAGATTATATGTAAAATAAATTTTTAACAAATTCAATTTGATGATTAATATGCCAAAAATAATAATGCAATGCAATATTTATTAACAAAAATTCAAATTTTAGTGTCATATTTAAATTTCAAAATTCAATATTTATTAGGGAGACGAGGTTGTATCAACAAATATTTTTAAAACAGTTAAATTCAGATGTGTTACTTAAATTTGGAATGTGTATAAAAAGAAAGAAACCAATAAATTATTAATATTTGCATTCAAAATTTATAATTACTATATAAATATATATAATTAAAATTGTTAATGCTATCATTTATTTCATTTTTTTAAATTAAGAAATTTAAACAATAACAATCCATTCACACATCTTCAATCCCATTACATTTGTTCAAATTTACACATGCAATAGTCTTGGCTCATCTCAGCTTCTTATTAAATGTTCACATTTTTTCCTCTTCTACCATTCATCACAGAAATCATGAATGTAGTTATTTGCAATGCATTCATTCGATTTTTTCCCCTTCTGATTACCTCATGTACACGTTCAATGGAGTTGGATCAAATCCTCATTGTCTTATCAAATGTTTGATTTTTCGCTTCTCCCATTCATCACAAAAATTTGAATGTATATAATTGCAATGTATTCAATTGATTCTTTTTCCTTTGTTAATTATATAATATTGATCATTTTATCTTTCATTGTCGTCCTAGCAATCCATTTTTTCACAATTTTTTTGTTATTCTTGTTTGCCCTCTTCAACTATGATATATATGATTTATCTGTCCTTTCACAATCCACGAGTCATCATGTGATTTATATGATTATATGTTTCATTTATATGATATATGATTTTTTTTACATATTAAATTTTTTTCATGTAGGATTTTTAATAAGATATCGATCATGCGCTCACTCATCACAACTTTTTCTTCAATCACAACTTCTAAGGTGAGACGGTGGTCCAACTCAATGAACAACAAATCCAAAAATTGTGAGAATGACTTTACTCATTTTCTATCTTTTTCTATTTTTATGGTTCATTATTTTGATTCTATTTTAGTAAACTTTTATTTCAAACACATTTTACTTTTTTATTTTTTTCCTCTGTATGTAATTCAGTAACAAATTTATTTTAAAAATGATACATTACGACAAAATATTTTAATTTTCAACATAACTATGATTTATGCCAGTCCACTAAATCTATGCCTAAGGGAAAAATAACACAATAATAAGTATTATAAATATTTTTATGCTATTTATCTTTACTATAAAGCGTCACGATGTGGACAAAATTCATCTAAAAGGGAAATTGGGTCATTTTGCTGGGCAAGGCAATTTGGTCATTTCACATATTATTTCACTTATTCAAAAAAATAATAAAATAATAAATTTGGAGAAAAAGGAAAGGGATGAGAAGGTCACAGCATCCTACTGTGTGCTGTATAAATATTTATCAAGAGGATAATATGTGTATTGCTAGATAATTAAATAAATAAATTGAATCAAACCATGTGTTCCAGAAGTGTGAATACACAAATTGAAAAAATTAAATGAAAAAAATAGCACTATAAAATAAGTAATGCTAAAAAAAATTATGCAAATGTGAAAATTATGAATATCAATTATAGTTATACAATATTTGGGTCATATAAAAAGGGATTATTTGGAATCTTAAATATTTATTATAAAACTTCATGTTGTGTTATTTTAATGTGTTTATCAAATGGTTCATTCTTTAGATATATGTGTTGTTATATATTGATTAAAAAATAGAGATAATAATATCAGCCGTGTATGTGTGTGTGGTGGTATGTTCATCAAATTTGTTTTGTGTTATATTTTTCAAGATCAAATGATATCTAATGTATCCTAAATTATCACTAAAACAAAAATGTTTTTTAAAAAAAAGTTCTTACTTGTGTCAATCAAATTGTCATTGACATAGTTAATTATATTTTTATGATGTATTTTCAATCATTTGTTATTATCCATTGTGTGTGTTAATGTATAAAAATAACCTTGTTTAAAAATAAATTTAGTACATTATCTGAACTTTTTTAACCCAAAAATATATTATCTGGATTTTGTCAATGTTATCACCTTATAAAAGAAAAAGAAAAAGGCGTGCATTTTCATTTGGGTTTTGTACTCCATAAGGCCATTTCTAGCCCTTACTCAAACTTATATCCAAATTTCACTTAAAATCTAAGTAAAAGCTTGATTTAATATGATGTGTCTCCAACCATCACTTTGTGTTTTACTCAAATCTTTTAAAAAATTCACATCTTCTTCTAATTATTTTTATAAACATTTTCAAAGTCATTTCCCAAAACATTTTTACTACTTAATTTTTCTTCCTTAAAGATATTTAAATCTAATAATTTTTATCATCCAATTTTTTGAAAAAAAAAATAATAATTTATTTTTATTGGAGTAAAAATAAGAAGTTAAAAAACAAAGATGAAGACTTAAAAAAAAATCACTTTTTTTTGGGAGGGGGGGGGGTTCAAGAGATGGTGAAAATTTGGGGGTGGAAAGACATTTAATATAATAATTCAATTAAAGGTGGAGTTGAAGGAAAAAAATGTCACATTTAGAAAAAATGTGGAGATAAAAAGTTAATGGAAAAACATCACACCACCACATAGCGGCGGAGCCACCTTGGTCTCTGGGGGGGGGGGGGGGTGTCCCATGCCCCCTCATTAATGTGAGAAAACACACCGTTAATTTTCTATTGACGCATATTGGAGTGGAATTGGGGTTGCCAAACATTATATGTAACAACACACTTTTAATTAAAACCCATAAGTCATGGGCCCATCTACATATGAAATTCTTAAACTGCAATGACACACCACTAAAAAAAAGAAGAATAAAGCATTTGATTTATGTTTTAACATTGTTTTTGTGAATCATCGATTTGAAATTTGATATATCATTTTATAATATGATAATTATCTTTTAGAATTATTCAATGATATGTTTTATGTGAATGTCTTTATTTTATTTTTTACATTTTTTTATCTATGCTATTGAAATTAGAAAAAAAACATAATAATCTAACCTTATAAAATATTTATACAAGTCACATTCCCCCCCCCCCCCCCATTTCATAAAAATACTGGCTCCGCCACTGCATCCACATAATAAATCAAAGTCATGTTTGTTTCTGGAGCATTCATGAATGATTATATGATGAAAAGTTAATTGCTTTTTTCATGTTTGATGTCGTTATTTTTGTCATTTGATTGGGTAAATTATAGACATTAGATTCTTTATATTTGGAATCAATATTATCGAAATGTTATTGTAACTAAATTTTTTGACATTATTATTAATCAAAGCATATATTACATTTTATCTATATCCATTTGCACATACACAACAACTAGTATCATGAAACGAGTAAAATACTTAATGATTTAAAACATGATTCAACATATCCAAGTAAAATATTTTATAATTATGGCATATAGCTAGCTAGATATTGAGAGTTCTGTCATTGTCAATCGAGCTTGATTTTCACAAATTCAATTTAATCTCTGCCTTATCTCGTTTTACAAAGTAAGTTGATTCGGATATTTCAAACAGTTTAAAGAGATCATTGGTCATTAATTTGGGTCACTAAATTGGAAAGGTACACCATACACATGGGCATACATCATCTATCTCACCACATCGGAGAGCCCCTAAACCAAAAGCAAAATGTGTTGTTCTCTATTTTATTGGGATTATATTTTTTTATTTTACTTTTAAATTATTTATTTTATTTTTAAGAACTTATCCAGATTTAAAGTTCTTTAAGTTTTATTTGCTCTTATGTTTATTATTTGATTCATAAAGAATAAATTATATTGGGTCACTTTTTTTTTTGGTTAATTATTTTTTATTTTTTTCTTATTCCCTTTTTTCATTTGTTTTATTTTCTTATATCCTTTTTAAATTATGTGTTGTTTTTATGTTTTTCATTTTTCTTTCTTCCTATTTTACAAAGATAAAAAATCAAACTTTTTTTTGTGATAATCATAAAATTAAAAAAATTGAATGGGGAAAAATAGGAAATGTTAACTATCGGTTATATAGGGAACCGATTAGATGCGGCGAATGGCGGGTGCGGCAGCGATCACAGGTCGTCGATCACGGGTCCATCGCATCGGACGGTCGGGTGTGATTCACGTCGACCATTGGATGCGATGGACCCGCGATCGGACAGCCCACGTCGCGGCCATACCTGCCGTTCGCCGCACCTAATCGCGACCGCGGTTATATATCCCTTCCATTACTGACAGAGATTCATATAATAGGCGTTTAAACATTGGGACTTACTGGTGAGTTGAAAGGTTATAGGGACTCAAAAGTAATTTGGGGTATGCTGAGAGACCTATAAATAATTTTCCCAAGAATTAAAGTTTTAAGGCTCGAAAAGTAACTTTTGGAATAAAGTTGCTTTTTAAAATGATTTTGACCTTGAATTTTATTGAGATGTTTGTTTTTTAATTCAAGAAACAATATTTGAAAGAAGTTAATATTTGACAAAGAAAGTTACTTTTCAATTAAAAAAATCGACCAAAAAGCTATGTTTCTGAGCTTTTCAAAACACAAATTTCGAGACAAAAATTAAAAAGAATCCAGCTTTCGATTCTGAATCAATCCGCTCTGTTAGGCTGCACGATTTAAGCTTTTCAGTTTTTCAAAAAGTGGAATCCGCTCCAACCACGCAACCAAATGGAGCCTAAAGAGTTTGATTTTGAACTCTTCTTCCTGAGGAGAAGAAGAATCAAGTCTTCTTTAACTTTTAGCCATTTAACCTTGTCAAGACAAACAATTGATCATGAAGAAGTCTATGTAGTACTCCGCTTAATCAAGATTTCCACAATATTAATAATTATAAATCATATTTTTCTTTGTCCATATTCATCAAATCCCCTAAGTAGGGGCGGCTCTATTTTTTTTTTAGTTAAATGGTAGTCACGTTTAAAATTAATAAAAAAGGTTACGAGGGGAGGCTCTTTTACGTGTTGAACCTTATCTTTGTAGAGAAGAAAAGTAAGACTAACAAGAATAGCAGTGCCTGTAAGAAGGGACCCTAAACCCTCTTCATTTCACACACCAAAAGTGCAAATTAATATAATAAACCATGGCCAAGGTTAAGACTATCCTCCTCGCCGCCGTGACCTTGCTCGGCCTAGCCTCACTCGCCTCTGCGATTTCAGAACCGCCACCTTCTATACACCTCCTTATCACCTTATGTTCGTATCTTCTCCCTCCTTCGGTGGGACCCTATATCTCTTGTTAATTAGTCTTTGATAACATGCTGATATGTAACAACCTCCATGCATGGTTAGCATGAGAGATTACAATATAGTACAAACCTTTATCATAGAGGGGCAGTGACGGAACGTACTTACGTATTTGACATACCGACTTAACGAAGTTGCACGTCATTGGCTATTTAACTTTGACCAACGCCATGAACGTACGTACTCATATATAATGCATGTGATGCGCATATCATCGTGCTACGGATTCCAAGACAAAGGGGGGTGATGATCGCGGCCGCCAGCGACGTGTAACAGGGCGGCTTGCGGGAGGAGGTACTGGGTGACGTGCACCGGTTCGAACAACCAGGGTCGACTCTTTTATTAGATAACCTAGACAAATGTCTAAGGTCCTCATATACACAAATATGGCTAAATGTTTTTTTATTTATAGATATATCCAGATGATGGGGATGAGGAAGCCAGGAAAGGTGAGGCGTGATCATGGAGGATTGGAGCCTTAGAGGGTTTTCAGTGTTGTGGAATGTAAGAATCCCAAGGTCTGTAAGTGTTATGTAACGGCAAGCTTAGGGAATCTAATTTTGAAAAAACTCTCAAGTGAATGAGAACCATTAGATCAAAATCGAAGGGCCCATATTGAATACTAAAATTAAATTTTTTTAAATGCGTGCCATCGTATACGGATAAATTTTGGATCGCATAGGGTCATATCGGTATCTGATCCAAAAATTTTAGAATACGGATATTTTTTTTGGATATAGATATACGGATTTTTCGAATATCAGATATTTTTTGCATTTTCGGATACGGATTTGGATCAGATACAGATAATATTTCAGATATTTGACAGGCTTACCTAAATCCAACATGGGCTTCAGGGAATTTTGGACCTGAAGAACAGCGATCCAAAGAAAAAGGAAAATGGTACGTCCAACCCCCATTGCAGCATCATTTATAATTCACACCATTTTTTTTTACATCATACACTCTTCAAATGAAGTGAATGTTGTTATATGAAATGAAATATATATTAAAACACATTAATTAGTGTATTTTTTTTCAAATTAGAAAAATGATAAAAAAACATTGTGTATATACTACGTTATTAAAACGTGTATGTCTGTAAAATGGACTGTAAATCGGACTGAGCATTTCAGCGCTCAAAGAAAAAAACCCATAATCAAAATCTGGCCCAATTTCTCTCTTTAATCAATACCACCTAGGATTTTATTATCCTTTTATTATATCACAAATCCATGCAAAATTAATTAGTGTTATTATTTTTTTTTCAAATTAGTGTATATACTACATTATTATAATGTATATGTCTGTAAAATGGACTTTAGAAAGAAGATCTTTTGTCTCATGGTAGCCTGCTCCAGTCCCCTTACGAAACTTTCGTTATTGGGTTAGCCATACACTTCACATGTTTCTAGCGATTCACATGGCATCATCAAATGATACAAGCTTGGATAAGAATCAAAGACTAAACGCCCTTGTTGACGATCCTTTACCCACAGCATCTAGGGCGGATGAGCGTATCAGCGCTCAAAGAAAAAAACCCATAATCAAAATCTGGCCCAATTTCTCTCTTTAATCAATACCACCTAGGATTTTATTATCCTTTTATTATATCACAAATCCATGCAAAATCACAATCGGATCCAATCACTCTCATTAAATCAAGATGTTGGCCATTATTCATCATGATATAGTATCCCCCCACACCCAAAGATATGCCAAGACATGGACAAAACCTACAACTGTTTCCATGTTTTTAGGGTTTGATTTCTTAGAATTTCACCAAAACAACCGGATCCACAACATCCTCTATACCCTACTTTCACTCTCTCTCTAACCGCTCATCACTTTCTACATTTCCCCATTTGAATTCACTTTCATCAGAAACAACACTACAGATTTCTGCCATATATACTACAAAGGCCAAGTAAGTAGAACTTGATCCATGATCTCTATATTTTATCTTTTGCTGTATTATTTATTATTCTTGGAAGTTCTCCTAGGATTTCATTGTGCCTAATTATATTGTATGTATTTTTAAGAAGTTTTGTTTAAATCCAGATCTATATATATTATCGCTCTATATCAAATCTAGATTTTTTTTATATCAAGGCAACACTACTTGATTTCCAAAGGAGCCCGTTCATTTAGTTATGACTTAGAAGAGATCAAATGGACAAAATTCTAAAATGAGATCAAATGTATAATTCTAAAATGGTAGATCCTTATTACAAAATAATTTGGTCGTCGCTTATTTTTATGGTCCAAACACACATCATGGTAAATCCTTCCCTCTCTACAAAAGTAGACGAATATTTAGAATGTATATATTATCAAGAATGTATCTTAATTCTTGGATTACAGCATTTTTATAGGTTTCACCATGAATTATGTTCAAAAGGCAGTTGTCGTTCTTACTAATAGAATTATACATTGTAATAAATAAACTTTATGAATTGTTAATTAACGAATACATATTAAAGAACCCTAATTGGTCATGATGAATCTCATCAGAAAAATTACTCCACTTACTCGAAAATGCTAGAGGTACTTTGAAAATTTGCCTTAGTGATTTCAATATTATTAAATGTGCATTAAAAACGTACATATATATATATGTACAATAATATATATATAACCTGTATAATCAAATTTTGGTTATGCATTTTTTTAGATAGTGTAACACAATCCCAATAGTGAAAACTCACTAGTAGTATACTTGCATAGATATGGGTTAACATGGATAGTTTTTCGTTGTGGTTTTTGACACTTCTCATATGCATTGCAGGATAAGATTTTAAGTTAAAAAAACATTTTTTTTTTTGTAAGTGTTTCATATGATACAACTCAATGGAGCATATATCAGCCAAATTACATGTTTTGTTGAAAATATATAAACTTTAAAAAATAAAAATAAAAATGTAAGAAAAATGAAAAGTACATGCTTCGATTAAATAAAGTATATAACTGCATAATTGCATCCAAGGGCGGACTTACGAGTTGGCTGGGCCGGGCTGTAGCCCGGCCCAGCTTTTGCATTTTTTTATATATATTTGATGCTACATATTATAATATTAATATTTTATATTATATAAATTACATTTTATACATAAAATATACTCCTAACAAATCAGATATCAATTTAATAAATTAATAACAAATCAAAATAGCATCCTAACAAATTAGATCTCAACCTAATAAACCAAATCGAACTCCGGACCATTTAGAAACGGGTTTAGGCAGCTTTTGAGTTTGCAGGAAGTTTTTTTTCCCAAACCTGTTTCCAAACAAAAAAATTGGGGTTAAAAGCTGCATACATATTTTTGTAAAAAAATGTTCAAAACTTGAGTTTTCTAGAAACTGTGGATAAATAGCTTCTTACAAAATTAGATTTAAACTCAGCTTTTGTCTAAATCAGTTTTGCAATCGTACAATCAAACACAACCTTAATCTTATTATAATTTTAACAATTCTAAATTTTAAAATTCAATTATCTTAAGAATTAATTGCAATTGAACAATAAAGAAACTTTATATCCATAAACAACTCTTCTTATTTTTCTAGCAATTCTTTCTATTTTTCTAGCAATTCTTACAAAATCAAAGTATTCAACTTTAATGACATTTTTTTTTCTTTTCTTCACATATACAAGTCTTTTGAATATCACATTATTTAGTTTATAAATAATTACATCAAATATAATAACAAAAAAATTTCTATATAAATATTTAATATATGCTATATAGCCCACCCCAAAATATTATCCTGGATCCGCCCCTGATTGCATCTAACATTATCCCAAGTCCATGCTCTATGAAACTATTGAATGAATGAATGTTCAAGACTTGTTTTTAAAAATCCCAAATCTGAAGTCCCCACATGTTTAGCGTGGCGGTTGGGACGCTCTCCCTACGTGAGAGAAAAAAAAAGTAGGTTGGTCCTAGAGACCAATATTGATGCGCGGGCTGGTTATTAGGGGTCTACTGGTCCAGTATTTCTATGTTCAATTAAGTTTAGTCCTTCAGGACAGGTCTACATCCTTTGGACTAGATGTTAGGGGTCTAGTAGCCCAGTATCAATATGATACAGAGTCTTTGTAAAAAAAAAAAACCAAATTTAAATGTTTTAAATAGTTACTGTGTAACGGTCATGAACAAACCAACTAACCACTCCCTCCATTTTTTTTCCTTCCCAAATTTGAACAAAAAAAACAGAGAAAGCCAAAGAAACAGAGCTACCAAGCCATGGCCTCCTCCTCCTCCGCCGACTACGTCCCTCAGACCATCCTCGTGACGGGTGCGGCAGGCTTCATCGCCTCCCACGTCATCAACCGCCTCCTCCGCCACCACCCCTCCTACAAAATCGTGGCCCTCGACAAGCTCGACTACTGCTCCAACCCCAATAACCTCCAGCCCTCCACCCTCTCCTCCCCAAACTTCACCTTCGTCGTCGGCGACGTCTCCTCCTCCGACCTCCTCAACCACCTCCTCCTCACCCACTCGGTCGACACCGTCATGCACTTCGCCGCCCACACCCACGTCGACACCTCCTTCGTCGGCAACTCCCTCTCCTTCACCACCAACAACGTCTGCGCCACTCACGTCCTCCTCGAGTCCTGTCGCGCCCGTGGCCCCCACATCCGACGATTCCTCCACGTCAGCACCGACGAGGTCTACGGCGAGACTGACTCCGGCGACCCCGAAGCGTCGCAGCTCCTGCCCACCAACCCGTACTCCGCCACCAAAGCAGGGGCGGAGATGCTCGTTATGGCATACCAGAGGTCGTACGGGCTCCCGGTGATCACTACGCGTGGCAATAACGTCTACGGCCCGAACCAGTACCCGGAGAAGGTCGTGCCCAAGTTCATCCTCCTCGCTATGCGCGGACAGAGGCTTCCAATACAAGTAAGTCTATCAACAGATCGATTATTAATTTTTTGTATCATATTCTAATAATTTGGATAAGGATATTAGTTTTCACATTCCGATCTCGTCAGTATATTTTAAATAATTAATATGTTTAATTATTAACACAAATCTAAATAATTAAATAATATATAAGAGAGATATGAAAATTAAAATGATGATTTGGAGACTTATTAATAATAATATAATAATATATCTTGTTATTAATTGTATGATGACAAATATGAACAGTATATAATTTGAATAATTTTTTGGATTGGACCCACTGTATCTGTATTCCAAAAAGTTTTATTTCCCCAATACACATTTTTTTTAAACAATTGACATGCTTGGATCCAGGGGGACGGGTCGCATGTGCGGAGCTACCTTTACTGTGACGATGCGGCGGAGGCGTTCGATGTTGTGCTTCACAGGGGGGTGGTGGGGAACGTGTACAACATTGGCGCGAGGAGGGAGCGGCGGGTGGTGGACGTGGCGGAGGATGTTTGTGGGATGTTTGGGTTGGTGGCGGAGGAGGTGATTGAGTACGTCGAGAACCGGCCGTTCAATGACAGAAGGTACTTCTTGGAGGATCAGAAGATGAAGGGGTTGGGGTGGGAAGAGCGGACGCCGTGGGAGGAGGGACTGAGGAGGACTAAAGAGTGGTACATGAAGAACCCGGACTGGTGGGGGGACGTGTCGGACGCACTCGGACAATGCAAGAGGAAATGGGGGGGTGGGGTGATCAGATTCTTGATCTACGGCGGCGATGGGTGGATCGGGGGGGTTTTGGGGAGGTTGTGCGAGGAACGACGGATCGAATACGAGTATGGAGAAGGGCGGTTGGAGGACCGGAGGGCGGTCTTGGAGGATTTGAGGCGGGTGAGGCCGACGCACGTTTTTAACGCGGTGGGGGTGGGGGAGAGGTGGAATGTGGAGTGGTGCGAATCGCGTAGGGTGGAGGCGATACGGGCGGACGTGGTGGGGATGCTGAATTTGGTGGATGTTTGTAAGGAGAAGGGGGTGGCGGTGGTGAACTTCGCGATGACGGCGATAGAATTCGAGGAGGAGGATGCGTCGGATTTTGTTCGATCTTTCTATTCCAAGACCAAGGCCATGGTATATATATCATAATCTCGTGAATTATTCCTGATTTCCTGTAGTCTTAACAGAGTAAGAAAATTATAATAAAGTATATATTCACAAATATATATATATTTAATTAACAAAATCATAAGAATGCATGTATTCAACCACTAGACTAGTATATATATCTTTAAAAATGTTTAAAATGCCCAAAAAAAAATCTCTGTATAATTAAAAATGAAAAAATTTGGGTGAAAAAAATGATGTAGATTATTTTTATTAATCAAAATATTGTTTCTCAATAAATGTTAGATAATAAATGAATAAAAACAAGATTGAAAAAATAGAACATGGATCAAGATTGGCACAAATGCACCCCTTCATAGCATAACATGTAACAAACAAATACCATGTATTGACATTTTATGCATATCATTAGCATAGTTAATATACTTACTTCGACAGTATTTTCTGTTTAATATACTTCGAAATGATTGTCCCTAACATCCTTCCTACGATATTATCAGGTTGAGGAGCTGTTGAAGAACTACGACAACGTGTGCAACCTCCGAGTCGGGACGCCGATCTCATCCGACCTGAACAACCCCTACAACGTCATAGCCAAGATCATCACCCGCAAAGACAAGGTGGTGAAGAGCATGCGCAGCAGAATGACAGTGCTGGACGAGATGCTGCCGATGTCGATCGAGATGGCGAGGCGAAACATGACCGGAACATGGAACTTCACGAACCCGGGCTCGGTTAGCCACAACGAGATCCTTCAAATGTGGACCGACTTTGGCTTGGAAGAGCAGGAGAAGGTGATGGACGACACTGTGGAGTTGGAGAGGGAGTTCCCTTCTTTGTTGCCTATCAAGGAGTCGCTTTTGAAGTATGTGTTTGAGCCCAACAGGAAGGATTGATTTTGTGGTTTTGTGAATTGTGTGTGGAGGAGTCACTGTTTGTTGTGAACTGATATGTGTTGTATTGATTGTTCTTTTACTGCAAAAATTGAATTTTGGACGGCATTTGATTGCACGATTAGATATACAACCAAATAGCTTTATTGTAGCATCTTCATGCAAACAGATATTAGATAAATAGTGCATAATAGCTGTGATTTTCAAAAGCTGAGTGGCATAGCTTTCTGAAAAATTAGTTTTAAACTCAACATTTGTATAAAATTAGTTTTACAATTCCACAATCAAACGCTATCTTAAGTCAAATTTATATATCATGAATCTATTGTTCATGTAGATAATTTTGTGATCTATGTGCACGGGTGTTGGGATCCTCTGTGGTCACCTGTGATGGTAAGAGTAGAAAAAAAATGAAAAAAAAGTATCCAGATTATGTGCAGCCTCTAATTGGTTGTTACAGGGTTTCTTTGTGGTTTCACAGTAGAGGGTGTTGGATTTTTTGTTGCATGTAGGGCTGGTAAACGAATCAAGCCGCTCGGGCTCGGCTCGAGCTCAGCTCGGTTTGAGCTCGTTCAGGCTCGTTCATTTAGACAAATGAGCGAGCTTGAACAAATTTTAAAGCTCGGTTAGGCTCGGGACCTGGATCGAGCTTCATTTTATGTTCAAATTCAACACGTTTGTGTTATTAAAACTTAATTGAAACTTGACTAAACTTATTTATAAAATCAGAATATTAAATTAATACAAAGTTATGCTTGTTTAAGCTCATGAATTTGGCTCATTTAAGCTAAAATTTTATTTTAAATCCCTAAAAACCCTAAAATGAAGAAGAATGCTAGGCTCGTTGAGGCTCGTGAGCTCGGCTCGACTCGTTTATAAACGAGCCGAGCTTGAACATGTCAAAACTCGGCTTGTTCGGCTCGTTTACCACCCCTCGTTGCATGTGACCAAAAATGCATTAATCCATTGTAACCTAAGCAGGTGCATACTTTCAAATATGCATGTTTGCATTTTCTAATAAATGCATGATTGGGTATTCTAATACACATTTGATTTAATGCCCAGGCGTTTCTTTCCACCACCACCTTGATATATATACAGTGGTGCATGCATTTTCCAAAAAACCAGTGTGTATAGTTGACACTCATCTCTTCATCTTATATATATTCATTCTTTCCACCAGAGATTTGGGGAGTGTGTATTTTGAAAATTCACAAATGAGAAGCACCCATTCTATGCATGATTACATTTTTCAAGAGTAAAAGGATTGTGTCAGTGCCCTATTTTATCATTAATTTCTAGCTATTTTATTTGATCCGGGCGTTTGAAAGGATTGTAGTCTGTTCACCGTGGTTTTTTCGTAGCTCGCACCACAGAAAAACAAAACCAGTTGTGGTCGTATCTCTCAGTGGTAGGGGTCATTCAACCTTGTGCGTGAGAGGACCTTATTCACAGAGAACAGAGTGTCTTCACTCGCTTCCACATTTTCGGATACATTTTTCTAATCTTTTATCTCATTTTATTTCATGTTTTTATTATATATTTTAGAATATGCATGATTTAATATATAATCGATGTTTATACTCTTGATGTGATGATTATAAAAATTTATGTTTAGCCTAATATTTGTTTGTTACGCACAAGAGAAGGTCTAATCTCCATGCATGGGTATTGGGTGGTGGGATATTATAATAAGGTGTTTGGTACACATCCTTGTGTGATTTTTTTTATTAAATATATCAATATTCAAATTAAAGATATTGTTATTGAAAGTGATTTTTTTTGTCATCTACTTACAATTTTGTGTATTGGCTAACACATTCATGGCATATGTCGTTGTTGGCTCTACCAATTTTTCTAATAAAACCATTGAACTTTTTTTTTTTGATAAAATATTTAATATCGTGTAAATTCAATTAGAAAAGTCACATACTCTGATCAGGACTTCAGGGGTGTATAAGCAATCATATTGGAAGCCACATATTATATGCTGAGATGGATATTGTTATACTCATATCTGTTTCCACCCCCAATTACAGTCATATATGTGTCGATATAAAATTAATGACACACATGCTCACGTTAACAAGGCATATGTTTCAAAAATTTTCTTTTACATTTTCTATTAATGCATCCATACAGTTCATTGGAGTGCATGCTTCATTTTTTATAAAAACATATACCTTATTAGATGAGGTATACTATTTTAAAAATATTTAAAACATATGTAGACTAAAAGTGATGCTAAAAATGGGATTGGACATAACATTATCCATGCTGAGATATGTTGGCCCACACTTCAATTTCACACGTCTACGCGTGTTTTTTGGGCCAAATTATAGGCCCATACATGGGTGGGCCGGTGGCTCAGTGCTATCGCACGTGAGGGTGCATTTAACCTTTCCCAGGCCTGATTCCCCTCCCATGGACCCCATGAGCATTGGGGTTGGGCCAGGCTTGTGCCCATGCAAGCCAAGCCATCAATTTTCTTGGGAAAATGTTATACTCCTTTAATTTTGCAGTTCCCAACGTATTCTCTTTGGTTTTCATTTTTTTAAATTATATATATATATATATATATATATATATATATATATATATATATATATATTTTTCTTTTATGAAAATATATGTAGGAATCACATAGTCTATGACATGCAATAGAGATATTTTACTATGGCATACATGATGGTGTGCCACATAGACGACACACCACCTTTAAGGGGTGATTACATCACACTAAATTCATTCACACTTTAGAATGTGATGCAATCACCCCTTACGAGATGCACCCATCTACGTAGTACATTACCATTTATGCGACAGGAAGATATCCATGTTGTATTCATAGAGGGTCCCACTCTAATATGTGTATACATCAATGAATAAAATGATATCATTTATTAAAATAATGCTGTTATATGGGTCCTAGAAATTAGGCTCTATTGATAAGCCCAATAGGTGGTATTTTCCTATTGATTTCCTATTTGACTTTTCAAACAATAAAAAAAATAATGACATTACTACCCTTCAATGGTTTTTAAAAATTGGCTTCAACTATTATATCATCATTAATTCTTCACAACAAAATCCCTAAATCGTGGCATTATTGAAACTTCCATTATTGAACAAATTTCAACAAAAAAAAATTATGACCTAGGGTTTCCGAATTAGGCAAATCCTTACGAACGAAAAAAGGAAAAAAATTCCGGCGATCAAGAGTTCATATCATCTGATTTTCATCCCCAAACAATCATAAACAATGGCGAAAAAACTAGATTTCTTCTCACAATGAAAATCTGAAACAAATATCGAATTTAGATACAAAATTTGTTTTCAGTTTCACCGATTAATCTGAAACTAAAAATTGTAAACCGTGATTTTTTGGGGGGTCCAAAAAAGCCAAGCCTGGATGGATCACAATTGTTTGCACCACAGTCAGTTCGTCCAAAAAAAAATTAACATGTATCTGAATTAGATTTCTTCCCATAATGAGTTTCACCAATCAATCTGAAACTTAAATTGTAAATTGTGATTTTTTTTAGGTCCAAAAAATTCTAACCTAGATAGATCACAATTGTTTGCACCACAATCAGTTGTATCTGAATTCGATATTTGTTTTCAGTTCCACTGATCAATCTGAAACTAAAGATTGTAAATCATTTTTTTTATCGAAAAAAACCTAACTTGGATGGATCACCATTGTTTGCACTATAATCAGTTAGCACAAAAAAAATCGTGTAATTCTTCTATTCTCCACCAAACAAATCTGAATAAAAAATTGAAATTGATATTTGTTTTCGTTTCAACCGATTACTCTGTATTAGGAAATGATAAATTGTAATTTTTTGGTTGTCCAATTGAATTGATATCTTCAAAAGGGAAAGAATCTCTCAAATCATAAATTGATATCTTTAAAAGGGAAAGAATCTCTCAAATAATAAGCACCTCGGGATTAATGGTGGCGGTTATGGAAAGCTCAATCCGATTAGTTAAGAGGGGTAATATGGGTAATTCAAACTTGCCACCTAACGGGGTTTTGGATGAGATCTAGCAATTGGGGCCTAAAAATCATTATTGTTATTACAAATGTAAAAAAAATTAACAAGATATATGTTTCGTTACAATGAGTGAAAAAAAGTTAATGAGATATAAGAGAGTGCATTTAACACTGTTAAAAAGAATGAGTGTAATGACATTCTTTTTCTTGTTGTGTGTTTGCATAGAGGCACAAGTTTCTTCTTTCTGATGATTAGTTCTTTTATCTATCATTACATGATCACATACTTTAAATGTACATTTTCATTTTTATAAACATGGGTATTTCGCATTAAAAAAAATTCAATACACATGGATATTTCATATTTTGAAAGCCAATAGATACCTCTGATGAATTCCTTGGTAACCTATAATGAATTGAATATATTGAATTGTAATATATACTGCATACACGCACATGACATCTATAGTGCCTTGTTTTGGTAGTTATGGTGAATCCAACTGAATAGGTGGCCAGGGTGGGATTCCAGTCTTGGCCAAGATTGGGGGCGCGACGTCGCGGGAGCTGGGGACGTGTCGATCAAGAAGGTTTGGATATCTATATTTTGATTAGAGAGGGGTGGGGAGGGGGTTTGTGGCATCGGTAGAATTTCCATCCACAGACAACCAACACCCCTCCAAATCGCCAACCAACGCCCCTCCAAATCGTCTTCTTTTACTCGTTCTTTTTCTATTCTTTTTACCTCCAATTCAGACCTGTACGCCCACTTTTCTTAATAGAATTGTTGGTAGCAAATTCTACCTTTTTTAATAAAAAAAACAAGGTGGGACTCCAGTTCTCTCAATTCAATCAACATAGACCTTAATATTTCTTCAAGGACCAGTTCAGTGTGTGTTCCTTTTCCAACAATTAATACATCCTCGTCCAAAGTGAGTAGACACACAACCACTTATTAAAAAAACAAGTAGTTGTAGACATTCAATGTGCCTTTCATTTTCTTTTGAGTCCGCATCAACATCACCATTTAATTCTGTGGGGGCTTATGTCTGACCGTCCAATAGATGCTCCCACCAAAGGCAAAGGAGCTAATTAGGGTTTGGGAGATGAGGTCCCTAGGTCATGGTTCATTAATTTGAGGGTCTTTTTGAAGGAGACAGTTAACCATCACTACTTAAGTACAGCTTAAACTAGCCCTGATTAATGATCTGTACTCGGAGTGGAATATTTCAAATTTTAGGAAGAATAAAAAGAGCCTCAAGTCTGTGAATTATTTGGAAAATAATGGTGTCATCGGATTTTTTGAATTCTGAATATTAGGATATCTCGTTTCTGTCCTTAAAAAAATATCTATATCTAATGAATATCATGATACATACATATGTATTACATAATTACAAATATCTATATTTTTGGACTTATACTAAATATATATTATAATATGATTTTTAAAGAAAGCATATATTTTGATTTTATAAATACAATAAATCGGGTAATTCAGATAATTATCAGAATTTGAATATTTCACTTGAATTCAAGTTCAGATATTATGTTTTGAAAATTCATATGAATACTCAATAACAAATTATTACGTGGGTTTGGATGTATACATATCAGTTGATAAGTATAAGAAATCTGGGTGAGCCAACCTCATTTAGGCCTACTTTTAGCATCAGATCTGTGTGTACTTTCATAATGAAATCATTAATTAATTCATTTAAAAAGTAAGATTAAAATTATGTTAAGCGTAACATTATTCAACTAAGAGTATATGTAATAGAAAATAGAGTAGGAATCTTAGACATTAAAATGGAAATATATATGGCAGATTTCATGGTAGTTCATTAAATCATGATTGGGAGCTAAATAATCCTGCTCATTACATTACTGCTTGCTCTATGCATTACTGAAGGATTGATTGAATTCACACATGAATAAATGTTGCCGCCAGATTTATCAGTTCTACTGCAAGAAGATTTAAATGGTTCTGCTAAGCAAAGAAGAAGGCACGCATAACAACTTAATTTGTTTTGTTTGTAAATTTATAATTAGTGAAGAATGGTAAATCCAGGCATAGTTGGGTTGGTAGTCTAACCACCCCACTTGCACTGGATGCATACAATTGTATTGTTTTTCTTCGTAGTTAATACAAAAACACTACTCACTTACCCAAAAATAAAAAATCATGATAGGCAAATTTTTTTCATAACTAGTATGTAAAAATCATGTGTGTTTTTCATTATCTAAAAGTCTCCAACAATTCAGACAAATAACCAAGAACAATATGTGATTTTGTAATGCAACGTGATGACTAAGCTTTTCTGCTAATTCGATTTAAGTAATGAATTCGCAGACTCTAACGACGCTGTTGATTCTTCAGGCAAAATATCAACGATGTTGGGCTTCAAAGATCTGTTGATTCGTCTGATGAAATAACGGATAATTGGATATTCTATGTAAATGTTAGTCCTCATAACAAAATATAATAGAGAAAATAAATAAACTCAAAATAATCAATCATGTGAATAATGAATTGGTTTACATGCCTATTTATAGAAGAGAATCATTAACATATTAGGATCTTAACGGATTATTCCAATCTAAACTAACAGATTATTTAAATTTGTAAAAATAATTAACTAATATTTGAAATTCAAATCTAAATATAGTAAATCCTAACAAATGCATAAAATCCTAACAAACTCAAAACTGTCAAAAATAGAAAAAATAACTTTCAACTGTCGATTTAACATCCAAGACGATCTCAGAACGCTTCAAAAATTGGTGTAGTGGTTTTACCACTATTCTTGTAGGGCTTGTCGATACGAACGCGTTGACATATTATAAAAACGATTCTGATCTACGGTTTGAAAGTTATGGTTGTTTTAAGTTACGGTGCTCCCAAACGATCAAGATGTTTTCTCTTCTTCTATTCCATCTGATCTCGGCCGTCCATATAATATATGGCTATGATGTCTACATCATCCTCCCCAGGTTGGAGAGAATTCGCCCTCAAATTCATATCGTCGTCATTGGAACTGTCACCATGAACTTCAGTTATGGATTTCTTACGAACAACAAATCTTTTAGGATGCCGCATCACATCCATCCAATCAAACCAATGCTCACGAATCCAACTTTTAAGTAATAATCTCCTAAGAAGGGGTGGTGGATGAGGAAAAATGAAGGATGGAAAGAATGAATCAACAAAATGATGGTAGCGTGGGTTAATGTTTCATGTGATAGCTTTTTCGATGGTGAAGAGGTATGAGTGACTTGAAAGGGGTCTAGCGAGAGAGATTTAGATGAAGCTCCAGCCACGTAAAATACGTGGGTGTTAATGATTTTGGTGGTGGAAAAGCTATGACAAGAGGATGTGATCATTGTTACCAAATATTTGAGGGGAACTCTTGGACTCAATCTCCTCCATCTCTGTATCGAAGACACGTGGAAGGTTTGTTCCATTGATCTCTACATAAAAGATATGTAGAAGTCTTGCATCTTCAATCTCTTCATCAAAGATAGGTGAAAAGTTTTCATCTTCAATCTCTTCATCTTCATCGAAGATAGGTTTTGCCTCTTCAATCTCTTCATCTTCATCTTCATTGAAGATAGATGGACGTATCGTCTCTTCGAACGGGTTATCGAAATCACCATCAATAGAATCATCTACCATAGATCTGAATAATGAATTGGTTTACAAACTCAAAGCTGTCAAAAATAGAAAAAATAACTTTCAACTGCTGATTTGACCTCCAAAACAATCTCGGAACGCTTCAAAAATTGGCGTAGTGGGCACTATTCCTGTAGGGATCGTCGATACGAACGCGTTGACATATTATAATATCGATTCTGATCTACGGTTTGAAAGTTATGGCTGTTTCAAGTTACGGTGCTCCCAAATGATCAAGATGTCTTCTCTTCTTCTGTTCCATCTCATCTCGAGCATCCATATAATGTGTGGTTATGATTTCTGCATCATTTTGTTTTTAAATATGTCCTCTACTCCACATGGTATCCCAAACACCTAATAAGCCGTGGTTGAAATATCTAAACTAGAACAAAACAAATAAATGCCTGGTCACCTTATCAACAACTTGGCCTCTTTCTGACAATACCCACAAAGAAATATTAAGGCATTTATTTATTTATATATTTAAAGTATCTGATACAGAAGTTTGTGAGTGAAGAAGATACACATGGAGACAGTAGAGGTGTTAGGTCATGAATGTCATATACAAAAGTCCCCCACCACCCTCAACTGCCCCGGTGACTCCAGTTAACTTCTCCCTTTAATGAAAAAGCAGCCCCCCCTCACATTATATGCACTTTTTAAAAAAGATTTATTTCATGCTGATATCACAATATATACAATAATTTTTATTGATATTACAACACTAATACAATATATAAATCATCTAACACAATATATTAGTTAGTATAAAGTGAACGCAAAAATGGCTTTTTTTTACTAAAGTAAGCATAACATTTACTAAAAAGTTTAATATTTAGCAATAACTCAACAACCAGGAATCACATTCAAATGCACTGTTGGGCAAAAGCCACTCCCACCTGATTCATGAAAGTGGAAAAGAAAAAACTCCACCATTGAAGGGATTTTGAATTTTGAAACTGGCATTCAAGTCCATGTGTGTTTCAGACCAATACGAGTCTGTATTTGTAACCTTTTCATGATAATGGAAGTTCTGCCAAACATGACTCAGAATTGTAAATATGAGCATGAAAACAAACTAGTTCTTTTTTCATATTTCAAAACTGAGGAATCTAACAACACTGATAGAAACAAAACCAAAGGTTCAAATAATAGGACCAAAAAAAAAAAAAAAAAAAGACAATATGGATCTGTTTCACCCAAATTGAAGCCACTATTTATAGCCTTGCAAGAAACAAGTGATCTAAAATGAGCAATTCAACAGAACTAACATTTTCAGTGAAAGCTCTATCAACATGTAATGTAACATCAAACATTCAAAATTTGTAATGAATAAAAAAAATAAAACAACAGTACCCTACACAAAACAGAGATCTTTTTTGCATTGAATAACCTTCTATTTCATTTAATTTTTATAACTCTCCTTTCAAAACAAATGTATTTCTACCAAAAAAAAAAAAAAAAAACTTACAAAGATCCAAACTTTTCATCAAACATGTGCAATTGGTGGAGGAGGAGGAGCCCCACCCACCGCCGCCGCCCCGGACGAGTGGACTACTCGGCTTTGCGGCCTCCCAACGACCCAAAGCAGAGTCCGCCTCGCCAGCGACGACGGCGGCGTCGAATTCACCTGCGAAGACGAGTCCGCGCTGTAACAGCTCTCCGTATCGAATTCCGATGCGGCCCTGCTCGTGCTACTCTTGTTGGGCTTCGCCTCCTCCTCGTCCGCCTCCGCCGCGGCCCCCCGAAAGGGAATCCTAAACGAGAACGACCGCCTCGAGCAATCCGAAGGCGTCGCCGCCTTGTCCTTCCTCGACCTGTGCCAGATCTTCGACACCGAGAAGCTCTCTTTCTTGCCCAACCCATTGAACCGGCTCGAGTTCCCGTCGCACTCCGACATCGCGAGCCGACGCCCCGGCATCGGCGGCGTTCTTTTCACATTGGGTCTCTTCGCCGGCGGCTTGATCGCCACCTGCAGCCGCGACGTCTCGTCCATCACGTACTCGAAAGACCCCATCGAGAAGCACCTCCGCTCGTCCAACCCCCCTTCGGCGGCGCCGTCGGCGCTGGTGCCCTCGATGACCGGGTCGACATTCCTGAACTTCCCCAACTTGACCCGCACGACCTCCTCGTCTTTCGCCGTAAAGTCGCCGCCTTTTTCGATTCGGGAGGACCCCAATTCGTCCTCGCAAGGGGCGGGGAGGACTGGATCCGGCATGATCTCTCTCGAGCTGTCGCTCCCCGATTCGAGCACGAGCACGACCGGAGAGAACCCACTGTTGGGGGAGTTGATGTCGGGGAGGAGAGACCCCCTGCAGAGGGGGCAAGTGGAGTGCGAGAGGAGCCAGGTATCAATACATTCGATGTGGAAGGCGTGACTGCATTTGGGGAGCAATCGAAGCTTGTCGTCGGACTCGAATTCGCAGAGACAGACCGCGCAGTCGAACGGGTCCTTCAGGCCTATGATGGCCTTGTAGAGGAAGACAGGGAGGGTGTCGATGAAGGACTGGTCGACGCCGGCGTCGTGGAGGTGGAAGAGCTGCTGGAGCTGGCCTTGAAGGACTGTGACATTGTCGATCTCTTCTGGGTCTCTGTTTGTGGGTCTTAAGAGGTAGCGCACGAGGAGGTGGAGGAGACCGGAGATGAAGAAGATGACTGCAAGTATTAGTATGATCAATAGAATGCTCGGGCTGATCTTGTTTTCAACGGTGATTATTTGTGGTGGTGGTGGGGGTGGTTGGAGGATCTGAGGAGAGATTGGGTTGTTTGTGTTGTTGGTTTTGATCACGAAAGACTCCATTTTTTTTTTTTTGATAAATTTTGAAGACCCGAAGAAGAGGAGAGAGAAGATTTTAGACTTTCAGGCTCATCAATTGTGGGTTAGTGTTATCTCCAACATGTCTTTGAAGAAGGTGTTTTTAAGCCATGGTGATGTAATTTTGTGGCAGAAGCTTTGATGGGGACTCCATTGGGGTTTGGGGCTTGGGGGGTGCAACAACCACCAAGAGTGGTAAATATGGTGGAACAGATTCAAATCATTTGAATAAGAATAAAAATAAAGCAAGTCAATAGAAGGAATCCATCTTGGGTGGAGATATAAATGGAATGCCATCATTAGAGAGTGAAATTTTATTTTTATGATAAAGAGGGCGGGAAAAGGAAGGGGAGCAATAAATGGGGGTAGCAGAGACTGAGATTAAATGACAACAAAGTTTTTAATGAAGATGCGACATACATTGAAAGTATTAAAAAAATTGAAAATCAATATAAAAAAAACAAAAGTGGTGGTGAATCTCTTGCAGAACCTCCAACCTATGCGTTTCAAAAATCCAAAGCTCCTGTTTTGACTTTCCAGAAGCCTTTATTATCATCCCCTACCCAATAACAAGTAACAACAACCTATATAAACCAATCTATACTCTAATAACAAAATAATAATTCTTACATAGATATATGTGCTTAATTCACTGCCTTGAATATAAAAATAAGGCAAAGGAATAAAAAAAAAGTATAACTATTCAGATCCAAAATACCACTCTTTCTCTGAACCTAAAAAATGGAACAAAAACAAGAGAGTGTTGCGGGGAGTTATACATGGCTCGTTCTTTGAGGAAATTTTGAGCCTTTCATATTTTGTGCCACAAAAAGGGGAAACCATGGCCAGACCCTAAAAAGAGGGGAGATTTCTAGTGTTTTTAATTATTTTTTTGTTAATTAGTGATAATAATGTTGAGATGAGGCTGGTAGACATTGGAAATAGGTAGTCCCCACATGAATTAAAACACCCTGATTTTTTTTTTTTTTTGAGAAATAAAACACCCTGATATTTTAGCAGAACATATATATTAGCTTGTGTAAGGACAAAATAGACATCAAAGATCATAGTCTTGCTTTGTATTGGATTTCTTACATTGATTTTTTTTTGCTTTTTACATATATATACCTGAAATTTTTTTTATCTTTTAAATACCCCTGTTGAATTACTCTTTTTCTAGCGTACCAATTGTACTGTTTCGTATTGATTCATTGATTGTATCATTTAATACCATTTCACATTACTTCATGTGATTGTGTTTTATTCCTGAAAATTGTTTAAATTGATGCATGAATGTACATTTTAAACCCCTATAAGAGGTATTACTAGAAATATAAATATATAACTTTCATGTAGCATTTTTACCATATAAGATTTTTTAAAATATATATATGGAAAAAAAAACTTATAATAAGTGATTATAAGTCCAGAGACTCTTTTATAGATCAGGACCAATCAAAACATGACACGTCAACAACCACTGGTAGGACTCAGGGGATTGGGTTAGGTCCAACAATGATTGTCCAATCCATTCTTGACCGTTCGATCTTGATACACAAATTAATTTAATCTTAAAAAAAAATTTAGAATTTAATTACATTTTAAATTTAGCTTTAAAATCTTACAATATATCTCAATCGACAACAAAATAAAAAGATTGGTTGGTCAAAAACGCGTTGAACAATCAAATTATTCAACACTTATTTAAATTTATCCTGATTCGGGGACCCAGTCCTTGTTGACCCATTGCTTGGGGACAATTTATTGGGTGATGTTATAATTTTTATTTTGTAACCCTGATTTTATAAACATCTGAGGATCCGTATTTCCATAGATTGACTCGTATTTTTTTGATTGTGTGGTCCGGACATGAAAACAAATCCTATATCAGGGGAACGGATTTTGGGGGTTGGATTTGACATATTTGATTTATTTTTTTATCTTACTTGGATCTATCAAATAGAACCAACCTATCAATCCTCATATAACAACCTTTTGTCTTACTTGCATGCATAATGTGAGATGGATTTGCTCGAGAAGTCAAAGTTACTGATGAGTGATGAAGCCTTTTGGAAGCCTATATAATATAGAGGGGTGATTAACACAGACAAACTCCGTGTTAATCAACCAATGGGTGCCATGTAGATTGTTAAAAAAAAATTAAATAGGCTTTGCACTGATTTTGTTATAAATAAATTCACAAATGATGACATTTTTATAAAGTTGATTTTTTCACATCAATGTGCATATTTCTGTTCGACAATACATAGTTTCTTTGTGATTGCCATACAGAAGATCTGGACTCGGCTGGGCTATACAAGTCTGAAATAAAAACTAGTCATTTTTTATATATATAAAAAAAACATTCATCAAACATCTTACTGACACTGAGCCCCATCGCTCCCGGTGAGTTCAAGTAGAAAATGTTTCTACCCCGCCCCCATCTGAGCCCCACTCTACTCGGAAAAAAAGTCCTTCCAAATAATAAGAATATTTGAATGACAAATAATGTTAGTATATTTCTCTTGGAATGTCTGTCGTAGTGTTTTATGTATAATAGAGACCAATGACTGACTACCATGTAATATATTTCAACATCAATCCATAACAAATTTTAGGTCGTAGCTTATCTTGTTGGAAAAACCTTGGGTTTTGACCATGTTTTGGTTAAAATGAGTTTGGGTTCTACTAATTATGTTTAGTGAAAACTCATTGAATTACATTCCTCTCGTTGAGTAGATGAACGTAATATATTTATATTCTTAAAACCCATTTTGGGTGAATGAGAAAATTGAATTCAAAGTTCTCTTTAAAACATGATGAAAGTTGTTGGTGATTGGGGATGAAAAAGAAAAAAAAAGCTATAGTCTCATATCGGTTAAAAAGAAAAAGTATTGAGGATTTATAAGGTGGGCTCATTGTACTCTAGTGTATTGCTTTTGGTGGACACCCTATGGTGGACCTTTGCACCACCCCGCGCGTGAGGGCATATCGCTAGGAGCTGGAGCATTTTCTTTTTGGACTTTTTGTCTGATCGGATGGTGGAGATCATTCTGATCAAATGAAATCCAGACCGTCGATCGAATGGATCCGCAGATGCGATGTGGGCCGTCGGATCGATGGTTACGATCGGACCGTTGATTATTTGAATTAATGGGTGCTTGAGACCCTGTTTCAGAAAAAAACTAAACAGAGGAAGAGACTCATCCAAGAGTCTCTTCAATCAATTTTTCGCCCATATATCACCAATTCCCTGCATTTTTAGAATTCATTCATTCACTGCATTCGAGTCCAGATCATTTTAAGTGCATACATACATACAGTCAGTACAAAGAGAGAGTGAGAAAACAAGAGTTGGTTTGTTGTCCATACGATGTGAAGTGCTGCTACCGTAAGGAGATCGCCGTTGTATTCTGGGAGACAGTCGCCGGTACCGTAAGCACCAGTGCGGGGCTATAATTGTCTTAAGGACATAGAGTCTAACTCTAGCTTCGGCCTTCATCGGAAAAGAACAGAATCGTCAATCCAATAAAGTTGTTCTTCTTCTTTGTGTTTCCAATATTGTGTTCCTATATTATTTTGTAAACATAACCATCAATTGTTTTTAAACAATTAAATTTTTAACATATCCATGTAACCAAAACTAGTGGATTCATAACTTGGATGAGGGAGATCGATTGTTACACCCTCAGTCTGGATATATCTTGTGGTGAAGGAAAATATTAGACTAAGTCATTTTTACAATTCAAAACTCATACCATACATGTTTTTAATTTTTTTAAAAATAGTAAACATCATTTAATTAGATATGTACTTTGATGAAAGATGCATATCGCTCCATTGCAAATTGAATGAACATCATTTAACGATGTATATGCTCTATTGTAAATTGAATCAACATCATCTAACGATATATATGTTTTATTGAATTTTTAACTAAATATATAAGATTATATTTTAAATTGTAAAAAAAAATTGAATGTAACAGTGCCGCCTGGCGTGTCCAGCCCGTGATGGGGCTTCACTCACCATAAACAATCTGTGTGCAAGGCCCATAAAGGCTCAAGCGATAGACACGTGGCGCCTGGTGATGGCTTGTTATTTTCTTCTTCCACAATAACACAAAAGAATTTAAAGTGTGACAAAACTTAAAAAAAGTTTAAAAGGGCATATATTCCAGGACTAGCTAGGGCAAGCAAACTTTCAATTATATGATGGTTAAAAAGATCCGACACTCCACATGATGTAAACAACATGTGCCTCACAAAATTATGGCTGGCCACTTGCCTTGTTATGGGCCCTTCTCAAATTCAATATAAGATGTGTATTTGTACATCACTTGAAAGCTAAACACTAATCTTACATCATCATATTCATATATATACTGTGAAAAATGTGGTTCATCTTAATAAATCGACCCGAGTCTTGACAGATGGAACACTAAAAAGTTAGGTTCAAAAGATGTTGAATTTATTGTTTATTAATTTGAATAAAAACAAAATGAAAGCCGACCATAAAACATATAATTAACTTTTTTTTTTTTCAACATAATAGTCCACTTATATATATATATATATATAGAGCACCGATTAGGTGCGGCGGCCGCACCGTGCGGCGTCGACCACGGGCCGTCGATCACGGGTCCATCGCATCGGACGGTCGGGTGCGATTCACGTCGATCGTTGGATTCGATGGACCCGCGATCGGACGGCTGCCGCACGGTGCGGCCGTCGCACCTCATCGCGGTCGTATATATATATATATAGAGCACCGATTAGGTGCGGCGGCCGCACCGTGCGGCGTCGACCACGGGCCGTCGATCACGGGTCCATCGCATCGGACGGTCGGGTGCGATTCACGTCGACCGTTGGATTCGATGGACCCGCGATCGGACGGCTGCCGCACGGTGCGGCCGTCGCACCTCATCGCGGTCGTATATATATATATACGCGAGCGATTCAGTGCGGGAATGCGGAAAACGACGTCGATCGTTCGATCGCGGGTCCATCGCATCCAACGGTCGAGATGAATCGCACCTGACCGTCCGATGCGATGGACCCGTGATCGACGGCCCGTGATCGCTTCCCGCACGACCGCATTCCCGCACTGAATCGGTTCCCTATATATATATATATATATATATATATATATGAAAATTATTGCGTGCGGTGAACGGCAGGTGCGGCCGCGACGTGGGCCGTTCGATCGCAGGTCCATCGCATCCAACGGTCGACGTGAATCGCAGCCGACCGTCCGATGCGATGGACCCGTGATCGCTACCGCACCCAACGGTTTACGACGTGGGTCGTCCGATCGCGGGTCCATCGCATCCAACGGTCGACGTGAATCGCACCCGACCGTCCGATGCGATGGACCCGTGATCGACGGCCCGTGATCGCGCACCGCACCGACCGTAAACCGCACCTAATCGGCTCCCTATATATATATATATATATATATATATATATATATATATATATATATATATATATATATATACGACCGCGATGAGGTGCGACGGCCGCACCGTGCGGCAGCCGTCCGATCGCGGGTCCATCGAATCCAACGGTCGACGTGAATCGCACCCGACCGTCCGATGCGATGGACCCGTGATCGACGGTCCGTGGTCGACGCCGCACGGTGCGGCCGCCGCACCTAATCGGTGCTCTATATATATATATATATATATATATATATATATATATATATATCAATGCGTGTTATTTAGTTAATTAACACATGAAGACGCCATGCTTACTCATCAAAAGAATAAAGTAAAAAGACAAAGAAAAGAAAAGCAAATAAAAGGAAAGAAAGATTTGGAAGCTTGAGCATAAGATATATTGATTAATACACTAATGAGAGCATATAAATTCAAATAATAAAATGATACGTGGACGTGTGGGGTTATCAACTTAATTAGCTAGATTGTTATATATAATTTTTAATGGAATGTACGTTGAACAAATTTTATACTTTGCATGTTAAATACCGTTATATTCAACCCGCGATGGACCCGTGATCGACGGCCCGTGGTCGACGCCGCACGACCGCACGACCCGCACCTAATCACTCCTCTAATTATTGTACAAGGCTGATGAAATATCTTTGAATTTATTCAAATTAAACTTCTTCTATCCACATGTTTGTGCATGGGTGATTATATGTGTATCTGTGATTATCCTAAATAACTTTGGATTCCTCTTTGTAAATAAATAAATAAATTTAAAAATATAGAGTTGATATGACATTCTAGTACTATTTATAACAAAGATGATCGAAATTTACTGTCATTAAAATATTATGTTTTGATCCTCAAACAATATTTAACCAGACCACCTTCTCAAAAAAAAAAAAAAAAAATTTAACCAGACCACCTTAGAGAGAATGATGATTAATTTATATCAATTTTTCATACACGGATATAAAATTTTTTAAAAAAAATGCTTATATATATATATATATATATAAACGATTAGGTGTGGTCGTGCGGTCGCGATCGCAGGCCGTCTGATCGCGGATCCATCGCATCCAACGGTTAACGTGAATGGCACCCAACCGTCTGATGCGATGGACCCGTGATCGACGGTCGCACCGACCGCACGACCGCACCTAATCACGTGTATGTGTATATATATATATATATATGAAAATTATTACGTGCGGCGAACGGCAGGTGCGGATATATATATATATATATATATAAATTATTACGTGCGGCGAACGGCAGGTGCGGCCGCGACGTGGGCCGTTCGATCGCGGGTCCATCGCATTCAACGGTCGACGTGATTCGCACCCGACCGTCCGATGCGATGGACCCGTGATCGACGGCCCGTAGTTGCTGCCGCACCTGCCGTTCGCCGCACGCAATATATATATATATATATATATATATATATATATATATATATATATATATATATATATATATATATATATATATATATATATATATATATAGGGAGCCGATTCAGTGCGGGAATGCGGTCGTGCGGGAAGCGATCACGGGCCGTCGATCACAGGTCCATCGCATCGGACGGTCGGGTGCGATTCATCTCGACCGTTGGATGCGATGGACCCGCGATCGAACGATCAACGTCATTTCCCGCATTCCCGCACTGAATCGCTCGCGTATATATATATATATATTCGATAATATGCGGTCGGTGCGGTCGTGCGGATTCGACGTGCGTCGTCCGATCGCGGGTCTATCGCATCCAACGGTCGACGTGAATCGCACCCGACCGTCCGATGCGATGGACCCGTGATCGACGGCCCGTGAATCGCGACCGCATGACCGTATAATATCACGACTCTATATATATATATATATATATATATATATATATATATATATATATAGAGCACCGATTAGGTGCGGCGGCCGCACCGTGCGGCGTCGACCACGGGCCGTCGATCACGGGTCCATCGCATCGGACGGTCGGGTGCGATTCACGTCGACCGTTGGATGCGATGGACCCGCGATCGGACGGCTGCCGCACGGTGCGGCCGCCGCACCTCATCGCGGTCGTATATATATATATATATATATATATATATATATATATATATATATATATATATATATATATATATATATATATGCCGACGATTGGATGCGGCGAACGGCAGGTGCGGCCGCGACGTGGGCCGTTCGATCGCGGGTCCATCGCATCCAACGGTCGACGTGAATCGCACCCGACCGTCCGATGCGATGGACCCGTGATCGACGGCCGCACCGTGCGGCAGCCGTCCGATCGCGGGTCCATCGAATCCAACGGTCGACGTGAATCGCACCCGACCGTCCGATGCGATGGACCCGTGATCGACGCCGCACGGTGCGGCCGCCGCACCTAATCGGTGCTCTATATATATATATATATATATACACACACACACCACACACACACACGCTTGCGATTAGGTGTGGTGAACAGCAAGTGCGGCCGCGATGTGGGCCGTCCGATCGCGGGTCCATTGCATCCAACGGTCGACGTGAATCGCACCTGACCGTCCGATGCGATGGACCCGTGATCGTTGTTGCACCCGCCGTTCGCCGCACCTAATCGGTTCCCTATATATATATATATATATATATATACGACCGCGATGAGGTGCGACGGCCGCACCGTGCGGCAGCCGTCCGATCGCGGGTCCATCGAATCCAACGGTCGACGTGAATCGCACCCGACCGTCCGATGCGATGGACCCGTGATCGACGGCCCGTGGTCGACGCCGCACGGTGCGGCCGCCGCACCTAATCGGTGCTCTATATATATATATATATATATATATATATATATATATATATATATATACGACCGCGATGAGGTGCGACGGCCGCACCGTGCGGCAGCCGTCCGATCGCGGGTCCATCGAATCCAACGGTCGACGTGAATCGCACCCGACCGTCCGATGCGATGGACCCGTGATCGACGGCCCGTGGTCGACGCCGCACGGTGCGGCCGCCGCACCTAATCGGTGCTCTATATATATATATATATATATATATATATATATATATATATATATATATATATATATAGGGAGCTGATTAGGTGCGGTTTACGGTCGGTGCGGTGCGCGATATATATATATGGTCGCGATTACGTGCGGTGTGCGGTCGGTGCGGTTTACGACGTGGGCCGTTCGATCGCGGGTCCATCGCATCCAACGGTCGACGTGAATCGCACCCGACCGTCCGATGCGATGGACCCGTGATCGACGGCCCGTGATCGCGCACCGCACCGACCGTAAACCGCACCTAATCAGCTCCCTATATATATATATATATATATATATATATATATATATATATATATATATATATATATATATAGGGAGCCGATTCAGTGCGGGAATGCGGTCGTGCGGGAAGCGATCACGGGCCGTCGATCACGGGTCCATCGCATCGGACGGTCGGGTGCGATTCATCTCGACCGTTGGATGCGATGGACCCGCGATCGAACGATCGACGTCGTTTCCCGCATTCCCGCATTCCCGCACTGAATCGCTCGCGTATATATATATATATATATATATATATATATATATATATATATATATATATATATATATATACTTGTGTGCATCCGGAGGTCATTTGGCAAACAAAGATACTGGTAAAAGTGCAATGTTTCACGTGTTTCCTACTTCAGAACAAGCTCATCACGAAGGTATTCAGGGCGCATTGGCAGCCGATGGAGGCAGTGGATTGCCCAGTGTGCGGTGGAGAAGTAGAGACTACAGAACACCTGTTCTGTTAGTGCCCAATCGCCGCAAGATTACGGTCACGACTGGCCGGGGCATCAAAAAAGCCTCTATGTGTGCTTTCCATGGAGGAACTCCGGGAGGCGATATGGAGAATGAGGAAGAAAAACGATAGGAGCAAGTCAGGCCGGGTTTGGCTTTCAATCATACCGGCGGGGCGTGTGCTATTTGGCGGGCATGCAACGACGTAGTGTTCAAGAGTGCAACGCTCTATTTTGAGAACTTGTGGGAGACGACGACCTAGTGTATCCGAGATTGGGGCAATAAGATATGCAGGGTTAGATACATTCATATTAAAGACAACACACGGAAGGGGGTTGTCTTCAATATGCGGGCGTGTTACAGCTGTATTATACTTTACTGTTTTAGCTATTTTTTTATTCTTCTATTTTTCTCATCTCTTTCAACTGTGTTCTTTATCACTTATTAAATTAAATATGACTCCATTTCACTTGAAAAATAATTTGTGTGCGTCAATCACTCCACCCATCCTTTCTTTTATGCGCATTACCACACATTTCACTTTAAAAAATTTGTATTATTGTATTAAGAAGTATAGATTATACCGAATAACAATCAAATATAAAAATGATGATATGACAATACAATAAGTTGTATATTACTATATTTAGCCAAAAAGTCGTAACACGTTGCTCAATTATTTATTTGAAACAAGTTAAAACTGGCAATAATTGATCATTAAAATATTTAATTTAATTTTAGCAAATGCAAGATGACAGCTTGATAGGAGGTGACGAAGAAAAAGACCTTATGTGAAATGTGGTCTTTTTTTAAACAATTGACATGAAATTTATTTTGCTCTATGCATATGCCCAATTTTAGTGTCAGCTTGATGTTTATTGTTATTAGAACATCTAAATAAATAATTTTCGAGTAACACATTCATTTGTTGTTCATGAGTTCTTCATTCCTTATTGCCACAAAATCTAGCTCAAAATTAACAAATCAATCTAGTGTTTTTTTTTTTGTTGTGGAAAATTGCATAAACCTGATTGTACATACATAGTTTAGGGTGGACGTATGCATTTTGTTTTTTTGCGCACGTGATTGTGATGATAAGCTTTTTATTGAAATGCATTTTTATACTTGAGAATCATTCTATCGTTTGTTATAGTCAGTCATTTATACCATCATATTTATAATTCTAATGTATTATAAAATTTTTAAAAATAAATAATTATTTAATGAAATATATATTTCATAAAAAAATGAAATATATACTTAATGAATTGAATGTAAACATTTTAATATTTTTAATATATAATTTCTATAAAAAAATTTAAATATATTAAGTTAAAACTAAATGAATGATTGAGTTTACTGACATGCATTATATTTTTGAGATCCTACTCACTGGGTCTTAATAAAATTTTGTTTTCATTGTTAGTCCTGTCACATTAAACTATCTCTATCATACTATCACCCACGTCATCTAATCACAATTTTAAATTCAAGTTTTACAACATGACATGTACTTTATGGCAAACTCCCCACCTCATTGAGGATTAAAAAAGGGCAAGATATTTAAATGCAATGTGAACACTTCAATTCACTTATGTGTCGCATTTTATTCCATGGCCCTATTCAAACTTATTCTGAAATTTATTTTTAGTCGGGCCGGGCTCGAACTCGGGCTTAACTTGGGTCGGGCCGGGTTGACCGTCAGGCCCGGCCAACGCTGAGGTGTGCTCATTGCCGTACATTTGATGCACTGATCTTACACGTAGGCCTGTCAACGGGTCGGGTCGAGGTGGACCCGGACCCGACCCGTTTGATTAGCGGGTCATTCGGGTCGGGTCCACATCGGGTCTCGGGTCGGGTCGGGTCGGATCGACCCATTATCAAAAGTAGGCCAGACAAAGAGAGATTGAGAAACTTCTCAAAGGCCTACAATGGCTTCATTTTTTTTTTCTTTTTAATAGAGTGTAATATATTATAAATAGTTCTTCACTATTTTAAATAGTTTAATAAGATGATATTTGGAATACGGTTTAGATTATTACGCTTTTACGTGAAGTTAAAATATTATAAAAATATTTCAAATGCTTAAAATTTTAAATGAGTATTCAATATTTAGTTATACATGTTTGATTGGATCATGAATGTTGGGTTGGATCATAAATAAAAAAAAATCACAAAGTATTTGGGTTTGGTCAATCGGGTCCATCGGGTCTATAGGATCGGGTCAGGGTGGACTCAGACCCGATCCGTTTTCATTGTCGGGTCCTTCGGATCGGGTATTTATGCCTTCTATCAGGTCGGATCCAGATCGACCCGTGACCCGTTGACAGGCCTAGCTACACGCCTCCTCTTCGTTTCTTTTCGGTAAAACTTATCCAGATTTGTTTATTTTTAGCTGTCTTTGAATGAATAATACCCAAACCTGTCATTCCTCCATTGCGGTTTCTGTTTTTTTTTTGTCTCCGCCGCACGTCGGAGGATGAAACACAATGTGGGTCTCGATCGAATCGCCTAAAGAGATTGGATTTGCAACTGGGTTCTTTCGAGTTCCTGCAGAGGATGTCATTTCTCGAGCTGTATCGATGAAAAGCTGGTCTTTTTTTTTAACTTAACGTATCGATTTTTCTGATTTCTTGCTTGTGATGTAGAAATTTTGATATGGGTTTTCTCTGGATCCCTTGTTTTGATCGAATTTGTGAGAGGAAGAGATTTGGGTCATTTTTATATACCCGATTTGCAATTGCTTTGATGTTATAATGGTGTATGATAAGAAAACTTCATCGAGAGAGAGAGAGAGGTTTTTTGGCTTCTGGATTGTTTGTTTTGATTCGGGTCATGGGGTTTCTAAGCATAATGGGGAACTCTTTTGGGTGTTCGGCGTCGGGGGAACGGCTTGTTTCCGCTGCGAGAGATGGGGATCTTCAAGAAGCCAAGGCTTTGCTTGAATACAATCCTCGGCTCGCTCGGTATTCGACTTTCGGTATTCGCAATTCACCCCTCCATTACTCTGCAGCTCAGGGACATCACGAGGTTTTTAATCTCATAATTCTATTCTTTCAATCTTCTTTGATGTCAAATTCGTCAGTTTTGTCTGTGTTTTATACTACTAGGACAATTAGATGGGTTTTTATGGTTGATTGTTGTATTATTGGCTTTCAGATTGTCTCTTTATTGCTTGAATCTGGCGTTGATATCAACTTCGGAACTATCGTGGTCAGGTAACATTAGCCTCAGCTTGGAAGTGATAATATGTTGTGATGATTTCACCAGTAGTCCTGGTTGTAGTATCTCATACAGTCCTGGCTGTATAACGTGGCAAGAGATCATGTCCATGAGATTGAATCTTGACAACAATTATGTACAACATTTGTGAACAGACTGCTTTGATGCAAGCTTGCCAATTTGGTCACTGGGAGGTTGTTCAGATTCTCATGCTTTTTAAGCAAATGTAAGGCACATCGAACTTTATTGTCTTAAGAAACGTCATTCATTTATCTCTGATTGTTGAACATTGAATTTATAGATTCACAAAAGCGATTACCTCAACGGTGGTACAGCACTGCACTTTGCGGCAGTAAATGGTCACTCTCGTTGCATTCGGCTTCTCTTTGCAAATCATGTGCCCAGCGTGCCTGATTTTTGGAACAATATGAGAAAAATATCTACTCGGAAGAGCTTAAGAATGACTTTGATGAGAGGTAGACTAGTCATGCGATCATTGTACTCTTTTATTGTAGTACTGCAGATAAAGGGAATTTTATTAATCATTTAATGTATGTTTTGGCAGTACTCTATCTATGACAATTAATAAACCAGCAGATGGTGGCATTACTGCACTTCACATGGCTGCATTATATGGGCACACTGAGAGTGTGCAGTTGCTCCTGGACTTGGGAGCTTCTTTTTCTGAAGTCACAGTTGAGGATGGCTCTACCATTGACCTGATTGGTATTAACTTTACAGCTCTCATTATATATGTGTTTGTTAGATCACAAACCTGCTGCTATCTCTTCATTTATGTTCTGTCAGAGTGAATGTGACGTCATTCATAAATTGTGTGTCTGGATAATTTAACCCTCATTAGTGGTTTAGTAATTCTGGGTCCCGTTTCCCTCACATGTAGAAGGATATGGGAGTTTGTCATTGATAATTTTAGATACTTCTACTGGTTATTTAAGTTTAAACATTAAAATTTTAAATTCAATGAGCTGATGCCAGGACCCAAGTTTTCATATATGTAGTGATTTGCTCCTCCATATTCGGTGCACTTTTTCTTTTTATATCTTTAGATTTTGTCATTATAAAACTTCTAGATTTAAATACGGTTAACTCCAATTGTTGGAAAAGAGGCTATGATGAGGTGTGATGCCATATTAATAATTGTCATAGGCATACTTAGTTCCCAAAATGTGTTTTTCTATTTTTTGTTGTATCTAAAAATCGAAAGATTTTTTCATGAATAAAAAGAATCGAAAGATTTTTGCCTCAATATCTGTCAGAACTCAGAACTGAAAAAGTTATTGGATTTTGTCATGATCTAATCCATTGGAACAGACTACAGTTAGCACCCTACCTCTAATAAAGTTTATACTTGGTTAGTTAGGTGTTCAAATCCCACCCATCAATGTGGCCCCCCTCTGCTCCTCTCTAATAGTGTTGCAATAAATTTAAGTGCTTCTTTGTTCCTTTATTATAATAGTAGATGAGAAACTTTGAATTTTCTGAGCTTTTAAGCTAGTCATTTTCGTAAAGTTTCATGAACTTTCGTAAATGGCTTTCCCACTTCAAAAAATGATGTCAGAATACTTACTGATTATTACAAGAAATTTTAATTCTAGTTTAACTTGAGGCATATGATATATAGAAATACAAAAAACATTAACTGTCGGCTGGCAGGATTGGAATGCATATTAAGAAATGGATGAAAATCTGACAAATTTTATTATTCTAGTTCATAACCAAAATCTGGAAAAAGCAATCTGCAATCTTAACCTTTTTTGCTGTCTCTTTTTTTTTCCGCTAATTTGTAAGGCTGGTGACTTGTGGCTTCATTTTGTTTTCCCATGAAAATGTTTTCGGCATTGCTCTGGCCATTGCACAGAACAGGAACCATCTTATGTACTTTCATTAGTCATTGTGAAACACATTTTTTGGCCTTTGGCAGGTTCTGGAAGCACACCACTTCATTATGCTGCTTGTGGTGGAAATGCCCAGTGCTGTCAGGTATATCGTTTGGTTCTCAATTGTATTGCTGGTCGTTTGAAACATTATTTGCGTATTGAGCTTATTTTCTTTGTATGTGGATGTGCAGGTTTTAATTGCTAGGGGCGCCAGCCTAACTGCTGAAAATGCGAATGGGTATGTTTTGAATATCTGAATCTTTTACAGATATTCCTTCTTCATGAGATTTCACTTAATATGTGTTAGAAGTTTATTTGATATGTAAGTGATGAGATTTGAACCCAGTTCACATGTTGCATTTTGTTTTGGGGATAAAAGGTAGGCCTTCTGCCTTGATTTGTTAAAACCAAAGAGAATGCCCAAAACATGCAAAAGAATTAGAGTGCAAATATGGAGGACAGCCGAACCTCAAAACATTGGTGTGAGTTATAGTAGAAGAGCTATCTACTAAGACCCACCCAAAGGACCCCAAACATTGGTGTGGTTGCAAATTTTGTTGTCAACCATATATGTTAGAAGTTGCATATCACAGCGTTTCATGGCTTCTCAAATATTGTGAAACCATGGATCCCATAATTCAGCACATGATGAGTGTTGTGGGACTGTGAAACAACATAATTGCACGTCATTGTCATTGCATCTCTATGGGTGTCAAAAATATCAATTAAAAATAGTTGTACATCCATAACTGACTCTATGATGATATACAGTGACCAAGTCATAATACAGAGTCACAGATGGCTTAAATACGATGGTCAATCATTTTGGGTGACTTTTAATCATGGTATATATTTAAATTTCTGTTGTCAGTAAGCTGTTCAACATGTAAGGTCCATCAAATCCATTGGCATGACCTGTAGTAATGGAAAAATCAATAATTAATATTCTTCGGGCATCTTTCCCTCAAAAAAGAAAATAAAATCTTGGGCATCATTTTTGCAAAAGCAAGGGATCACTTTTAATGATGCAATTCATTATTGAATTATCAACAACCAGTACCCTTCAGACATGATTCAGGAAAGTTGAATCGAATAAATGTATGTAGTTTACCAGGAAATGTGAAATCTGCTGTGAATTACATCGTGTTGGAATTTGTCTGGTACTTGAGGCACATGGTGAGGTTTTCCTGTTGATATACAAGGGTAACAGTCTATTAAATCTGTGATCTGTAGAACTTCCATTCAGATCTTTGTGTGTCTTGTTTTAGTAGCTCTTTTTAGTAGTTTGGTATGTTAGGAAGTAAATATGCAAGTGTAAAAATGGGTCTAGGCTGCTGTGCTGTATACATTAAAATGGATGCCAGGTAAATCACATAAGGACTAAGTAGTAGCTGCAAAAGTAGAGTACGACAAGAATTGGGATGATCAGGTCATGTCCATCAGAGGCAGAGAGGACATCCTGTTCAGAAGGGAAAATAAATTATCGTAGTTCTGAGAAGAGATGGGAGAACTAAGACAACCAAATGGAGATAATGAGAATGGTTATGAAGGCTATGATAGTAGTAATATATAAATCACTGTTGTATTTATCATTTATTTGCCTCTCCATAAAAAAAGATTTGACTGTGTGTACAGAATCTATTATTGGTATTTATAAAATAGTCGACTTGGTTTTCTTATTGCTGCAACTTGCAAGGAACAGAAAATTAGGTTTCCTTCTGTCACATACTTTTATGTTTCATCATACTAGAAGGAACATATGGTAGAACTGTTGTTCATCCTTGCAAGCAAAATAAACTACTGATCAGAAGACCTCTATCATGGGGGTTGTAGAATTAACACCACTTCACTAAGGATGTTCTTTAACAAATATTCTTTTTTTTTTTGTAGTTTCTAAACAAATCATGAAATCCAAACTCCATTTGTGCATCTGCAGTTGGACCCCCTTGATGGTAGCTCGTTCGTGGCATAGAAATTGGCTAGAAGGGATACTAAGCAAACGACCAGAAGGAAGGGTGCAAGTTCTTCCGTCCTCATACTTGTCTATCCCCCTCATGAGCATAATGAAGATAGCAAGGTAAGTGATCTCGGATCCATCTTGTTTTTTATTTAAATAATGAATAAGAATGTAATCACATATATGTCATCCACCCAGAGACTCTGGGTGGAGGAACATTGAACAATTACCCACCTCCACTGATCCTTGCGCCGTGTGTTTGGAGACGGGATGCGAAGTTTATGCAGAAGGTAACTTTTGAAGTGCATTCGATCATCGGCACTGATACATTTAGTCATTCTATGTCATTCTTTGTGAAAGTATGCACTTCAGTAGACAAGTATATACCTGTAACAAAAAAACTCATTCAAATTGTAAAAGTGGCTGCTGGAATGATTAGTGTGTGCATCGATACGTGTGAGTAACGTCTTGATTTCTTTGGTCTTGCGTTTTACAGGTTGTGGTCACGAGTTCTGCACTCGATGCGCGCTCTATCTGTGCTCAACCAACAGCACATTCACGGTCGTATCGGGTCCACCGGGTTCCATCGCTTGCCCACTTTGTCGGCACGCAATCGTGTCCTTCACGAGACTCCCCGTCTCGGACACCACCAAGGGCCACCACTCCTCGAGGACCACCGGGAGCCTTGCCCTCGCGCTGTGCACCCCCTGCTCGTCAGGCGGTGGCGCCGCCTCAGATTCCGTGCCGTCTCCTACCACCCCATTGTGTGTGCCCGAGATCCGTTGTGACTGCATGCCTCCATTCGGGTCGTCGTCATTCTGCTCCTCCCTCAACTGCCAGAGGTTCCCCTTGATGAGGCTCAACTCAAGCCTCTGTATGGGCCAGCCCGAGACGAGATCCTCTCTTGTTGAGTGGTGAGGAGTCAGTGACCAGCAGGTGTTCGAGGCCTGGAGGGCTGAGGCGTTTGTCATCGCACAGCGAGGGCAGGAGATCTTGGTTCTCTTTCAATCAATACATAGCCACTGGGAGTGGCTGAAAAGGAAAAAATGGTGATCTTGTGTTTTTTTTGCTCACCCAATTCTATTTTTGAATGAATGTTGTGTGATTTATTTGTGTGATTAGATTTTTGGTAGGGTTTCACATATTTATCGTCTGTATTCCCTTTCTCGCTTGTTTTGTGTAAATAATATGAAGAATGAACAGTTTCCACTTGTAAAATATTTGTACCGACTGTGTTGGTTTTCCAAGTTTCAATCCTTTTTAGTATCTATATAATCTTGTAATAAGGCGGTAGGAGTAAAGTTCATTTTTTATTTTTTGAAAATTAATGCTCTCAAATCTTTGTTCATCCTTCACGGATAAGCTTTGTTATTGTGTATCCATAGATAGTGTGGAAGTCTCCAATGTGCACTTCGCACTTTCTTCTTCCACTCAATGCCAAAACAGCTCACACAGTTATGTTAAAATATTCACTTTTCTCACCCTACTGTTCCAGAAATAAATAAATAAATAAATAAGAAACCCATTCAAATATGCCCTCATTTGATTGGTCAACCAGTCAATAATTCTAATTTACAAATTTGACCACAAGTTTCTCTCTATGTATAGTTAATATATATACAGTGTTACACATATATAACAGTGCAAGACAGCTAAAAAACTATGTTGGCACATGAAATGGTTCCTAGGGACAAAAGGAATCCTGGGAATAAATGTGTGCAGTTTCAGTGATGTATCATGCAATCTGTCTCTATATCCACACAAAATTCCGAAACAGAGAATGAAATGGTGGAAAATTTGAAACCTAGCTAAACAGCATTTGAACTGGGAACAATTAGTATCAACTTAAAAAGAACTGATCTTTATTGTTATACTGTTCGAAAGGCACAGAGTGAATGCCTTGCTTTGAATAAAGTAATTCTATGCTCACTGTATTCCATCAGAGTGGTCTCATAAAAACAAAAAACAAAACTCATCACAGAAGTTTTTTCATGAGTGTTTATTCTCCACCTTTGTTAAAGAATTCATGATAAAAAAATACTGATATAACATACATTGATTCCTTGCAAGAAGGATCAACTAAATATTAGGGTTGCATACTGCATGTATGATACTGCATAAGATTATAAGATTACATTTAATCAGCAAAGCCAAAAAGAAATACTACATGGTTTTACAACTCAAACATACATAGTACATACAATCACATGTTAGCTGTGATAACCCAAGCTCTGGAGGGATAGACAGAAAAGTTGAAGATGGGAGGGTTGACAAGAGTGCAAGACACGCATACCGTTACAAACGGAGTAGAGAGCGGCCACGACGAAAACGTTGTGGTGCAAAAGCCTTGCAAGGTCAAGAAAAAGAACTTAGAAGATGGAAAATAGATGATATGAGAGAATATGAGAGAATTTAGAGGAGGAGATCGAGAAGAGAAAGCTCAGTAAGGATAGCACCAAAGGCAGCTACAACAAACTAAAGATCTGGTCCTTCCATCTCCTTTTCTTGTATCCTTCCAACCCAAGAAGCAAAAATGCAAAGGACCACCATTTCATGGAGGTTTTTGTTGCAAAAAAACAAACATGAAAAGCAAAAGAGGTGAAGAAGGGGACAGAAGGCATGTTGAGTGGGGGTGGGGCTTTGAAGTGACTTGAATTGGAAAGTAATGGGAGGGGCGAGTGGGGGGTTATATAGGAAAGGTAGGCAATATAATTGAATGTGGTGGGAAAAAGTGGTGGTACTGGTATTCCCAAATGGGTGTTTCTCTGATCAGTCCACATGCAATGAAAAACAAAGCAAACAAACAGAAAAAAAAAAAAAAAACACTCCAACACACATCCAAGAAGAAAAGAGAGGGTTGACTGATTTGAATTGGGGGGGGGGGGTTAAGTACGAAAAGGAAATGGCAGTGCAGTTGGTGGGAGTTATGTATGTTGTGTTACTTACACATCAACAGAAACAACTCCTACCTAGACAACATCTCTTCTCGACTCACTCACGTAACCTATAATATAAGTTTCTAAGGTACGCAGATTTAATTTTAATTGAGAGAGAGAGAGAGTTTGTGTTGGTGTTACACTCTTATCCCCAGTAATTGGGTCTGGAATATTAGAGGCAGGATAGGATGTTACACTCTTATCTCTAGTTGATTGATTAGCAAGAATAAACTTGGATAGTTATACTCAACAAATAAATTCATGAAAGATTGCAATTCCATGAAAGAGATACAATAATCTATTCATTCTTTATGCAACTAAAAAAAACACTAAAGACAAGAATAATGATTATAGAATGATATGAAAAATATAATTAACCAAATAAAAATGATCTCAATAGCTATCTATCGTACAATATCAATGTATCATAGATAAACTACATCGCACCCCACCAGATCAAGACTCTCGAAGCACTCCACTAACAATTTTTAGTGATGTCAGTGAATTATATTGTTTCAGAGTCTTGATCATGTGATAAAAAATTTGATTTATTTGATGACCCAGATCAATTACAATATGACATCATCCCATTATTTTTTAGATGGGATGCTATTATTTTTTATTTTTGGTTTATGATCAAAATTGATTAAATTTTTGTTATTAAATCATCTTACTATACTTTAATGGAGTTGTCGCTTTGTGTAGAGAAGATGCATGGTTTGTCCTGTCATACTCCATGTTTGCAAAATATCCGGAGCATTTTTAGTCAAAAGTTTAATTTTTATTTAACTTATAATCAAATATATGATTCATGCATAAAGCAAATTCAACACTTTAATGTGTATCAAATACATGAGATGTGTATTTTGAATGTGTGATATAACTAAACGAGAAGATAGTGTGATATAACTCTCATTTTTTGTAATTTTTATAATGTATGCTTCTTGAATATATGATGTGATATACCGATTCTTAAAAAAAAAGAAGAGAGAAGATAGAGAGAAAAAAAAAACATTTGCTAATGAGATGGGATTGATCCCACCAGGACACAGATCATTCTTCTTCTTCTTCTTCAATAAGACGTTGACTTTTTATAAAAAATAAAATTTGAATAATGTTCATGATATCCCATCTTTTATTTAACTATTTTTTTCATTAAAAACTTAAATTCTATCCAATATTGTTATCATGAATGCATGCTTTCTAACTATACGCGGACCTGTATCACAACTTGTCTAACACACTTCATTGTAAATTTTAGAACTTTAAATTCCGATGGGGGTGAATTGTTTGGATGCTCCTAACAAAGAATTTTTTTTTCCTGTCCTTAAACTTCTTTTTTTTTTTTTTACTTTTGTAGTCTGATCTTATTTTTTTTACTCCTGACAATGTCACATCATGTTTTGATACTTAAATTCTTTCGCCTTATTTTTTTTATAGTCACATTATGTGCAATTACATTTTAATTAATTAAAAAAATTATATATTTTTTTACAGATATATCATTCACTGCTATAGAGGAATTAGTCTTTGAACTGCCTATCCATATGCACAAGCTAGAGAGGAAGATGATCGACCGGTTTTCATGACATGTAACATGCGCGAATGCAAAAGATGAATCATGAGTGAAGTGGATAAATATTTTTTTGTCCTCAACAATAATTAGCATTGGCATTTTGTGAATTGTGGTTTTGGATTTTGTAGGAGTATATATTTTAATGACACTTTGAGAATGCATCTATTATCTTTTGTGTTTAACCATTTTATGTACATTGATTGCACTAACAGATGATAAGAACATGAGTTACAATTCATTAATTTATTGTAATGACACATGTATCTATAATTAATAATTTTGTATTTTTGTGTTTAGCCATTTTATATACGTAAAATGCTCTTTTTAGGTAATTATTAACAATCTGTAATTATGTGTAGAATTTCTGTATATATCACATTATATTTCTATAACTCTATTGGTAAGGGTAATTCAAGTATTACAGGGATAAAAAAAATAGACAACACTATATGGATAAAGAAAAGATAAAAAATAAAAATTCAGAAAAAAAAATCGTCAAGGGGCATTTGCTCAATTCACCCATTCTAATTTTCTTGACCACGTGGGGGTGATAAAAAAAATATGTGTTGAACGAATGTGTCCTTGATGTCCCATAGGCCAGTGGTAAATGGTAAAAGGGCACTTCCCTCTTTGTAAAACACTAGGTTTGAATCTTGCTGTACACAAAAAAAAAATGTGCTTATTTAGTCACCTAGGCTGATTCTCGTGGTATCCCATTGAGAATCTTTATGCCAAAAAATTGGCAATCCTTCATAAGGGGGGTTAGTGGTATTTTATGTACATTAATGTTCATGTCACTTGGGGATATGTATATATATCAAATAAAATATAAGGGAAAAATCCATATATCCCCTTGAAAGTTTGTTTATATTTATATCACCCTTCTTTTTTTGAAAAATTCATGTAACCCTCTAATTGTTTTGGGTTATATTGATATATACCACCTTGCCGTTAACACATTTAAACTGGAGTCACACATGTTTAAATTACCTTTTTACCCTCGTCAATGCCACCTACACCTAAGAAAAAATCCATATAACCCTTTGGGCCCGTTTGGATAGAGGCATAAGTTATTTGGGGTTTATACCTATTCTAGAAATTGTTGACTTTATCAATAGAATAAGAGATTTTGTGTTTGATTGTGTTTTCAGTTATTCTCATTGGGAAACGTAATAATAAATGTTGGAGTGTTTAGTTGATGAAGAATAAGATGAGAATAAGGTGTAAAAAGTTGATTTGACATGTGGGCTCATTGATGTATAAAAGGTGATGACATGTGATTTGATGTGATGATATGTAATTTGATAGGTGGGTCCCCTTATTCCAGTGGAGGAATAACACAATTACATGGGTGGACTTGAAATACAAATACCAGTTTATTCTCTCTAATTTCACATAGTTATACCCCCTTATTCCTCTACCCAAACACCTTTTGCCTTATTCTCCTCAATTCCTCCCATATTCCACCCCTATTCCTCTAGCCAAACGGGGCCTTACAGTTTGTGAAAGATCCATATAACCCCCTATATTTTCTCTTGGATTTTAGACCCCTTAATTAATTTTATGTCAAATTTTAATGAATATTCTGAGTATATATTATATTCATCTAAAGATGTTGAAAATGTGTTTTATCCAAATAATCTTATGAGATATTAAAAAAAAATCAATATGTTATCTATAAGGTAACGGTGGGGAGTGATATGAATTAAGCGATTAATTTTAGGAGGTTATATAGTTATTCAGAAAAATGAGTAGTCGATGTGTATATTCGCAATTTTAAGGGCTAGTTTGGCAAGAGGATAAGCTTTCGAGGATAAATTGTCCTAATTTTAGGGGATAAAAAGTCCATCAATTTTGTTCATATTTAAATTTATCAAAATAGGATAAAAAGTGGGATAAATGCTATCCCACCTTTAATTAGGTGGAACAAAATATCTTAATTTTTATTTTAAAATCGGGACAACTGTCACAGTTTATCCAAATTATTTTTTATATCATATGGAAATAAACTGTCCCCCACTCACTTATCCCAATAATTACTCCTTATCACAACACTTATCCCCTTTCTAAACCAGCCTAAAAAAATTATATGAATATATATATTTTCATAGTGATGTTGAATAACATAATATTCCTCGAATATTCTTTTAAAATTGATGGTAATTTAACTCAAATGTTTTTTTGTTTTACTAGAGACTTTTAGAGGGTTACATGGATCGTTACAAAGGAAAAATAAAAACAGGATATGAATATTTACGAACTTTTATATGCATTTTTCTCAGAATATAAAACTAAAAAATCAGTGCTATTTTTTATTTTTGTAATTCCGCGTAAATTAAAATCACGTTGACTTAACACAATTCCATATATAGTATGACAAAAATTTCCAAATCTTTTAAACGCCATCAAACAATTCCATAGTATCCATGGCCATTCAATTTACAAACACACAAAATCCCATGCAGGTCAGGGAAACTGTCCACCATATCTTTTGTTCAGCCAGGGCGACGACAACTCCAAAACGCATGCCAGTGCCAAGCCTCTCTCTCTCTCTCTCTCTCTCTCTCTCTCTCTTCTAGTTTATACAACTCCCATTCATTAGCTGTTGTGCCCTAAAGAGAGCAGCAATGGTTGGACTGGACTGTATAGGGTTTTTTGGTGTGATATATATCTGTGTAATTATTTCTAAATATGGCAGAGAAAAACCTGTTAAGAAAGACATGACGACCTACCAGTCGCTGGTCCCTTCTCCGTCATCATCGTTCGTTTCCTCCACTCACAACTCCGACATGACAACACACGAGTTATATATATTATTGTCTTGTAAAAAAAAAAAAAACCCTCTTATGTAATCCATGAGAAACCAATTTGCATGTTAAAACCTCACCCACGCATTCTAATAAATTAAGCACTTAATAAAAAAAAGTATAAAATAATCCCATGATCAAATCCCTTTAATTCTAATGATTTTTTTATAATGAAATAAAATAAAATAAAATTGAATAATAAAAAAGTTCCCACCCACATCTTTTTAACCATCCAAATAATATGATATGTTAATGAATCCTATAAACAACCACCAACAATCAAATAAAATAAAATTAAAATACATTCATTCATTGTTATCTAAATATTATTAAAAATGCACATTAATTAGAACTATAGATTTTTTAAAATTGATTGAGATTTGGTGAATATGTAATATAGATTATTTTTAATTAATTTGATAGAGAATTTGGTTATATATAAAATTTATAAAATATATTATTTATTTTTTTAATTTTAATATAAGATCAAAAGAAAAAATAATGATTTCAAATAAGAATTAGTTTTAATAAAATTGTAGGGTAAAAATGCACAAAATGTTATGATATAGTTGAAAAAAAAAAAACCCCTCGTGGTTAGAATATAGAATTATATGTCGAAGTGTTGTTACACACAAATCTTTTTTTCAACCTAAATTCAGTCTTATATACTTAATTAGAGTCATATACTCATATTAACGAAGTATATATTTTCTCTAATGTATCCAAACAATTTATTGAAATATATGTTTTATTTTCTACAAAAATACGTACTTCATAAAATAATATATTGTTTTTTAAAAAATTTAAAAATATATATGGATTAGAATTGAAACTGAAAAAAAAGTATATAACATTATCCTATATTAGTAGAAAACGCATGGATCGAGGGGGATGAACAAGGAGGATGGCATCTTGACTCAGAAGAATCTCCATTGAAGGGCAGGTCAATGAGGTGGCGACATTGCTTCACCGCTTAGAGACGTCCTCCCCGGATCACGCACATGAGGACTCCATCGTGTGGCACCCAGGGACAGCCGGCATATGTGGTAAAGTAGGGGTACAAATGGTGGAAACGAGAGTCCCTGAAGGTCCCTAACATGGCAGCCAAGACACCGTTTATCTAGAAATGGAGGATCCCACTCAAGGTCAAAATATTCCTATGACTAGCATTGCGACGAAGATTTTAACCAAATCTTATAGAAGTAAATGGAGGTCGGGGGATGACACGAGGTGCATCCTATGTACGAATGAGGAAGAAACGGTGGAGCATCTTCTATGCTCTTGCTCCAGGATATCCCACTTGTGGTATGTGCTCGGGGTGGCATCCCAATCCCCGATTTCCTGCTCAAACATGGAGGAGCTATGGGAGAGAATGTCACAACCAATGGTGGGGTTGACCGGGGTCAACGTGAAGGTAGAGAAGCTTATATTACCGGCGGCATTATGGGCTATCTGGCTCACCCGGAACGGGGTCTTGTTCAGAGGACACAGGTTCTACGAGGAGAACTTATGGGAGGAGACAATGGGCTTCATCAAGGACTGGAGCGGCGCATTTGCAGGGGTGCGTGGGATATCCTATGGCAGCGGAAGAAGGTTTATTACATCATGAGGCGAGGTATTAATGTATTCCCCTGTTCTCTTTTCTTTATTCCCCGTCCCTCTCCCCCTACCCTTCTCATCTCTCTACCCTGCTTTAGATCCTGGGGATTAGGATGCAAATCTCTTGTATCATTTCCCTTGTCATGGATCTAAACAGTTCTCCACATATTTCGACCAAATGTAACACTTGATTTTATATTATAAAATGGTCTACAGCTTGTAAAAAAAAAAAAAAAAAACATTATCCTGTATAAATGCATGTAATAATGTATGTGTGTGTGTGAGGCTTTAGGCAGGGGCGGAGGTACGTGGAGAAAAGGGGGGCTCAAGCCCCTCCTTAAATTTATTTTTATTTTTTTGGATAACGTTGCATCTTGTCTTTTTTTCAGCTTTAAATTCAGTTTACAAGTATTTTAAATTTTTTTAAAATAGCATAACTCATTTAATGAGATACATATTTTTATAAAAAATGAAACATGTACTCTAATAAATTTCATGAATGCATTTATTAAAAATGTGAAAAAAATTTATAGAAGCATATACTTCGCTAAAGTGAGTATATGCTTCGATAATTTTCTATCAACGCATATAAGACTGATAATGGGGCTGAAATAAAAACCGTGTGTGACAACACTTTTTTTTATGATAAACAAACAATAACAGTTGAGTATCTGAGTTTAATATGGATATATTTATTGAATTATAAAAAAAATTCATGGAAAAATAAATTTAAATATTTTTTAAAAAGCCTTTTATTTTGTTTTGTCTCTCAAATTTTCTTGTATATCAAAACACCTTAGTAGTTATTATATTTTTTCTAAGTTCTTCCATCTCTTTTTTTATCGCTTGCCCCATGAAATACTTTTTACACACAATTATACATTTTGTATATGTTGGTGATCACTCGTAAATTGTTATTCATTCCCTGTATTGTATATATAAACTCTTATTATACATCACATGTATACTATTAAGAGTCAGTTTGATCATTTTGGTTGAGAATGCATGAGAATTTCTTTTTTAATAATCCAATTCAGATAGATTCTGTGGAATTAAAAAATTTAATTGACATATTTAGGAATGAACACATAATTGGATGATTTCAAATATAATTTTTCTAAGTGTTGTGATAGATTTTTATAAATGTCTCTGTTTAAAGATACGATATATAATGGATTTTTTAAAACCTCTTTTATAAAATTTCTGACTCCGCCACTGACTTTAGACATGCATGATTATCCTTGCATTTAATCCAACACAACAAAAACAAACAAAACATGAATGGATGGGGGTGAGCAAAACAAAGATGGCCTCGCGAAGAAGGACAAGAGAGGGCTGGAATAGTCGTATATTATTAGCGTATATGTTCTGAATTAATTGAAGAGGGTGTGGCCAACACTTGTGAGGATTTCTAGATGGGGGTGCATTGAATGGTGGTGTTTGGTCTTTTGTGTGCTTCTTCTTTCTTTTTCTTCTCTTTTAGTGCTGTAATCTTTTATTGATGAAGCATTCAATATTTCGGCAGATGGGACCCTCCCCTCCTCCCTTCATCGATCTGATGAGTTGATATGTCGACGACTGAAATGATGATGATGCTGGGGGAGGGGATGGTTTAATTTGTAACGGAAACTATTGAGAGTTATCTCAATGAATGAATGTTTGAGAGGTCATGTTGGCGCTGTGTTCTACATTCTTTTGTTGGGAGGACTGATTTGACATTCGATTGCAAGATCTTTGCATTGGAATCTATTTGATTTGATTATTTTCACAGTTTAGTTGCTTATTAATTAGCTATGGTACTTTGGGCTGCTTCGAACATGCATGCAACAGTCGAGGAGACGAACGAGGTCATGATGGTGTGTGGTGTGCTCTTTTTTAATGCCCCGACTTTAGGGCCGGGTTTCAAGGGCGGGGTTAATGAGATTTGACTAGTGATATGATCAAACAAAAAAGATAAAATAAAAAAATTCAAATGGGTTGTGTGGGTGATGATCATTTAATGTGGGTTATATAGGTGTTTGATGTATAGTAACATGGTGTTCCATGTTTTTTTTTAATATTGATTAAAATATTTTGATTATAAATCTTTCATATACAATATACTGTATATAATACAATGCATATAAAATTTATTATATAATAAATATTAATATTAAAATTATTTAAAAATAATTTAATTATCTTTGTATTTATTGTGTATGATTTATAAATATATACGAACGTAGTGTATCGAATATGATATTTGTAAAATATTTGATGTATGCGAAACTGTCACTATGATTACATGGATATTTTTTCTTGACAATACACTCAGACTCAGCTCATTGGTGTAGTTAGGACAACAACTAGGTGAGAGTTGCAATATGTTAATAATTTCATTTCAAATTTTATCGGGAGTTGGTGGAGATTAATCTAAACCCAATTTAATCTGGTCCTATAAAAACGACTAGACTGATATGAACTCAACTATTATATTTGGTTTTGTATTTGCTTTGGGTTTGACTGAATTGGGTTCAGCTTCATCTTTAAAAAAAAAAAAAAGTCATTTTAAATAATTTGAATTCTTTAGCAGTCGCTGTCTCACGTGGAGAAGATAATAAACATGAAAATAATGGGGGAAGAGAGAATATTGAAATGACTCTACAAAAATTATGGATTCTATGAAACATTAAATTGGACATATCTTAGCCCTTGTTTGGAATAGAGATTTGTTTTATTCTAGGATATACATTTATTCGAGCATAAGTGAGTATAAATAAGAATAAAGTGATTTTGTGTTTGGTTATGTTTTGAATTATTCTCGTTAGTAAACGTAAGAATAAATGTTTTGTTGTTTGAGTAAAATGTAAATAAAGTATGGATAAGAATTTATAAAAGGTAAAAAAATAATGATAGTTGATTTGACAGGTGATTTATAAGAGGTGATGACAATTGATTCAACAGTGGCCCCACATATTCTTTGGATTAAATAACCTAGGATAACTTTAATTTCAGAAATTGATTGGAATCCATATACCACTTTATCAGGGTTTATTCTGACATACTTTATCTGGGATTATCCGGGATAAACAAACACCCCAAAAGATTTATCAGTGGTTATCCGGGGGGTTATGCCGGAAACAAACGGGGGCTTAAAGAATAAATGGTTCAAGTTTGACCTGAATATTTAAATTTATCGCTTCCAATATCGGGTTAGGATTGAACTTGGGTTATCCAAGTTCGCAATCCTAATTCAATTAGAATTGACTGTGGATTGCATGGGCTCATGCCCATATTGACCTTTAGGCCTAGTTTGGTATGGGGATAAGGGCTTGGAATAAGAAAAAAATTGGGTTAAATCACTTGTTATCCCATATGGCACAAATAAAAATGGGGATAAAGCATGGACAATTGTCCACATTTTGAGATAAAAAATGATGATAGTTTGTTCTAAGTAAAAGGTGGAATAGACTTTGTCTCAATTTTTTATCCTTATTTTGTAAAATTGGGATAACATTTATGACTACTATTCCAAAAAAAAAAGGAATGTGTTCCACTAAATAATATTAATACATCATTAATAGGAATGACATATTTTTTTCAATAAATTAAAAGTTATCTCATATTTGATCCAAATGCAAGATTGAGGATAAGAACACAAAAAAATGAGGATAATAAAAAGCATTACCAGATGCAAATCGAGATAAAAATAGTGATTTTTTATTAACATAAATTAAGCTAACTTATTCCAAAATCCATTTACTAAACTAGGACTTAAGATTTGAAAATATTATGTTTAGCTCGGTGTAATGTGTAACCTCATATGCAACCATCACATATTTTCTTTTATTTTCTGTTTAAATATGCACTCACCATTAATTACAGTATATACTAGTAATAAAATATACACCGAGATATGTCAAAATATTTTTTATAAAAAAATATTTTTTTATTTATCTCCGTACACTGTAATGGTTGAAAAGAGACCATATGTTACATTTTTCCTTTCAGTCTATTTAAACATCATGGTCTTGGTACATGCAGCCCTGGGTCAGTAATGGGCCTAAATTGTCTGAAACATTAATAACCGGGTTAGTCCATTCAAGTCTGTTTGTTTGCCTATGGTCCATGGGCGTTTTTGTCATCCAGCCCATTAAAAACCCAAGGAACTGGCAAAGCAGGTTCTCAGGCCCATATATATGGTTACATGTAGGGCTAGTAATCGAACTAAGCCGCTCGGGCTTGACTCTGTTTGAGCTCGTTCAAGCTCGTTCATTTAGACAAATGAACGAGCTTGAACAAATTTTAAAGCTCGGTTAGGCTCGGGACCTGGATCGAGCTTCATTTTATGTTCAAATTCGACTCGTTTGTGTTATTAAAACTTAGTTGAAGTTTTACTAAACTCATTTATAAAATCAGAATATTAAATTAATACAAAGTTATGCTTATTTAAGCTCATGAATTTGGCTCATTTAGGCTAAAATTTTGTTTTCAATACCTAAAAACCTAAAATGAAAAAGAACGCTAGGCTCGTTGAGGCTCGTGAACTCGGCTCAGCTCGGTTCGACTCGTTTATAAACGAGCTGAGCTTAAACATGTCAAAGCTTGGCTCGTTCGGCTCGTTTCCCACCCCTAGTTACATGGAATGGATAAGCAATTGGACATATTGGTATGAAAAATGTCACATAAAAATTTTTTCAGCCCCAATTCTTCCATATACACATGCTTTGATTTTTTTAATTAAAATATAATTTTATTAATAAAATATATATCTTGTTAATGTTAATATATAATACGCATGATGTGTGTTACTAATATAATGAAATATTGTTCAAAATCGTCATCCAATCATTTATTTTTATCTTTTACTTTCTGTGTGTACATGCAAGTAGAGTGCACCTATGATCATGTTCGAAACCAATTCTTAATTATTTTTTTTGAAAATCGGTGTTCCTTGGGTTTGATACGAAGACCTCCTTCATGAAGAAAAGGGTGCTAGCTAACTAAACAAAGCTTGGTTCGCATAAAATCTATTTTGTGAATCATTTGACACAAAATAAAAAAAACTCAATATAAAACCATAAGTTCGGAAAATGTATTCATTTAGAATCAATTATAAGAAATACTGGTTTTACAAAAACTGGATTAGGCTTTACAAAATTAAGCTAAATCAATTTGGTCCCAAATGAGGCATAATATAATGATCCTAGAGCCAAAAAGATCAAACCAATCCATTGAACACCAAAATAATAGGTTGGGGAAGGAGAGAGAAGAAAAATAGTAAGACAAATCAATTTTGCACTCCTTTTTATTATTTTATACCAGGCGCTCAACGTATTAAAGAGTTTTTTTTAAGAGCGCTGGTATACACAATCCATTTTGCAGCCACATACGTTATGATAATGTAATATATATTACATTAGCATAGTGTATGGGGTTTTATCATAGTATATAACTCAAAAAAATTTTCTTTATTTTTTCACTATTAAAAAAATACACTAATGTATCTCAGTATATATTTCATTTTATATATCAGTATACACTTTAAAGGGTGAGTGTATGATTTTTTTTTAAAAAAAAATAAATAAATGGAGGGATTGTAATTGGGGCTACAATGGGAGCTGTATGTATCTTTTTCCTTTTTTTAAGATAGAACCAACATGAGTCTAAACTGAACATGGAAGAGTGGCTTATGATACCAACCTATAAAATAGACTTTTTTTAAAAAAAATGTTACACTCAGTCTTTTTTATAGTCGCAAATGCAACTTTTATGTGCTTTTCTAAAAATCATATACATCATCAAATGAGATATGTATTTTTATAAAAAAAATATAATATATATTTAAATTAATTGAATAATATTATTTTTATATAATAAAAAATGAAATATATACTTCAATGACCCAATCCTGTATGGTGCAAAAAAAAAGTAAAAACAGTTTTGTACCCCTGAGGAACTGTTGTCCATGGGCTTTCTATCCAAGTTACTACAGCCCTCTGGGCTGGTTGTTAAGGGTCTAGTGACCCGTACTTCTATGCTTTGAATATAAGGCCTTAGCAACTACCCGTACTCCTTGTGCACCTGCAGCGCACGAAGCGGATTTCCACGGCGCGAGCTACTCAATCCTGAGTCCTTCGCCGCGACATGTAATCTATTTTATTCATCTCTCAACCATCTCCGCATTCGAACCAATCTATAACGCCCATCTTTGTTATAAAATAGCCTAGCCTTTCTAAAAAAAATGGCCTTAGCAACTACATTCATTAGTTGAAGATGGTCTCTATTGATTAGATACAAACAGAAATTAAGATTGAGTAAAGCTACAAAAAAAAAAAAAAAAAAAAAAAATCAACTACGAGTTAAGTTATTTTTGTCGCCATCACTATCAAAAGATACGATGCGGGATCTATATTTTGAACCGTTTTGAAATCATTGTCACTGTTTGATCTTTGATGTGTATCACCATTTCAAGTGTGTCGGATGATCTATTAAGAGAGGATATTTAAATTATCAAAAATAAGTAAAAAAAGAGTCAACACATGCCTGTGTGGATTGGTAATAGACAGCTTTTTACAACTAAAATTGGAAGCAATATTATTTTTAAAATAATATAAAAATAAAAGATACGATGCGGGATCTATATTTTGAACCGTTTTGAAATCATTGTCACTGTTTGATCTTTGATGTGTATCACCATTTCAAGTGTGTCGGATGATCTATTAAGAGAGGATATTTAAATTATCAAAAATAAGTAAAAAAAGAGTCAACACATGCCTGTGTGGATTGGTAATAGACAGCTTTTTACAACTAAAATTGGAAGCAATATTATTTTTAAAATAATATAAAAATAAAAAAAAGCAATTGATGAAATCATTCACTTAATAAAAGAATATAAAATTGAACTTTTATTTGTGGTTTTTTGGGAGATTACTACTTGTGCTTATCCAGAGGGAGATCTCAAGTATTATCAACTCCTAAATAAAAGATATCACAATCCATGTTATCAAACATGCCATTAAGGAGCCCATATGAGTATATGACAATAATAAGACTTTTTAGTAGGTAAGTTTATTACCTTGTTTTTTTACTAAAGAGTAAAGACTCCCCATGGTAAAGATGGGTACCAACCTATCAAGAGATGACTTTGTCATGTGAAGTTATCTGAGCGGGCAATAATGTGTGTTTTTTCCCCCTCTTCACAATACACACCACAGGTCCACAAGAAAAGCAAACGCCATTCTTTCCATTCCATTGTCAAGCTCACTTAAGAATGTACTTGTAACTCTCATTTGTTTTGGATTAAGAACATTCATTAAATGCATCACTTTAAAATTTGCATAGAATGGATAATCATGATCATATCATATCCACGAGGGAGAATATTTATGATTTATAAGCATTCATCTAGTTTAGTGCAGACCCCATACATGTTTATAGTTAAACATAACATGTAATTGTTCACTTTTATATATAAGTGGATCCATATTAAAGTATATATACACACCTCATTTTATGCGAAATTTCATATTTCATACAAAAATATACACTTTTAGCAAAAAAAAAAGAAAAAAAGAAGTGAGTGCACATGAGCCCATATAGAATCGATCGAGGTTGTACTTAACATATAATAACATTAAACTTCATCTTGATAGGATAAGAGAAGTGCTCTTTCTTTAGTGAGGATATTTGAGTTCGAGTCTTACGACCTATTGATAATGAAAGATTTGACCATAAAAAAAAAAAAACCTCAACCAATAATAAAATATAAAAATTCTTGGGAGACCATCCATGTGCATGGGCCAGATTTCCGTGATCATCTCATACTTCAAAAGACCTTCCATGTAATTGACCTGTAAAAACCAAGGCTGATTTCCTTGATCATCATTGACCTGCAAAAACTATGAAGGGCCATTTCCTTTTATAACAACCATTATCATCATTTGTACTGATAATGATGTTCTTGATTAATGTTATTTTCATCCGCATTTACAAGTTTGTACTGCCACTAATTTTTTTTAAAGAATGTACTTGATTAATGAAATATTTTTTTTTATAAAAACTAAAAAAACGTGTTTTTTTTAAATTAGGAGTAGACTAAAATAATGGTATATACGCATTAGATACTTAGATATACAACATTGGTGATTCATAGACTGATAACAAAGATGCAAAAAGGACTGGTGTATTAGTGCCCATATTCTGAACACAATCTATGGTTTCGCATTGAATTATAAATGAAAACCATCTTTAGGTTCACTCAATTATATGCACTTTAATCAGGGCTTCCATGGCCAAGAAAGTCAGCACAATCTAATTATATATTTATCAATGTCGGCAGTTAGATATCTTTTTCTTCGATCTTCATGCACACGAATCATTGCCGTCAACTTTTCTTTAATCAGTTAAATCATTTTATTTGATACACCTAACTTTGATACAACAAACAATCGTACTTTAAAACTAATATAAAATTAACTGTTGATGGACTGTTCATGATGTGAACCTGAAAGTACCAATCATATATAGAATCCGTCGGTAAAAGATGGAAACCTAAAAACTATTTCAAAGTAAACCACACTGTATCAATGAATATCTAATGCAACCACTACTCCCTTGATTATTTATCACTTGTAAAAAAAATAAATTGACTAAAATTAAAGTTGACACTGAAAGTGACTCTCTGTGTCCAAGTTTGCATTATCTTCTACGATATGATGTCTCTTATTGAAATGAGTTCTAGAAATTATATTAATGGGTTGTATGATAGTCTATTAGATATACATGCATGTTCCAATAATTATACGTTGTTGGGGTTTTGAAACAGTTAACTTAGCTTGGATATATTCCTTTGGGTACATGCTAGAGACTGTAACAAATGACTACTACATTTAATGTGTGCTAAATACAGAGAAAATCTTTCTTTTAAAGATTAATTCTTAGTGGATTCCCCAGAGGCGTGTAGGGAGGAGGCATATAGGTAATGTTTCATTCTAGCTTCATCTATTCTTCAATCGAAACAAAAAATAAAAAAAATACAGGTTCAGTATCATGAGGGGTGATTGACATAAAAGTTGTCTTACGGCACAATGATCGAGAAAAGAATAAAATTATTTATTATTTTTCTAGAATATAAAATATATATAATCACATACAAACATTATTACTCAGCTCTCTTTCTTTCAAAACCCTAGGACTTCTTATCAATATCTATGAGAAATACTACCAAGCTAAAAAAAAAAAAAAAAACTTACTCACAAAAATATATATATATAATTATATCACACATACATTATATAATGCCCCCACAAGAAATAGTGTCATCTCGACCGACACTTCCGTACATGGTGTCTACCAATATTTCAACCATGGAAAAAATTCTCTACTGCAATTATTCTTTGATATATATCCAGAAATACAAAATCTTAAACTCAACATTCTCCAACCCAAGCATGAGGGTCTCAAAACCATTCAGATGGATGCAGAAAATATATAGATCTCAAAATTCAGTTTATTGTAAAACCATTTTATTTCAATCTTTATTGATCCATGGAAACTGAAAACGGAAATCCATACAATTCAAATTTTCCCATACTTACCCGATGCACTCATGCACGTAGTTTGAGTGTGATTCAATCCCTACATTTGGGTTGGTTTAACAAGAGGATAAGTAGTGGAATAATGAGATAATTATACATGAGGATAAGGGAAGGAGTACAATTTAACCCGTTTGGTATAAAAAATAATCAGTATAAAGCATATGTCATTGTCTATGTGGATTTTTATTCCACCTAGGGCTGGAGTAGTATTTATCTACACTTTTTATTTCAATTTTTATAAATGTGAATAAAAACACAATTAATGGATTTTTTATCCCTTAAAATTAGGATAACTTATTCTCAAAACCTTAACTCAACCAATTAGAGTTTTCTCAACATTAATGTTATAATTCCTCATTATTAGGGAAAACAACTTTAAAATGTAATAAATTTATGAAAGAATGAAGTTGATCAATAAATTAAGTTTATTGTCAAAGCACATGAATCTTTGTTTCTCATGAGATTATTATATTGTTTGATTTTCTCTCACTTTCTCCACAATATCCTTTAAACATCGATCTAAAACTAGTAGGAGGTTTCCTATCTGCAACAATTTCGACACTAAGACAAACACGACAGATATGGTGGAACTGAGCATGCACTCCCATGGGATAAGACCTCATGCATGTTGTTTCTGACACCACCAATTGCATTGTCTTGTAATGCATGCATGGCCATGGAAATGTTGTAGAGTTATAAAAAGTGATCAGCTACAATGGGACCTAGATCTGCCATGGTAGCTGTGGCTTGTCCACTCAAAGAGGAGGAAGAACATGAGGCAGACATGTTTGGGAAACGAAAGAGGCTGGCAAGGATAACATATTCAACTATTCTGTCTCAAATGTCTGTTTAACATAGAGAGAGACCTGACAGCAGAGCTCCCAAACAGCAGATATCCATCCACCACATGAATCATCACACACACACACACACATTCTGGGCAACCACTGCTGTTCACGTGCATGGCATTCATTGCCGCGCACGGAGAGATTGAGACCCTTCACGTGGGTCCATTCAATCCATCTCTCTCTCTCTCTCTCTCAACCCGTGGTGTTCATGTTCTTAAGCAATAAAGGGAATCATATACACAGGGTCTGTTTGGATTTGCATGAGATACTCGCATGTGATATCATATAGACTTTTGTTATAATAAGACATTTTGGTGCATTAGAATGTGACAACTTCAACTGTTTTTCTATGAAGGGGATTGATAACGGGACACCCTTTTAAACTCCTTGGATTGGTTCACCCAAAACAAACAAAAAGAATAACTGAAACTGAATATAGATAAACAGGAGGCCAGGGTGGATGGGATCGACATATCAAGTCTTTTCAAAAGCTCATCTGTATCCGGTTAGGCTGTGTTTTTAATTTTTTAGGGGGAAGTCTCCGGACTTGAATCTGTCAACTATTATACAAAAAGACACATATGTCAGTGACTCCACAAAGTGTTGTGTCCATGAGTATTAATGATGTTCTATGTATTAATGATGAAATTTAGGCTGATTTGATATACCTCGACAGTTTACCTTTTGCCCATCTCTCCATATTTAAACTGATTGATTGATTGATTGATTTGATAAGTAGATCAAGATAGCTCTGAGTGAAAACTATATGGGCAGTTGTTTTATTCAAAGCCAATAATGGGTGGACCACTGGTATAGGTTAATTTAATGAAACACACAAACATAGCCCCCACTCAACCATCTCCCTAAAAAAATAATTTGGAGGAGGAAATGCAGAGCCTCTCACAGGCCAATACAACACTTCCACCTCCATATATATAGGATACCCTGGCCTCTTGAAGCTCCTCATGAATGCCATCACATAACAAAAACAATGAGGAGAGTGTATGTTTGTGGGAAGAGAATGAACAGGAGGGTTGTTCACTTGAGGGAAAGGAGGCCAAGTAGTGCTTCAAACATTGTCCCCAAGAAGCTCATGAAGCTCCGGAAGATCGTGCCGGAGTGCGAAGAGGCGGATGTCGATTTGTTGATCCGGAGGACCGCCGAGTACATCGCCCTCCTTGAATTGCAGGTGGGTGTGCTCAAGGGCCTCTCGAGTCTATATGGAGTTTGAGAAGTGATGATGCCCTATCTCTCTTCAATGTTCCACAACCAAAGCCACCCAACAACACCTTTTGTTTTGGTTTGGATTGCCCTTTTGTGTGTTTAGATGAAGAGAGATGATGGATATGGTAATAATTAAACCCTTTCATTGCTTGTATATGTTAAAAAAAAACTCAAATGTGTTTCATCTTCTATGGGAATGCATGTCAATGTCAAAAACATCCTTGCAAATGTTTAAAGCGTAACCAATGTTTCCTCCCATTAGGGTTCATTGCCTAACCTGATGTTGGGTGGCTCTTTCTTTGAACAAAAGGCTCAAAAAGCCTTGTTTTCAGGATTGTGTGGTTTTCCATTTTTGTAAATATAATAGAGTATTTTATCATATCAACACGAATAAAACTTGAACGCCTGACCTCTACATGAAGATGGCAAATCTAGAATCCCTTAGTGAAAAGAGAATATCTCTGGTTTACGTTTAGTAAATGGAACAGGCAATATAAAACTATATAACTATAAAACTAACTTCATCAAACAATGTACACAATCAATAATTCTTTAAACTATTTTTAACTAGATCTACAACACTCGCTGATTTACTAGGGTCTCTAATGATTGACTGGGAGTAGAGGCTGTTCATCAATTCCACAGTTTATGTATAAAACTGTGACGTGAAGCATTGTGTTATAATATAACAAATCACGCAAGTACGCAACAAAAATTATATAAGCTAAGAATAAATTAAACTAGTGTTGATCCTAAGGTAGGCTAGAGCTTATCCAACACTTGATTCTTATTGAAATAATAAAAAACAAAGTTAAATTATTAACTTTATACATATATAGATATACGATTAATCTAATATAGTAATACAAGCTTGCAAGCATTCCTGATTCACTTTATTTTGTAATACTTAATTAAGCAAAAACAAGAGGTGGGTCGTGCCTTTCTCTTAAATTTTTTTTATAATTATAAATTGCACTCCAAACTTTATCCAAAAATAGACATTGTGCTCACATGTATTGACATTTCACTTTTACTCTCTCTCTCTCTCTCCTTTTTTTTTTAAATTTTTTTTTTGTGGGTGGGGGTTGGCATGGTCTGCAAGATCTATGTAGGCGATATTTGATCACCACACAATAAATTATACAAACTGTACTGGATCTTCTAAACAGCTTGTTCTTCGAATAGTTAATGAAAACCCATTCGAGATTTTGTGCACAAGACAATAATAAACAATTGTATGATCATTAATTAATAAAAAGAAACTGATCAGTGGCTTCCAGATGAACACTAGAATGTGATAACAATGTTTAGGGTAAGCCTATGAACAAAGCTTTTTTTATTCACCCACACAACAGATCGTATTAATAATCTTCTGTTCTACAATACAAAACCCTACTTTTAACAGTTCAGAGCCACACCACACTACACGTTATAACAAACACAACAAAAGAACCACTTGAAAGAAATTCAACAAGTTGCATGCATGAGTTGCTTGATCATCCCTGTTTCAAGGGGGGGGAATCATAAACAATAATCAAATGCCTATCTTTGACTATGGAAAGACCTCATTGACAGTGATAATTGAGCCAAAATGTTATGTTTAAAAGTCATATTAATCTCACTATTTAATTCATTTAATAAATATATATATATATATATATATCTATGGAGGACTTTTGAGTGGGGACATGTGGGGGATAGCATGCATGTGTGTGCACATGTTCACCCCGCGCGATCTCGGCTACAGCGCGTCCGTGTGCGCACGTGTACTAACATGTGATTGCATGGGTTTATTTAATTTTTTTTCTATATTTTGAAAAATAGAAGCAACTATTACCATTCAGACTATTGCATGTCTTTATCATATCATTGGTATACATAATAAACATGGTCCCCAGTTTTAGAACTAATTTTTTTTTAGGAATCCGATTCTATGAGATCTAATTCTAGGAGGAGGATTTGGTTGTGGGTATTATCAATTGCTTTCATACGAAAAAATTATTTAAATAAGCCATAAAATATATATTGTATGGAATAATATATGATAGTTATTCATATTTTTATGTAGTGTAATTTACAAATTTTTATCTTGATTGTAATAATTAATTTATGTCATGGAAAATATATTTTCTTCAATACACCCACCACTATAAAAAAAAATTGAAAACCAATCATTTTATTCGCAATCTTGAGATTTGGTAGACTTGATGGACTCTAGGTGAACTCATGAAATGGAGATTTTGAATGTATATATATAAAAAAATTGATTAGCAACAACATGAAAAAAAAATTTGTTTGCATAATTTTTAAAACCAATCATTTTAAAATTGAAAAAAATTTACAGAAAAAAAATGTAACTAAAAATAAGGAGGTGAGATCAATATTACTATAAAAAAAAAAAGCAACAAAATTAGATTCCATCATTTAAAACACAATTATTCCATACAAATATGAGAAAAATAAATAACAAAAACTAATATATGAGACAAAAAGCAATGACTAGATGTGTATAAAAAAACAAAAAAAAATCCAAATACAAAAAAATATAATTAATTTTTCAAAATGTAAATTATTAGGATTATGTTTATAATGAATAAAAAAATTGTAAAAAAATCATGTAAACATGATCTGTTTTTGAAAAACAAAATTTGAACCACAAACACAAAAATACTCAAATAATTTATGATAAATTAAAATTAGGGATTTAAGTATCCTCTTTGGATTACCTAGCCCGAAGGTTGGCAATGGAAACATGGCTCCATGAATAAAAGAAGGATCAATATTAAGAACACTTGGAATTAATACATGGAACAATCTATGGTATATATTCATGATCGACCTGACAACAAACACACAAGTGGGTCTGTGAATCTCATCAACTTGGTCATGTGCGCCATGTTCACACGTGCGACTCATGTGGGTTCACGAGAGAATGAATCAGAGACAGAGCGCGCGCGCTCGCTCGCGCACGCGTGCGTTCACATGGAATACAGCAGGGAATGAACAGAGCGCACGCGCACGCGCACGCGCGCCTGTTCCAACTCTTCTTTTATTTACCCCATTCAAAATCTTTCAATAGTGTATAAATTTTTTTAATCCTACATGATTCTCCCTCTCTTTTCTTTTACCAGAAGAAGACAAAGACCATGGCAGCAATTGTGACTGTACATCGTACACACTCAATGAGCCGACATTGAAGACATACACAGAGAGAGAGAGAGAGACCACACGTGTCATTCTTTTGGATTCTTCCTCTCCCACTCGCTTATCTAAGTATGGAAGCAGCCCATGTTACCACGTACGGATCTGATCATCCCCTCATTCAAAGCTAATTACAATGAGGTCCCCTCTTATTAGTAGTAAATTAACTAACGTAACCTTTGTATCTCCGTCTAAGTAGATTATACAGATTGTGTGTTGAAAAAAATTGCAAAGATTCAAATGGATCATGAGAAAGAAAATCAGATCATTGATAGAAACAATTTATGGATTTCAATCATTGGGTTTCAATGACCGAATTATCATCATAATCTCAATGTCCGGATCCTGGATCTAAACAGAGCTTAAACCTGAATTTTGGTGACTTGAGTCACATGTACAAATCTTTGAAGGGTTTTTTTTCCATAAATAAAAATGGTGGGATTTGAATCGAGAATTTTGTGATTGTAAATTTTATTGTCAATCAAAACTCATCTAATATATGAGAAGAGTAGTTTGCTTGTGTTGCATACATGCAATTGGATGAGTGCATTCAATGAAGGGGAAATTAATCATCCACAGGCTACAAAGTAGAAAATGATATGTTCAGCCCTTCTTCAATCTCATTTATAGTTGACACCATTTTTTTAAAATCATACATTTTTTTTAATTAAAATACATGTTGTTATGTGAAATGAATAATATATTAAGATATAATATTACATTTTTTCACTTTAAAAAAATAAAAAAAATATCCATACATTATGATAAAACCCATGTACTATGGGTTACAGACTGAACTGCACTCCCGAGAATATCTAATGAACGGAACAAGAAATCCGAGCTCTAGAACTTATGTGAGCTCCAAACAACGGAACGGGTTTACAGCCCTATAAATCAGTTAAATTTGACATACTCTAACTATTGAGCTTGTTTAGTGCACAATTTATGTAAAAAAATATTAAAAAAAAAGTGAAGGGATAGGAGTTAAAAGAAATAAAATAATTATTTCTTTTATCGATTTTTTTTTGTCTGTGCATATGATAAAAAAATAATTAAAAGTAAAATCTGTAATTTGTATTTGGATCTTAGACATGAATCACTGGCTAATATTAGGATAATAATTCAACATGCAATCCTCATATTATTTATTTTAATATTTCTTAAAAGTATATGGATCATTTAATGAAATATTCTCTCTCATAAAATGAGGTAAACTCAAAATATGGAGTCACTTATTCAAGAAATGAAAAACCACATGTTTCATTTAACTAGTAAATAATACTGCACGTAAAGCACATTATCATAATATTTTTCATATCGCGTTAATCACAGATCTACTCGTATAGCAGTGATAAAGTGAGTAGTAGGAGTGGTGATGAAATGAAAATCTCCACTCCATGTGGAGAGCATGTGATGGGGAAAATTTTTATCAACTCATTCATTTCGTTCACAAAGCCAAACTCTATATATCACTATATTTTTATTTTGCAAAATAGTCCCCGCAACCATCCCCTTTTTTTTCCGGATCCTGCCAAATCCAATTCGATCAAACAAAAATGAACACCCCATCTTAAAGACCCTTTCTGTCCTCAAATCCGAATTCAAAGGCTTGAATCTAAAAATTCGTATTTCAATTATTTAGAATAAGATATGTTTAGAAAGACTTTGCTTTTTAATAAATCAATTTTGAGTCACCCCTTCATTTGTTTATCAATTCCTAACACAGGGAAGAAAGAAAAGAAGTGAGAGCCTTGCTCCTATGGTCATGTGGTGGTGGTGGTGGTAGGACCTTGGTCACCATGTGCATCCATGTGGTGTGTCTCTTCTACCTTGGGGACCCCACAATAAATGGCCTCTCTACATACTCTCTTACTCCATGAAATATTTAATTTTCATTTAATTTTTATTTTATTTTAGTTTGTTTTGTTCTCCCCCCCCCCCCCCCAAAAAAAAAAGAGACTCATTTTCCTTTCTTTACTTGGTATCTGATTCTTCAAAAACACCCCATCTCTGCAACTAGGCTTGTCAGTGCGTAGTATCCAACACCACCACCTATAGTGATATTACCCAAAAAAAGAAAGAAAAAGAAGATGGAAACCAACCTCCCACATGCCCCCGAAACATGAAAGGCTGAGGGAGTTGTGTTGCATCTTAGAATGAGACCCTCGCAAATCAAAAGCCAGGCCATGCTTTTCAAACACCAGTCAGAAAAAACCCTGCCCTTCTACAATCAAAACCATCTTCACCATTTTTTTTATATTACACACACACACACACACACACACACACACACACACACACTTGCTCTTCATTATTTGCTCACTTGCACTACAAAAGGGTGAGGAAGTGACATAAAGATGAAATGCATCTTTGAATGAGATCCCATAAAACCAAAGCACATTTCATGCTTTGCCTTGCTATTTGAGTTTCTCCACTTCAGCACAAAATATAGACTCCATAACAGCCATGCAAGCCACCATGGCATTCAAGAAGGCCTTCCTCCACAAGATGCTAGAGGGCCTCCAGCTCAGCCTCCTGCCGTCGGCGAACATGAGCCTCGTAGAGAGGAAGGAGGCCGTGATGGCCTCTTCCAATGTCGCGATGGCCTACGCCCGCAACGGGGCGAACTGGAGCCGCGCCATCATCGCCAACCTCTCCAGAGAAGGGAAGAGCAAGTCACTGGTGAGGAGTCTATTGGGGAAGGACTTCGAGAGGTTCAACAAGCCATGCTACACGTCAAAGAAGCTCACATCAAAGAAAATTCTCAAGAGGAGCTACCAGGCTAGGAGGACGATGAGGAAGAGCTCCCCAGGGAGTCTCGGGAGGAGTCTGGTGAAAACGCGGACACGCGTGCTGAGACGTGTTGTTCCCGGTGGTGACTCGCTCGATGAGCTGTCTTTGCTCGGCGAGACTGTGGACTACATTGTGTCTCTCAAAGCTCAGGTTAATCTGATGCAGAGCATAGCAGTCTTGAATCATAGGTAAGCACCACCATAGGTTTCTTATCCACCATTTTGGAAGGGGTGATTATTATCTACTGCTTGTGCAGCTTAACTTCATGTACAAAATGAGATGTGTAATGCAAAGCTGATAGTTTTCCGCCCTTGTTAAGGAATTCATCAAACAATACCAAAAAAGGGGATGGCCAGATGGATCTCTATATTGTCAAATAACAGATCATTTCATGTCTTCTTTTCCATGAACACAGTAAGGCAGTTCAATGGTGGCTTCTCAACCATGCCAAGATGTGTTTTTTTTTTTTTTATATATATAGCTTACACCAATCCATATGCCACTAATAGACTTTGTTTGCCATAACACAACAGAAATCTAAAATACACCACTGTTGGAAAATTAAGATTGAAATGCATGTTGATAGTTATAGCAACACTGATGAAATGAGGGAGAGTAAGGACAGGTCAACAATGTGTGCAGCAACCAAAGAATAAGCCAATTCCAACTATACAAGCTCATGTTTCCTTTAAACTCAAACATGGTGATGTGACACAAAGAGATAGGAGGGCTTCATTCCATGTGGCCTCTGTATTCTGTAATGAGCCAACCCTCACTCAAAACCCCACTTTTTGAAAAAAAAAGAAAAGAAAAAAAGAACTGTCAAACCGTACAGCCCCATGTGATAAAGGCTCATCCACTTATGGTGGTTTGGACCCATTAACAAGCCAGGGGAAAAAAAAGAGAACCTTTAGATTCGCATCAAGTGGTTCAGGTTAGACAATAGAACTGATAAGCCTTCGCTATGAACAAAGAAGCGCAGAAAACACATGTGATTTACTACTACACAACAACAAGAAGCTCAGGGTGATACAGTGTGTCAGGGAAAACCATCAAGGAGGCGTAGGGGAGAACCAGATAAATAAGCATGATAGTTTTGATTTTACTTCAGAAGTCTCTGCATCTGAACCTCATGGACCCCTTGCACTGAAAAAGGATGGACATCAGAATATTTCAGCTTCAGGAACCAATTATGCAACACAGAGGCAGAAGAAAAAAAATCTGGACACAAATAATTCAGAGTAAACAAAAAAAAAAAAACAATGATCATTCTACAAGTGGGCACTGGTGACTATAAGAGGAGTGTCACCCCTGTGGAAAGTGATTAAAGATAGATCCATTTATGCAGAAACATTGGCTTACACAACAAGTGCTTAAACTTTTGAAACCAAACACAGAACTGTTTGGGACCACCACCCAGAGGTGATGGGTCAACATCTAGCATCCATCCAACCAAATGTCGAAACGCAATACCTGAATTCGCTCATAGATTATTCTTGGATCAGTTTTGATTCTTAAATCCATTATCAAGGCCAGAGGGAAACAACATTTCTACAATAGAAACTATAATTTATATGAACGATGTGATACTGCTTTGTGGACTAAAATTTAAAATTCATTTCTAAGTGAAATAGTAATTCCCTAACAGGATTGTTTCAACACAGTAAGTTTTTTCATGCAGTACTGCTGCCAGCCTTCCACTACCTACGGGTTCCAAAGAACTAATCTACTATGTAAAAAAACATTTATAACAATAAATTTTTGCACTGACAAAATTCTATTAAGATTTGAATGATGATACACAAGATAGTGGGACACAAAGTACTTACACATCAAGAATTGGTACTAGGAAAGAGTAGCTCAGCAATCTAACTGAAATTGCATGAATATACCCCTTCTCATCAGGACTTCAACTGTGATTTGCTTCCTCTTCCCTGATTGTTAAGCTTTTGTCATAAATCAATACTATTAGTTTATCCTCATCCCAAGCTTCTTTGGAAGAACTAGCCAGGTAGCCATTACCATTCTCAATATCCAATGGCCACCAGGTGTTTAGTTCTTACCTACTTAACACTATGACATATAACATAACCATCCATAACATGATCTTTTGAAATTATCACACCACAACCAACAACAGATGTTACGGTTGACGAGCAAGTATACTTGCACAAGTGACAACAATGTTAATCCACAAAGCTCTGGTTGGTCTAAACACACAATTTTCAAATTTTCACTTTTCCATTGTGCTACATTACATTCAGAGAATTTCTTAGAAATCGAACACTACAATAATTTGACTGATTTTGGCTGCACAATAATAAAAGGAAAGATGAGCTTTCTTTCTTTCTTTTTTTTTAAAGGTAAAGGCCACTAAAGCTAAATTGAATGTTGTTACCTATCTATCATATTGATATATATAATACAACGTTACTGATTACTATTTTTCAAATTCTCATAGCAACTTGTTGGGTGAGAATGTCATACAAATTTTAAAGAAATTGCGAAGATCAACACATAATTAGTAGTCTTCACATTTAATCTAACTTGGTTGTCACTCATGAAAGTTTTTAAACAAGGAAGATAAAACAATGATTTTTTTTTTCGGTGACAAGAAACCCCAACATTAGTTTGGAAATGCATACAAAAAATACCCACAAACCATCATTTCCTACATATCTTTGGATGTTTAAATGGAACTTTCAATGTTCCATATAATTACTTTGAGAAAAGGTGGTGGCATGGTACCAACCAGATTTTATTGATGAACAACTGAAAGTTGGAAGAAACAACAAAGAAAGTGTGGCATCAGAGATATAACACAGAGAAAAGCACAAAGATATGACTTAGAACACCTCACTCCATTTTGAAACACCCATATCTGTTCTGCCTCAACATATGGGTGCACCAATCTCAAAGAGATGCACAATAATATCCAAGTATTTTCTTTGTCACAAGGCTTCCTTTGAAATAATTTTTCGCTCCTAATTAGCCATAAAGCCCAACAAACTGCTTAAGATATTACGGAGATATATCTGCTTCTCTTGCTTCTGTCACCCTTCACTCTCTTCTATTAAAACTCCATAGGTTACTCTGTGTGCACCATAAAAAATATGTTTATTTGCTTGTCCCAGGCTTCGTCTTTACTGCATAACTGTATCTACATTTACGAAACAGATGTGATGTGGACTATTTTGATTTCACAAAGCTCACACCCCATGATACAATCAGAAACCCAAGAAATTCTTAGGCATAGAAAGAACCCTCTTGTGAGAAGTCATTCACATAAAAGCTTGGACTTTCACTAGTGATCTAGCTTTCCAACAATTGCTGGGGGGTGGAAACTATGCAGGATCCACCTGCCCTGGAGATAAACTCTGAGGGATTAGACTATAGCAGAAATTGACTGTGAATAATTTATTTGCTCTACTGTTCTAGATCCTATTATCAATATCTTGTGGGTTGATATTGGCAATATGTAGCAGCTGAGGCATAGGTTAAGTGCCAGCACCTCCTCATCTGCCAAATTCCTTCTGAAATTGAGACACCACACCACTTGATCAATTGATCCCCACTGCATTAATAAACTTCCTTTATATTGGCTTCCTTTGAAATAATTAACTTGAAGAGTCTAGAAAAGGCCTCTTCCAAATTAGTTTCCTATCCAAAGGTCTTGTCCCAGAATAATAATAAATAATTAATAAAACCAAACTCCCATCACTCAGTGCCAAAGCAAAACTCCTATCGAGGTTTTGTTCTAATTTAACATTGACTCTCGAGATTTTAGAATATTTGTAAAGATACAAGGGGAGCAAGACAAAAAAGGGGCTACAATTTAGCATCTTCACATAAATGCATTTTTTCTATCTTAACATCTTCAAGATATTCCATATGCATCTCTTTCTCTCCATTTTTTTATTTATTTATAAAAACAGGTATGGGAAAAACAACAAATATACTTGTACTGTAACTGTATTGAACAATAGAAACAACACAGATTAGACTGTTGACTGAATAACTTCAATACAGGACCTGGAATTTATAACACATTTCCAATTAGAACACTACAATAACACATCATATGGAAAATTTTAATTAGCACATCATCAACAAAACTATTACACCTAGTCATGTTGTCATTCAGCAAGTGCATGTCTAACATGCATTGCAATTCATGAAGGTATGTAAGATCCTGGAATCTATTTATTGTCCTATCAAACTGCGTTAAACACACCAGATCTCTGACAGAAGCCCACAGATGAGTCTCCCAAGCTCCGTTTTCAGTTCCCACAAAAATCAACAGCTTCCACCAACTTTAACATAGATAACCGACAAACTCCTCTGTTGATTTTTTCTTTTATTAAAAACACTACTACTTCAAGAAACACTCATGACACATTCTTCATTCATCTTCCTCCCTTGAAGCCATTGATACACTTATGTCAAAACCAATTAAGCAGGTACATGAGAAACTCTTCCAATTCACTTAACCCCCATCTGGATAGAGACATAAGCTATTCCAGGATACATAATTATTCTAGTATAGATGACTGGATCAGTGCAATAAACCATTTTCTATTTGGTTGTGTTTTGAATTATTTTTATTGAGAAATGAAATGATAAAACTTTTGTTGTTTGGTTGACCATGAATAAGTTGTAAATCATAGATAAATAAGAGGTTGATAAAAATTTATAAAAGATGGAAAAAATGATTTGTCCCCGTGCGATTTCTAAGAGATGATGATAAGTGATTTCACATGTGAGTCACCCAGTAAAATAGATTGGGTGAATAACACATTCCAGGCTGGAATACCAATAATCTCACCTATTCTGGCATAACATTACCCACATATTCCTTGCAAACAAACAAGTTTTTTGAGCTCATTACACCAAATTCCATATCTCTTTTTCTATCCAAGTAGGGGCTTAAGATCAATAACCAAAATGCTATTTTGCCTTGTAAGGAAATAATTTTTGGTAATCAAACAACTCACAAATTTCACCATCTCGAACACCAAAAAAACACCATCACCACACCGCTCAGTCTAATCAAAGTTGATTTTCATTCACTAACAAGAGGACAATCACAGAAGCACCATAAGTTTCCAAACATTTCATACAAGCCTATGATTTTTTATTTTAATTTATCAAGGTCACAGATTGACATATCCCGTTCACCAGCAACACAAAGGTCCCCCATTACAGGGCAAATTCGATTGGAGAGTGGAGTGAGCTAGATTACCAGGAGGCGACGGAGGAGCGGCAGAAGATCTGATCTTGGAAGGGGAGATTGAATCGGACGGCGGAGAAACCAGGGGCGCGTACATGTACGAGTCCGATGTTAGGTATCTCACCAGAGCCTTCGCGAACCTTCCCCCGCTCCGCTTCGTCAGCGGCCTCTTCTTCACCCTCAACATCGATGGCGTTCGCTTATCCATATCTCTCTCTCTTTCGAATCAACCAATAAAGCTTTCGTTGAAACCCTAAAAAAATTTGTCAGCCTTTTCTCGGTAGGGAAGAAGAGAAGGATGAGACAGTTGTCAATCGTAACGGTCTTCCCGCTTTTTGTTATTGACACGTGGCATTCGAAGCGAGGTACAGCAATGGACATGGTAATAAAGCCAATTCAGGAGGATGTTTTAGTCATTTGGATGCATTGGGTTTTCGGTAAGGCCCTGGGCTTTTTTGTATTTTATTATGTTGGGCTCCGTGTACATCAATCATGGGCCGACAATGCTACGTCCTAACATTAGCTGCATCTGCAAATACACATCGTGTATTTATTTTTTATTTTAAAATTATACTTTTTTATTATAATGCATAATATTATATGAAATGAGTTATATACTGGAATATAATGCATAATGTTATATGTAACTATGAATCTATAATAGCGTGATACATATTGTGCTATCATAGTGTTACAAAACGAATTGAGTGTATTAGACACTTATTTTAGTCTTCTTAGATGTTTGATGGGGCCACATTAACTCAAATTTATTCCTTGAAGTACTTTTTTTTTATAAAGTAGCGATGTTATATACAACCATTTTTTCAGTATTAAACAAAATACAAAATAATGGTTATTATTTCATATACAATAAGGTTCCGCGCAACCTTAGATGCATGCGTAGGTGGCGTCCCACAGGCAGGAGTCCAAAGTCTTTGAAAGTTAAGTTATAAGAAGGTTGGCTATTATACTCAACCAATTTTATTTATAGTCTTATATATCTTCTTAGCCACTTATACTCATCATAGCAAAGTACATATCTCAGTAAAAAAATTTACACATTCTATGAATGAATCCATACAATTCATTTGAATATATATTTTATTTTTTTTATAAAAAAAAAGTTATGGACTGCATTTTGAACCGGAAACAAACCACTATATTCTACATAGTCAACTGATCTTTTCTAACTAGACCTAAATGATGATGAACTTCTCTGGATAAAGATAAAGAACACTATACCAGAAGAAAAAAAAATAAAGATCACCAATATGCATCCAATCTAAGTGCATGCAAGGTCCATTATTGTACTTATATTGTTGTCATCGTCAAATCCATTTCAAACATTAATGGACTGTAATAACCATGGATGTTGAGGACCTCGACCTGCTGCCGGAGTTCATGGAGAAGGGCAACCGTGAATATTGATAGGCCGACCCTGTGCAAAAGCGACTAAAGTAATTGTTTAGGGCCTCATTCAAGAAGGAACATGATCGATGTAATAAAATAATTAAATAAACGGTGTGATGTGTAATTTTTTTTCTCATGTTTTATTTTCTCGTCTCGCACAATCTTTTTCAAAATCAAATCTAAAATTTCTAACTACTTAAATCTCTCGGGACAATATCTCCCTCTCTATATTCTTCCCTCCCTAGTTACTCCTGGTTGTTTAAAATAAATAATGCTCAAACTCTAATAGGTATTTTTATGATGTTATAACTTTTTTTTATTCCATTATAATTTAAATTTTTTTGTTTCTTTTAGACATTTAAATTGTTATAAAATATTATGTATATATATTATAATATTATTATAATTTAAAATAAAATAATGTACAAGATTAAACAAGTTAATTTTAAAAAAAATATAAATTATAAAGCCTCATTTTAAAAATTCGCCTATAACTAAATAAAAAAGAAATTCAATTTTCATGATCATGGCTGGATTTCGACTTAGTTTATTATATATAATTATATATGTATATGTATGGAAGCCTCAACCACCATTATATATATTGTTGAGATTTCACTCGGTTGCTTTAATATAAAAATTCAGATCAGTGACTTGATGAGTCACCGATATTTTTCAGAGTTTTTAAACATTATTGATTATTGTGATGAATACAACATTCCACATGTTTCTGTAGCATATATAATTCATATTTCCGTTTGAAAAATTCCCATGATGTCTGTTCCAGTCTGCGCCGATAGTGACAGATGCAAGCAACACCAACCGTCGTATTAATGGATTTCACATGCATTTTGTGCTCGTCATGCCATCTGTTCTACTACAGATATTTCTCTGTCTCTGATTAATCAGTTTAATTTAATGATCAAGTTCCAATCATCTACATTAGTTGAAGGACCCTTGTATTATTCTTGAGCTATTTATTTGTTCAAGCATTGGCACTAAAGTCTTTGATTTGATTTCCTCCACATCTGATACAGACGTAGTTCCTCCAACGATAAATAAGGTTTGGCGTATAAACCTAATTGATCAACTTGTCTCTGTATGCATGTTTGACTTATCACGAGCTGAGGTGATGGAAATAACCGGTCACCATGTGATGAGTGCTTTTGCAACTTGAGATGGATTCATTGTATTTGTTCTTCTTTATTTCTTTTTTTTTTTTTCTGAGTGAATGATCGAGTTATGAATTTGTTCTTACTGTAGACATGAAATGACATGATGAAGTGGTTGGTCACGTTGCTGTGAAATTTGGGGACTGACCAATCCTTCAAGGAAGTCTGAAAGAGAGACATAAATGTTGATA